>OY282501.1:52252186-52727186 GCA_958295605.1 Ajuga chamaepitys | reverse complement strand
CCAATAGGAAGCCTACACGCGCGCTCGCTCGGCTCGGCACGGCCACGCCATGCCATGCCTCACCTCGGGCTTGGGCTTTGGGAATGCCTCGGCCGAGGCCCAGTTTTTTTTGGCAGCCCAAAACAATTGGGCTTGTCGGATGAGGTTCAGAAGAACAACGATGGACTTGTTGGATGAGCCTAACAGTGGATGAGTTTGAATTTAAATTCAAACCTGTAACATCCACAATAAAGGGCTGATTAAGGAGTGTTTAATTGGGTTGTCTCCTGCTTGCATACAAACAACATATTTTCACCTGAATTCCATTCTCTTTGCATAATACCAGCTCCAGTTTCAGTCGAACATCCTTAGTTCGCCGTTGTCTTTTCTGTTAGTGGTGCTACTATAGAAAATGATGAAAATCTTTTTATCTTTGAGGAAAAATACTTCATTCCGAGAGCACTAGTCGGGAAGTATTTTATCCTAAGGACAGTGGGTTTCCACGACTCGGTTTTACATACTGCTCCAGCTTCTTTCTTGTTCTAATTATAATTTTTCAGAAGCATTTTAATAATAATCTTAGGACAAAATATTTTATGTTTTTCTGGAAAATGGCCAATCAGACGAATAACCCTACTGTTCCTCCAGTTAAGGCTCCAGCACGGACTATCCCGACTCCTCCTGCTAATTCTGTGGAGAAGCCTGAAAAGTTCTCCGGTGAGAACTTTAAGAGGTTGCAGCAGAAGATGTTGTTTTACATTACCACCCTTGGATTTGTTTCTTTTCTGAAAGAAGATCCTCCTGCTACCCCAGCTGAGGATGATTCTAATGAGCAAAGGCGTATTGCTTTTGACTCATGGACACATGGTGACTATTTCTGTCGCAACGATGTTTTGGACGGACTAACTGATCCGTTATACAATGTTTATGCCGACATCAAGTCGACAAAGGATCTTTGGGAAGCATTGGAGAAGAAATACAAGACGGATGATGCAGGCACACAGAAATTTGTGCTTGCTTGACTTCTTGATTTCAAGATGGTGGACAATTGTTCGGTTGTGGAGCAAGCTCAAGAATTTCAGCTTGTTGTTCATGATGCTTGGTAGCGTCGTTTCTTGCTACCAAATTAATGTGTATAAAGAATACACTTAACCTTATCCTACTACTCTAACTAGTAGAGTGGCAAGTAAGGGTCGATCCCACGAGGAACGGCCGAACAATTTTACTTTTATGTATTAAGCTATTATGATCGAGAAACATAAAGTAAATAAGCTAGAAAACAATAAAGAAGTGGGGAGATTTTAATGAAATAACAACTAACACCTAAATAAACAAAGACAATTAAAGAGATTTTTATAGGTTTTTTGTTTTTTTAAATAACAAAACGATTCACCCTTGATCATGTTTCACCGAGGTCTTGGACGATTTATGCAACTATTGTTAATGCCCTATTCAATTGTGATTCTAGCCCTTATCTCAAGGCTATTAACAAGCTCTAATAGCCTTGTTGTCCCTTAATCTTAGTTAATCAAAACAAGCTCTTCGACTAACCCTATTTAGTTTAACCGAATCCTCGAACAAGCTCTCTTAGATTCAATCACCAAATGCATTAAACACTAGGACAACGAGATAAATTCAACATAAAACTCGCAAGCTCGGTTTTAGTGGTTGAACTTTGTGTTATCACCAATAAATACATCTATTGTTTGCTACACGGGAATCGGAAATCCTACAATTACGGATAGTAATTTCCTATTCTAGCAACACATTCACAAATCCCTTAAAGGGTGATCAATCCAATAATAAATTCATAAATGTAAGTCAATAACAGCAAATAACACAAAACACTTGAATACACAATATTTTCGGTAACATTAACCGTAATAATCACATAAATGTCTTAAACTCAAGGTTCCACAATCAAGGGTGAACAAAAGGGTGCTAATAACCCATTTTACCTAATACAAAGATAAAATAACAGAAAATTAAAGAAAACATGAAAATAGGATAGAAAGAACCAAAAGTTAGGGTTGAAGATCAAGATCTTCAACCCCCCTTCCATTCCTTTGCTTCCAATGGAGAAAAGTGGCTGATTATGTGTGAGGGATGGGTCCTTGGTTAGGTTAAATTCGAATGGGATGATATATATATAAGGAGAGAAAGTGTTAGTCAAAAATAGGCAAAAACGTATTCAGGATTTTAAAACAGGGTAGTGAATCTCGGCCAAGACGGGAGTGTGTCTCGGCCGAGACGTGAAAAAGGGTTTCCAAGAATTTTGGGTCGAAGGTCAATCTCGGCCGAGATTGGGTTGCATCTCGGCCGAGACGTGAGAAAGGGGAAACTAGCGCTTTTTAGGTTTTGACTCATCTCGGCCGAGATTAGATTGCATCTCGGCCGAGACTTTCATCTTTGACATTCTTCAGAAATTCCCTGGAGCCTCATCTCGGGCGAGATGAGATTGAATCTCGGCCGAGATCTTCAGTCTTGCAAAACTTCAGAAAACTCCTGGAGGCTCATCTCGGCCGAGATTAACATCCTGTCTCGGCCGAGATCTTAAATTGGCCCTTCCTGTCTTGCCTCGATCGATCCCTCGACTCCGCGATCGTTTAATCTTTGATTTCGACCCTTTTTACACCTGTCTTAATACAAAAATAGCTCAAACGCATTATTTTTCCCATTAGAATATAAAAGCACTAAATACACGTGATTATGCACATTATTGACGCTAAAATGCACTAAAAATGCCCTAAAGTACGTGCACGAAACACGTGTACCAATGCTTCAGCGAAGATATGAAACTTCCGGTGTCATTCGGGTGGTAAGCTTAATCGAAAAGCTGCCTCCAGGTTTGGGTGACTTCAAGAATTACTTGAAGCATAAGCGAAAGAAAATGACAGTTGAAGACTTGATCCTTAAGCTACGAATTGAGGAAGACAACCGGAAAAATGAGTTCAGGTATAGGGCTCAAACTGATGCAAAGGCAAATCTGTTGGAAAGGGATCTTCTAGTAATAATAGGAAATGCCCCAACTGATAACAGCAATTGGGGAAACAGTGAGCCAAACAACAATGGCAAGGGTAAGCAACCTGCAAATGCTACAAAATCTGCAGTAATTTGTTATAATTGTGGTAGACCAAACCACATGGCCAAGAATTGTAGTCTGCCTAAGAAGAAGAAGAAGAAGAAGAAGAAGAAGAAGAAAGTGAATGCTAATGTTGTTGAGCAAAATGATTTGGACCTCACTGCTGTGATCTTCGAGGCCAATGTAGTGGACAATCCAAGAGAGTGGTTTGTCGACACAGGAGCTTCTTATCATGTATGCTCTGATAGGGAGGTGTTCTCCAGCTATAAGGCTTCTTCTGGAGGAAGCTGCACATGGGAAACCAAGCCTCGTCTGAGGTGGCTGGAGTGGGAAATGTGATTCTCAAACTAACTTCTGGCAAAGAGCTCACTCAGAAGGATGTACTCCATGTCCCAGACATCCGAAAAAATTTGGTTTTTGGATCTTTGCTAGTGAAGCATGGGTTTCGACAAGTTTTTGAAGCTGACAAGTTCATACTGACCAAGCAAGGAGTTTTCATAGGGAAGAGATTTGTAGTTAATGGTTTATTCAAGATGAATGTAATGGCTAAACGCCAAGTGAATAATGTAACTTCCACTATGAATGAAAAAGCATCTACTTCTTCTTACTTGCTTGAGTGTTCCTCTTTATGGCTTTCTAGATTAGGACATGTAAATCTTAATGCTATAAAATGATTAGTACATTTAGATTTGCTAAAAGTGAATGAAATAAAATCACATGGAAAATGTGAAGTATGTGTTGAAGCTAAAATGGCCCAATTACCTTTCATTCAGTAGAAAGGAGCACAATACCTCTAGAATTAATACACACTGATGTGTGTGACTTAAAATTTGTGCAGTCTAGAGGTGGGAAAAAGTTTTTTTTATAACTTTTATAGATGATTGCACAAGATATTGCTATCTTTATCTTCTAAGAAGTAAAGATGAAGCAATAGAAGCATTTAAAAACTACAAAGATGAAGCTGAAAATCAACTAGGTACCCGGATTAAAACAATCTGAAGTGATCGAGGTGGTGAGTATGTAGCTCCGTTTGAGGAGTTGTGCTCTCAAAGTGGCATAATTCATCAAACTACAACTCCTTACTCTCCTCAATCAAACGGCGTTGCAGAACATAAGAATCGTACTCTTAAGGAGATGATGAATGCCTTGTTGATTAGTTTAGGATTACCCCAGAACATGTGGGGGGAAGCTGTACTTACAGCTAACTATATATTGAATAAGATTCCACTAAAAAGAGTAGACAAAACTCCTTACTAGTTGTGGAAAGGACGCAAACCGTCATACAAATACCTCAAAGTGTGGGGGTGTTTGGCTAAAGTTGAGGTGCCATTGCCTAAACAGGTTAGAATTGGCCCTAAAACAGTTGATTGTATATTTGTTGGGTCTGCTCTCAACAGCAGTGCCCATCGATTTCAAATTCATAAATCTGAAATTTCAGATATGACTATGGGTACTATTATTGAGTCAAGGAACGTGGTGTTCTTTGAAAATATCTTTCCATGTAGAGAAAGAGAGTTAGAAATTTCAAATAAAGGAATTACTTTTGAGAAAGGAAGTAGTTCGAATTTAAAAAGAACTGTTGAAGCTACTAGTAGTTCTCGGTCCTTAGAAGAGGAAGAAACGAGACGTAGCAAAAGAGCTAAGATTGCTAAGTCATTCGGTCCTGATTTTATCATATATATGTTAGATGATGAATCGAAGTCATTCAAAGAAGCTCTATCGAGTCCAAATGCTCCATTCTGGAAGGAAGCAATCAACAGTGAAATTGAATCTATCATGCAAAACCATACGTGGGAGCTAACCGACCTTCCACCAGGTTGCAAACCTTTAGGATGGAAATGGATCCTAAAGAGAAAGTACAAAGCTGATGGTTCAATAGATAAATATAAAGCTCGTTTGGTAGCCAAAGGCTTCAAACAGAAAGAAGGTGATGACTTCTTTGATACCTACTCCCCTGTGACCAGGATCACATCAATACGAGTGCTTCTCTCGATTGCTGCAATACATAATCTTGAGATTCACCAAATGGATATGAAGACTGCGTTCTTAAATGGAGACTTAGAAGAGGAGATATATATGAATCAACCAGAAGGGTTTGTAGTACCTGGACAAGAGAATAAGGTATGCAAACAAGCGCCAAAACAATGGCACTTGAAATTTGACACCACCATGTTGTCAAATGGTTTTAGAAACAATGAATGTGACAAATGTGTGTACATAAAAGGTACATCATAAGCATATGTCATAGTATGTCTATACGTAGACGATATGTTAATCATGGGAAGTAGCTATGAAATTTTCATGGATACTAAGAGGATGTTGAAAAGAAATTTCGACATGAAAGATATGGGATTGGCTGATGTGATTCTAGGAATCAAGATAATTAGGACATCAGAGGGAATTGTTCTGACTCATTCTCACTATGTAGAGAAAGTGCTCAGAAAATTCAATGCCTTTGATGATCCACTTGCCAAAACTCTATTAGAACTTAATGTTCATCCGAAGAAGAAAATGGGTGAATGTAGCTCAAGTTGAATATGCAAAAGTGATAGGGAGTCTTATGTACATAACAAATTGTACTAGACCGGATCTTGCATGTTCGGTTAACAAAATGAGCAGGTTTACAAGTAACCCAAGTCAAGAACATTGGAAAGCTTTGACAAGGATTCTGAGATACTTAAAGTATACTTTGAATCATGGGCTACAATACACGAGATATCCTCCAGTTATTGAAGGATACAGTGATACAAATTGGATTTCGGACACTAAAGACTCATTTTCCACAAGTGCATACGTTTTCACTATTGGAGGTGGAGCAGTGTCATGGAAATCGGCAAAGCAAATATGTATAGCCAGATCCACCATGGAATCGGAATTCATCGCTTGGATAAAGCTGGTGAGGAAGCAGAATGGCTTCGCAATCTTTTAGAAGATATTCCATGTTGGAGTAAGCCAGTACCGGCTATTATGGTTCATTGCGACTGTCAAGCCACAATAGGAAGAACAATAAATAATATATGTAACAGTAAGTCTAGCCAAATACGCCGTAGACATAACACCGTGAGACAATTGATCTCTAGTGGGGTTATCACAATAGACTATATAAAGTCTAAGGATAACTTAGCGGATCCGTTGACCAAAGGTTTAAACCGAGATCAGTTGGTCAAGTTGTGAGAGGGAATGGGAGTAAAACCCGCCAACTAAAGAATGATCAAAATGGACACCCAACCATGATGAGCGGAGATCCCACAAACTTGGTTCAATGGGAAAACTAAGTTTTGAAAGTTCAGGAGAAGCACTTGGAAGACTATGTCTTCAAATTCCATCCCTAGAATGCAAGATAAGTGCGTAAGACCTGTAACGGTGGTAGAGGGTAAGTGTTATGACTTTTAATGACTTCGAAATAACTCAAGGAAGGTAGAGTAGTACAGGATACTCGATAAAGAAGTCACCTATATGAGTGTGAAGTAAAGGGCCGCTTCAAATGAAACACTTATGAATCCAAAGAGGGTCCATGACCGAAATGGACCAAAACATGAGAACAAGGATGTTCTGGTCAGTATTGTGTAAACACTGTTGACTAGGTGCACACTAAGGAGGATTGGCTCAAGGATTAAAAGTCTATCAAACCACCGGTGTATTCGACAGTGGATTACTATGGAAGGTTCAAAATCACAAACTACCTTTCCTTAAGCAGTACTGTTCTCTAAGAGTCTAGACTGGAGATTGCATTCATGGATGCATTAATTTTCACTCATGTGGGGGATTGTTAGAATTAATGAATTAATTAAATTGTGGATAAAACACTTTAATACTATAATTAAGTGGTCGGAAGTTTAATTTTGTAGGAATTAAACTTCACACGATTAATCTACGCAAGTAGATAATCTTAGGTTTTTTACTTTCTCAAAACCGACTTTTGGTGAGTGAGAAATTATAACATAAAGTTGTCACTTAGTTATGTATTATATGTAGGATTAATAACTAAGAGGAGTTATTATCCCATATCGATTTGAGAGCTCCTTAAATTATATATATATATATATATATATATATATATATATATATGGAAGCTCATCATTAAGGTGTATCAAGTATACATGTGAAGAAGTCCAATAGGAAGCCCACAAGCGCACTCACTCGCTCACTCGACTCAGCACGGCACGAGACGGCCACGCCACGTCTCGCCTCGGGCTTGGGCTTTGGGAATGCCTCGGTCGAGGTCCAGTTATCTTTTTGGCAGAACAAAACAATTGGGTTTGCCGGATGAGCTTCAGAAGACCAACGATGGGCTTGTTGGATAAGCCCAACAGTGGATGGGTTTGAATTTAAATTCAAACATGTAACATCCACAATAAAGCTGATTAAGGAGTGTTTCATTGGGCTGTCTCCTGCATGCATACAAACAACATATTTTCACCTGAATTCCATTTTCTTTGCATAATACCAGCTCTAGTTTCAGACGAACATCCTTAGTTCGTCGGTGCCTTTTCTGTTAGTGGTGCTACTATAGAAAAGGGCGAAAAATCGTTTTATCTTTGGGGAAAAATACTTCATTCCAAGAGAACTAGCCGGGAAGTATTTTGTCCTAAGGACAGTGGGTTTCCACGACTCGATTTTACATACTGCTCCAGCTTCTTTCTTGTTCTAATTATAATTTTCCAGAAGCATTGTAATAATATATATATATATATATAATGTGCATAGAATTATTTTGTTTGATAAATTACAGTGACAAAATTCTACAATTTTCTGATTTCTCATTTATTTACGCGCATATATAATATGATTGATACCGATTAATACCCAACACATACGAATATTTTGTGAATAGTATCCTAATTCTTGCAAAATGTAAAATTATGTTTGTTCTTTTAATTTATTCTTTATATATATTTTTGTAATTTTTAATTTCATAGTAATATATTGTAGAAATTCGTGAAAATAAGGATAATTATTAAAATAATGAATTTGTCTCGTAAAATAAATTTTAATTATATTTTAAAGTGTATGTTTGAAATAATCAACAATAATATATATAGATAAATAGATAGATATATGGTCTCTAGGCTTAAAATATTATTTTTTAGATAAAGAACATAATTCGTAAGCAGTATAAAATGTCGATCTAATAAGAATCTAGTCTAAGAATTCTAAAGAATTATAATTATGAGATTATTCTTTTAAATTAACTGACAAAATAGTATCTAATCATTATATTAAGGGTTAAAAAAATTTCTAGCCTCTATGAGTGAATTACCAATTTGATTCCTAATTCTTTTTACTATCATTTCAGTGCCTGAACAACACGAAACTCTTATTTGCAATCCCTCGGTGACTTTTCGAACCAAAAGTCTATCACATGTCCAACATGTGATGCAAAAGATATTTTTTTATGAGACTTCGGTGTCGGAACTACACGAAACTGTCACTTTGCAACCTGCTAATTTACATGGTTTACAAATACTTTTTAGAACCGCGGACCTTATGAAATCTTTGGATGAATGAGGGACCTTAACAAATATTCGTGGATAATTGAACGATAAAAAATGCATTTTGCCTCGACATAGTTATTGAGTGGAAAACTAAAAACAAAATACAAAGAAAAAAGAAAAAAAAAATTGATTAACAAATCACTTGACTAATTTCACTATCATTCTCAATAGATATTAATGTAAACTGGATTCATGATATTTTTACTAATTTATTTCTAGCATAATATTTGGAACAATCCAAAAATATTTAGATACCAGAAAGTAAAGTGAACTAATAACCTTATTTTCTCCAGAATATATATATTTTTCTTGAATAACATCACTTTTTGTAATGATATTTTAAACATCAAAGCATGTAATAAGTAAGCTAGTAAAAGTTGTCTATGTTAAAATTAAGCACCGGTTAAAATATATTTGATTATCAAGATCTTACTAATTTGATTAAGTCGCAATAATATTTATGTCTAACATATAAATAGTCACATATTAAAAATTTACATTTTTTCTAATGTAATATTTATATGCAACATGGTGTATGATCAATGATCGTGAAAAGAAGACTAATCTTAGAAATTTTGAAATGGACTAAAAAATATATTATGTTTTTAAGAAATTGATTTTTTTTCCTAAATATATAAATAAATCAATTATACTATCAATTTCAATTGTCTTCGGAACAACTGCCGAGAGCTACCTTGCTACATATGGGGCAATGTGTTACACACACTAATCTCTTTTATTTTGTCCATAATTTTAATTTTTCTTATTAATCTCACATTTATGTTTTATATAAAAATATATCATAATTAGCCTAATAAAAAAATATTTGATATTGTAATTTTAAAGAAATATAAATAAAAAATAAAGAATATTTATTTAATTATTAATTTTATTTGTCGTCAGTCATAATATAAAATGTACAATTATGTCCACAATAAATACTAAAGTTTAACTTAAGTAATAACCAATGTAAATTGCATTTTTTCGAATTTGATTTATCTTTTAATTATATTGAATTGAGTGCCGAATTAAAAATGATGAAACATATGATTAATATGAGAAACTATAAGCAAATTATGAACAACAATAATAAATGTATTAAGAAATTGGAAAAGAAATTTTTTTAGTAACAGATAATGATTAATAGCTGCAATATTTTTATCATCTATGCAAAGCTCGCCAAGAATCCGTCTACTACATGAGGGAGTGTCGCACACGCCCCATTATCTTTCTAGCAAATTTTCCAAAAAAGAAAAAGAAAAAAAGTTCCCATATATAACGCCATATAGAAAATAATGAAATGTGTAATTTCGCTATGTATTGATATCTCCGATTAATTATACATTAAGATTTGACATGTCAATGGAAGATTAATAACTTCTAATATGTGTGTACATATATATATATATATATATATATATGTATATATACACACACACAGTTATATATATTAATTTTAACAAATTTTATAGTAATTAAATTTATGATATTAAAAAATTATATTAATCCAACAGATATATAATAAAATCAATATCTCGAATCCAACCCAAAAAAATACCCAACAAAAATTTACATTTTTCGGTCATAATTTTTATTAACATAAATAATTGTTATGTTTTCAGTAATACAATCATCACTTATATAAGAAACATATCCATTATATCTCTTGATTATTGCGATTGGTGTTAATTTATATTTATGACAAAAATCAAGAAGTTATTATGGCTATCAATATATAAGTCAAAACTTAACTTAAATACATATTTTATTCTAATTTAACTCACAATTTATTTTTAGATGATTGTTTTAAACGGGAAAATTTTAATATTTTTATTTATAAATGGATGTACTTTTATTTAAGTAGTATTACAAGGTCATTGTGTATTGAATATAATAGGTGGCTAATAAAAATATTTTTATATAACAAGTACATATTACCTCGATTTCTTATACTTATTATTATAGGTTAGAATAAGAAATTAAGATTTATACAAAAAGTACAAATACACCCGAATTAATTTTTTATCTTTCCCTGTAACCGCAATCCTCTGTTTTATTTACTTAAAGTTATATAAACTTGAGAAATTTTTGGAACGGATAGAGACAGTCTTGAATGAAAAGTTGAAAAAAAATGGTCGTAATGACAAATTTTTTGTTTTGAATAGTGACAGAGGTAGTCGTAGCGGATTTGCCGAATTTTTTTTCTTGCAATACGGACCCCTAATTTAGTGTGTCACAAATTAGAATTCATACTTAGCCCGTTGAACTAGGGGATCTTACAAGTTAGAAGCTGTATTTATTTAAGGGTAAATATCATTTTGCACCCTGAACTTTGGACCTTTTTTCCGTTTTTAACCTACACTATGTTTTGTATCAGATAGCAACCTATAGTTCACTCTTGTGAAGAATTCCGACGATAAAAATATAAAAAAATATTTGAAAAAATCATAAAAATATGTAAAAATCAGAAAAATCAGAAAAAATATTTTTAAATTCTAAAGTTCATTTAAAACATCATAAATTAACTGAAAATATTATTTTTAAAAAAAAATAATTTTCAAAAAATTGAATTTTTAATAAAATCTTTAAAATTCTTTAAAAGGATTTTAAAAATTTAAATTTTATGAATTAAAATAGTTACTTATTTATAAATAAATTTTAAAAAATCTATTTTCTGAGATGTTAGGGATTTTTTAAAAAATTAAAAAATTAAATAAATTGAAAGTAATAATTATGATAAATCCTTAAATTATTTTAAAAAATACAAAAATATATAAATTAAAAAAATTTAAATTATTTAAGGATTTTTCAAAATGGTATATATTTAAATTTTTTTTCCAACTTCCAAATTTTTTAAACATTTTCAAGAAAACCTCAAATTAACTAGATTCTCGTAAAATTATTTAGGTTTTTTTTTTTTTTAAATATCGTATAATTTTTATTAAATCTTAAAATTATTTGAAATCTAAAATAATTCATTCAAGATAAGTAAAAATATCTATGAAATGTTGGAAGTATTTTTTTTAAAAAAGTCAATTTTCTTAAAAAAGTTTATTTATGAAAAATATAAAACTATTTAAAATATAGAAAATAATTTTTTTTTAAAAAAGTAATTTTTTTTTAAATTCAGAAAATTTTAAATTTTAAAGTCCTTTTAAAGAATTTGAAATTTGTATAAAATTTTCAATTTTATGAAATTACTTTTAAAAATTTCAGTTAATTTATGGTATTTTAAATGAACTTTAGAATTTAAAATATTTTTTCTAATTTTTTCTGATTTTTACATAATTTTATGATTTTTATATTTTTTTTTATATTTTTCTCGCCGGAATTATTCGCCGGATTGAACTATATGTTGCTATCTGCTACAAAACATAGTTTAGGTTAAAAACGAAAAAAACGCGCAAAGTTCAGGATGCAAAATGTTATTAACCCTTTATTTAATTTCGATATTATTAATTTGCATAATTCGATTCAAGGTAATAATATTTGTAAACGCAAGAATTGTGTAGCATTCAACTTGAAATAAATAATCTTGGCATAATTGATTTATATTGCAGGAATGAAGGGATAAATTGATCCTCTTGCCAAAGTTGAGAAAGCTGAAATAGGAAAGTCAAAGCGTATCATCTAGGATCAAGGAATGAAGGGACAAATTGATCTTCTTGCCAAAGTTGAGAAAGATGAAATAGGAAAGTCAATAAATTAGATGAAATTGATTGATATGCTGTGTGGAAGACTTTTTTGACGTAGTTATATAGATGAGAATCATCCATGAAGAGGAGTGCGGCTTGACAGATTGATAACTGGGAAAAACAGCTGTCCTGACTATAGAGTTCAATCTGTGTTCAACCAGTGTTGGAACACAGGTAAGCAGATAGAGTTTATTCGGGAGAATTGACTCTTGAGTTGTTCGGGAGAACAAGTTGAGTTCGGGAGAACTCTCTGCTTGTGTAGTGGAAGGGATTCTCTACATTTTGAGTACTTAATAGTCTTAGGAGTATAGTATTCAGGGGGAGTGTGTGTATGCATTGTAATATAATTTTCTATAGTACATTGTAAAGTAAATCACATCCCAGTAATAATATGTTCCAGAGGAAGGTGTCTTCCTCATATTTTCCAACCGTTAACTATTTTCAGATTACGTCATGTTCATTCACAGTATGAACTAGATCGGTACAACTCCTGTTTAAATCATTTGATTCAAGTTATTAAAATAGCACACGCGCACATATTCTGATATTTCAATTGGCACCAGAGCAGGTTCCAGTTTTTTTAAACAGGTAGATCCAAGGGAACAAAATGGCTTCCATTGAGTCCGAATCTGAAGATGAGTCTTGTCCTACTGCTGAACAACTTCAAGACATGTATGAGGAAATATCCTCTAGAGCTAATAAAGCTGCGCAAATCATCAAAACTCTTGAAGCTAAAGTCAAACTCTATGAAAAGAATGCTGATCCAAGCAGTTCTACTTACCCTCAAGCTCTACCAACTGTGAGGGTGATCATGCTGGAAAATGAACTGAAAATTGCACGGCAAGTAATCAGTTCCAAAGACCTTACCATGGAGTCATTAAAAACTGAACTGTTTGATGTGCAGAAAGGGATCAAAAACAGGGAAAAAGAAATCAGGATGCTCAAGAACGAGCTAACAAGACTGATGGAGGAAAACAAAAAGTCATTCCTTTCTTCCTCAATGAGGTCTTCCACAGAACGACCTACCTACGGTACAGGTAATGCATCAAGATCAGGTAACACATTTACTGATAATTCTGATCAAGTACATCATGCCCAGGCTGTTCGAACTCGATTCGAACAGACCCCTTCGAAACATAATCATTATTCGAAGACCTTTAAATTTATCCCTACATGCCACTACTGCCATACAAAAGGTCATATACGTCCTTTGTGCAATCGGATGAAATATGACCTTCGAACAGGCAAGATCAACATTAGGGATATTTATAAAGGGAGACCTGGAACATATCAAAGATCAAGTCCTAGAACAAAAATCGATCTGAGAAATCACAAACAATCTAAAATTTGGGTTCAAAAGGAAGGAAACAAGTGCCTAACATCTGTTTTGGCCCTCAGATCGAACATAGAAGGGACTTGGTACTTTGACAGTGGATGTTCGAGACACATGACTGGTGTTCGAACATATCTGACAAATGTATCTCCAGTTGGCGATAAATTCGTCACATTTGGAGATGGAGTAAGAAACAAAGTTATTGGAATAGGCACTCTCAATATTCGAGGAATGCCTAAACTGGAAGATGTTTTGCTTGTGGAAAATTTAACGGCTAATCTCATTAGCATAAGTCAATTGTGTGATCAAGGACTGAATGTTAAATTTACACAAGGAAAATGTCATGTTCTTGATCAAAATAACTTTGATGTTCTTACTGGAACTAGAACTGTTGATCACTGCTACATTCTTGATAAGGATTTCAAATGCCACGTTAGTACTGTCAGTGAAATAGAGTTATGGCATGAAAAACTTGGACATGTGAATTATGATCATCTGATGAATTTGTCTAAGTCGCAGGTTGTGAGAGGACTACCAAAACTCAAAAGAAAAGGTCATGGTGTGTGTGGACCATGTCAATATGGAAAACAAAAACACACCCCTCATAAACCTATTCATAATGTTCTTACTAAGCAGGTACTGGAACTTCTCCATATGGATCTGATGGGACCAGTACAAACAGAAAGCATCAGTGGCAAGAAATACATCTTTGTTGTGGTGGACGACTTCTCGCGCTACACCTGGGTTAACTTCATTCGAGAGAAATCGGAGATGTTCGATGTGTTTAAAACCCTGTGCACAAGGATCGAGAAGGAGAAACAATGTTGTATAAACAGGATATGGACTGGTCATGGGCGAGAGTTCGAGAATTCTTCATTCACCAACTATTGTGAGTCAAGAGGAATTGGTCATGAGTTTTTAGCCCCCAAGACTCCTCAGCAAAATGGGGTCGTTGAGAGAAAGAACAGAAATTTGCAGGAAATGGCTCGAGTCATGCTTACGTCCAAAAGGATGTCACAAAGATGGTGGGCTGAAGCTGTGAACACAGCTTGCTACTTAATAAACAGAATTTATCTCAGGAAAGGTATGGGAATAACCTCCTATGAGATATGGAAAGGTAAGTCTCCTAACTTAAGTCACTTGCATATGTTTGGTTGCAAATGTTATATCTATAAGGATAGGGAAACTCTTAGAAAGTTTGAATCTAAAAGTGATCTTGGTTTCTTCCTTAGTTATGCTAACAGTAGTCGAGCGTACAGGGTATACAATCTGAAAACACAATCAGTGATGGAGAGTGTAAATGTTGTCTTCGATGACAGTTCCCGATCGAATGAAGAAATTGAGAGTGTCGAACTCAGGGTGCAGGAAGTAAGTTCCTCAGTAGTACGTTCCCCAGAGGAACAGAAGCTTGAACAAGCTAAAAATGCCGAACAAATCACTGATTCCAGAAGGGATCCTCCCAGCAAGATCCAAAAAGACCATCCAAGTGATCTGATAATAGGTGACATCAATGAAGGTATCAAAACCCGAGGTAATCCTAAACCTGATTATCGTAAAATGATTGGATACTCATACTTTGCATGCTATACTTCCACTATTGAACCACGTAACATCAAGGAAGCTCTTACTGATGAGTATTGGATTAAGGCTATGCAGGAAGAATTGGAGCAATTTGAGAGGAATGATGTTTGGGAACTTGTACCTCGGCCAAAAAATTCCAATGTGATTGGTACCAAATGGATTTTTCGCAATAAAACTGATGAATTTGGTAATATCACTAGGAATAAGGCTAGATTGGTTACCCAAGGATACACTCAAGTGGAGGGCGTTGACTTTGAGGAAAATTTTGCCCCCGTGGCACGTCTAGAGTCTGTCAGAATGCTTTTGTCCATTGCATGTGTAAAAAATTTTGTTTTATATCAAATGGATGTTAAAAGTGCGTTTCTAAATGGTTTTTTGAAAGAAGTGGCATTTGTTGAACAACCCAAAGGGTTTGAAGACCCTCACTACCCCGGATATGTATTCAAGCTCAAAAAGGCACTTTATGGACTCAAACAGGCTCCTAGAGCCTGGTATGAGAGACTCACAAAGTTTCTTCTTGATCAAGGATACAGACGGGGTGGCGCTGACAATACACTGTTCGTACTGCAAAAGAACAAGGACATTGTCATTGCACAAATTTACGTAGATGATATTGTTTTTGGGTCAACGTCCAAAGTCAGAGTCAATGAGTTTGTTGAGGTCATGTCCAGGGAATTTGAGATGAGTATGGTAGGGGAACTGATGTACTTTTTAGGTCTACAGGTCAAACAAAGCAAGAACGGCATATTCATTCACCAGACCAAGTATGCCAAAAACCTTGTCAAGAAGTTTGGACTTGAGAACTCAAAACACCCTGATACTCCCATGGGAACCAGCATCAAACTGTCTAAGGATAATGCAGGAAGCCCAGTCGATCCAAAACTATACAGAAGCATGATTGGTAGCTTATTGTACTTAACTGCCAGTAGGCCTGACATATGTTTCAGTGTTGGTATGTGTGCCAGGTACCAAGCGAATGCCAAAGAATCCCACATGACTGCTGTAAAGCGAATAATCAAGTACGTCGGAGGAACCTCGGAATATGGGATCCAGTACTCTCGTGATACAAACTCAAACCTGGCAGGATACTGTGATGCCGATTGGGCAGGTGACGTGGATGACCGAAAAAGCACTTCTGGAGGCTGCTTCTTTGTTGGCACAAATCTCGTATCTTGGATGAGTAAAAAGCAAAACAGCATTTCGTTGTCAACAGCTGAAGCTGAATACATTGCAGCCGGCAGCTGTAGTGCACAACTTGTTTGGATGAAACACATGCTGTATGATTATGGGTTTGATTTAAATTCTGCAAATCTTTTTTGTGATAACACTAGTGCAATAAGTATGTCCAAGAATCCTGTTCAGCATTCACGAACGAAGCATATCGACATACGGTATCACTTCATTCGTGAATTAGTTGAAGAAGGAACTGTAATTCTGGAGCATGTTCCTACGCAGGAACAACTGGCTGATATATTTACAAAATCTCTCGGTGCTCAAAGGTTTCTAACTCTGAGAAAATCATTAGGAATTTGCATGTCTTTTTGAGTATTTATCTCTTTTTCTGCATAAAAAAAAAAAAAAAAAAAAAAAAAAAAAAAAAAAAACCCTCCGTGCATTTAAGGTTCTTGTATTAGGCATTTTTTTTTTTTTTTTTGCATTTTGAGATATCCGTTCATTTTACCCACATTGGAAGGATAACTGCTTGAGACTTCGTTGAGACTTAATATGTCTGATATTTTCATCTTATCTGTCAGAAAGAGCTACCGTCGGAAAATGATGTAGTGAGTAACCATTCCTGTTGTGGAATCAGGGTCTCTTATACAGAAAATGATCGATCGTGTGAAAGCTGCTGATAGACGTCAAGTTTACTTGATGCACTTTTTCAATGGTGATCGGTAGTCTTTTCTATTTTCTGTTCCTTTCATGGTCGTACTATTCTTCATATCACGAAGTAGTGGGGTAGTTTTCGGGCGAAAATCCCGTTAACTCTAAGTGAAAAGTGATATGAATATGCATCTTGAAGTAGTGGGGTAGCTTTCGGGCGAAAAATTCCGATAGCTCTAAGTGAAAAGAGATGCAAAGTTTACTTCATAAAGTAGTGGGGTAGCTTTCGGACGAAAATTCCGATCGCTCCAAGTGAAACGTGAAGTACACACTATTATGGAATTCACAAAGTAGTGGGGTAGACTTCAGATGAAAAATTTCTGTTGTTTCTAAGTGAAACGTGAATTCCAGTACGATCTTGCTGTTAAAAAAAAAAAAAAAAAAAAAAGGTGTTACAAGGTTGAGTTCTCATTAGGTTCGTCCTCTCTTGGTTCCACATGTAAAATATCAGCGTCTCTGGGTTTTTCAGTAGTATTTTCCTCTTGTGGTGTACAAAAAGTAAACGGATTTATTTACCATTTTAGGCACATGCATGTTTTTCTCAGAGTTAAGTTATCTTATTTTCAAAATGAGATGCGTAAATAAGATTGGCTACATCTCTTCAGGATATTCAGTTGCCCATTTTCACGGGATCTCATCTATAAGGTGCAGATATTGTGCATAATTAAGGGGATTTAATTTTGGATATTATCCACTTGGTTTTCTCTAATCCTATTATTCATTTATACGCACTAACTTCTTATTTTCAGTATATCTTCCTTGCACTCTTTACTCTTCACCGTGTCTCCTCCTCTTTTAGGGTTTTCTTCTTCTCAGATTGTCACTGTCTATCCATGGGTTCGTCCCTTGCCTTCTCGTTCGAAAAGGGGGAGAAAGATGAGGCCGAAGCTTCTGAAGGTCAGGATGATGAAGACAATGCGAAAGAACAGGATGTCGGTAGTGAAGACAACAGTGCACTTTCTGCGTGTTTGGGTTATTTTAGAATGTCTTGAACATAATATCATACACCCGTTTATGGTTTCCGTTTATTTGTGTTCTAACTTGGTTCTTACTGATTTTGTTCCCGATCATGTCTTCTTGCAATTACTTTGACTGTTCCCAAATCTTTGTAGTTACTCCCGTTATTGAATGTTTTAATTTTCTAACATTTTGAATTACAGGAAGGAAGCTCGGGTTTTCGAACTTGAATGCCAAGGGGGAGATTGTAAACACAAGAATTGTGTGGCATTCAACTTGAAATAAATAATCTTGGCATAATTGATTTATATTGCAGGAATGAAGGGATAAATTGATCCTCTTGCCAAAGTTGAGAAAGCTGAAATAGGAAAGTCAAAGCGTATCATCTAGGATCAAGGAATGAAGGGACAAATTGATCTTCTTGCCAAAGTTGAGAAAGCTGAAATAGGAAAGTCAATAAATTAGATGAAATTGATTGATATGCTGTGTGGAAGACTTTTTTGACGCAGTTATATAGATGAGAATCATCCATGAAGAGGAGTGCGGCTTGACAGATTGATAACTGGGAAAACAGCTGTCCTGACTATAGAGTTCAATCTGTGTTCAACCAGTGTTGGAACACAGGTAAGCAGATAGAGTTTATTCGGGAGAATTGACTCTTGAGTTGTTCGGGAGAACAAGTTGAGTTCGGGAGAACTCTCTGCTTGTGTAGTGGAAGGGATTCTCTACATTTTGAGTACTTAATAGTCTTAGGAGTATAGTATTCAGGGGGAGTGTGTGTATGCATTGTAATATAATTTTCTATAGTACATTGTAAAGTAAATCACATCCCAGTAATAATATGTTCCAGAGGAAGGTGTCTTCCTCATATTTTCCAACCGTTAACTATTTTCAGATTACGTCATGTTCATTCACAGTATGAACTAGATCGGTACAACTCCTGTTTAAATAATTTGATTTAAGTTATTAAAATAGCACACGCGCACATATTCTGATATTTCAATATTTTATGATCTATCAGTTTATCTATTGACTTTAATTTACAATTTTGACACACTTCAAATATCAATTGTATTTTTATATCATAAACATAAATGATGATGATGATGTGTTAAATTTATAAATTTGCATGGCTAACTAGCTAGCGTTCTACCCATAATTTTAAGCATGTTTCACTGAGTTCGATCCACTTAATCCGAGAAGCCATTAAGCTTAGACTCAAACCCCTTGATGCGGAAGTTCATATTGGGTTGAAAAATGCCACATAATATCCGACGGGCGTAATTTTTTTTCTTTAAAATATCAAGGTAAATAAAATTAAATATCAAAATATTTTTGTAAATATAGGAACCGTATAATGTGATAATTGAAGCTAAATGAACTTTTACAAAATTATAGTTTTACTAATTTCTTATTAATTTCATTGATATTAATTTGTATAATTCAATGATGCAATAATTTATAAATGACGTTAGTTTATAATATAACGTACATTAATTTTTTTTTATTATTTATATCCAAAATATAAATAATATCAATAACGATAATAAATGATAAAATTGTTAAAGTTATAAATCTTGAAGATAGTTAACTAGGTTATAACTCAACAAATTATTTGATATCATAAGACTACTTTTAAAGACAACTAGTTGTTGAAAAAAGTATTCGAGACCACTTTTGTAGTCACAACAAGTATATTATTTGCATCTGAGTTATTGAGATGATTAATTAGTGACAACATGTTGCCTCTAATAAAAAAGTTGTGACAAATACTCGTAAACTGTCACAAATACTTATTATCTGGGACCATTTTTTGTTAGCTCAAAAGATTTTTTTGTAGTGTTTTCTCTATTAATATCAATATAAATAGAAGTTAATATTAAGATATTTCGGTAAATGTATTCATAAATTATAAAAATAAAATTTTAAATTCATATATTTTTTTTTTTTATAGATTTATTCATCTTTGCTTAATGTTTTCCACTTTTTTCAATTTTATATTCTGTATTAATTTTCTGAAGACCAAAATTTATATTTAATTTGGTGGGTGTTTTTTATTTTTATTTTTATTTTTATTATTTATTTTTATTTTTTGGCGGGGAGATTTGGTGGGTGAATTAATTCAATGAATCGACTCAAATTTATATAATTGCTTTTTAAAGAAACAATCAACCGACTTAAAATTTGGTGCCTGTGTTAATTCATCAATGAATTACAAAAGAAATTCAATAGAATTAGTGAATGGTGAATTAATTCATCTATAAAGAATATATTCTTGCAATATTTAGAAAATATAATTAATTTTTTTATGATAATATTGGACCTTCGGTTGAACCGATCAAATTGATTGAATTGTGAATTGATGGTCAAGTTGGTTTGTTGTTTGATCCGCTTCCACAAATATTGATTCGAATAAGTCAATTTAAAAAATAAAATAAATTGTGCAAGTTTATATTATAGTTTTTAAGAGTTGTATCAAATTAAAAAAGCAAGAGTTTTATATTTTGAAATAAAACTCTTTTTATAGCACGGAATAAGTACATTTATGTGATACAATATATTATTTTCTTAATTTTTTTTTATCTTGTTAATTCCGGAAGAATGTGCAATATAACATATAAAAATTGGTCATATAGGTGGCATTTTATCCTTTTCTTAAAAACATTGACCGTAATTTCGAATTGCAATATTATGATTTATTTATAATTTATCTTACTAAAATTCAAAAGTCTTGTTAAATTGTAATTTTGTGCAACGTGATTTCATTTGCAATTAACATACTATTGACGAGTATTAAGAATGCCAACTTAACTAGTCTTGGTCTATTCCTATGTTCCGTGTCCTACAACATATATATAATTTTTTTTTTTTTATATCACGAGTGTTCCACTTAGCCATGCATTTCTATACAATAGTTATGGTTTTAATAGTTTTTTAATATCCAAGCATTTCTATACAATAGTTATGGTTTTTATAGTTTTTTAATATCCAATCTATTAAGGTACGTAATAGTTTTTTTAGAATAATATATATTATATTTTTATATAATATTTTTCATAAAAGTGATAATTATTATATAAAGTATAATATATAAAATTATGCTTTGATTAGATGGACTGGTCTAACCGCTTAATATTTAGAGGAATCATTTCGAAAATCTTAGTATATTTTAGAAGATGTGTCACACTTACTAATTTTCAATCCCATAAATTATTGGTCTAACGGGCAACCAAATTACAATACGTAGAGCCATTTTAACCTTATTAAAAAAAATGAGTTAGGAGCAAACATCATCCATAAATATAGCAGATGCTCGTTGATAAGCTTTCTAATATGCTCATTGATAAGATTCATGATTAATTTTTTCTAAAAAGATTCATTAATAATTAACAACTTCATTATTAAGATTCACTAATAATTACTTTTATTTTTCTTTTATATTGGTGGGTAAATAAAGTTTTTTCCAAATAAAATACATTTAAGAGTTAATTACCCACACTACAAAAATCGTGACACCCACTTTAAATTATATCGTATAATTAATATACATGACAGTTAACTTTCAAAAATTGGTCAGATTTAATACAAAGTCGATAATATGGTAGTAATGTGGACACGGAAGCCCGTGAGTCCGAAACAAACTAGGGCCCACGTAGAAGTCAATGATAAGTTATTTAAACAATTATTTCATTTTTGGGAAGAGAATTTATTTAGGTAGAATTTTGGTAACACATGCATATGACGCAGTAAACTCCAAAGTAAAAGCATCAAACGTAATTGAGCGTGGGGTAGGTATAGAATGGTTCAATGGTAGATAATTGGACTGAGGAGAGAGAGAGAGAGAGAGAGTAATGGTGTCAGGTGGGCACGTGGGGGAGGGCTGCATTACGTGGTGTCCGACTTGAAGGAGACACCCCAACTTTACATCTCATGACGTCAAATCAACTTTGTGTGCCCCTTTTCGCCCCTCTTCTTTTTAATTTGTTTAAAAACTCCTCGTTAAAATAAAAATTAAAAGTAATTGTCTAAAAATAAAAATCTTATTTTAAAATAATTAATATTGTATTTTATTAGATCTAAACCAAATTTTTTATTCCATAAAATTGTAAAATATTATTAAATAAGTTAAATAAGAAAATAAGTATAATCGTATGAGTATAAATTAATGACATTTTTAGGGTTTGTTAGTTTTGGATTCAAAATTGAGGGAACTCAATCTCAATAAAGTATATTTATATAGTCTATTAGCCAATAATAATTCAGCACTCTCCAATCTTAAGCAAACACCTGATAACAAATCAAAAAATTTAGCCTAAGGAGGCCTATCTACAAACGGACCTTAGAAGATTGTGTTATAATTTTTTTTAAGGATGTACAAATTTGATTGTGACGTATCGGAAAAGAAAGTGCGCAAAGTTATTCGGGACGAAGAGAGTATAAGAGCATCTTCAGCCCAACATTTTTTGGGCGTGTAGATGCAACTACTCACCAATTATTTGCTCCAACCCTGCGTTGCGCTCAGCGCCTGTCCATTGTCAAGTGAACAGTTTGCGTTCATTTCACAATACTTTACATTTTCTTTTTTGTTTCAATTTAATTCCATACATATTAATTGTGTTATTTTCAATTCTATTATTGTGTTAAGTTAATATGTGTACCTATTACTCCCTCCGTCCCGAATGAACTTGCACACTTTTCGTTTTCGTCCGTCCCAAGCAAACTTGCACACTTCTTAATAAGGAAAGTTATAATACAATCTACACCCTTAATCTTTACCTTCAATCCACATTTGAAAAGTCAACAAAATCCCCCCAAAACAAACTTTTCTTAATATGTGTATCGACCCCCCTATGCAAGTTTATTTGCGATGGAGGTAGTATATTTTAAAGGTAAATAAATTAGTTTCATTAAAATATAAAATTTATTCTCGCTAAAGTTAAATATTTGTTAAAGTTTGTAATTCTTTTATTTTGTGTAATTTTTCCTTTTGTTATAATATTATGAAAAAATACAAAATTACATAAGTACATTAGAAAATTAAAATTGTTAAAAAAAAAAACAAGAAAACATTATTAAGAAGAACATTCCATGTAACACAAAATGCAGCGCAGACGGCTGGAGCTCTGCGCTTTATTTTCGCGCAAAAGTAGAGTAAACCCAGCTCCGAACCAATGCTAACTGCTGGAGATGCTCTAAGGTATGAGGCAAATTTTATACCAAGTAGGGGCAAACTCTAAGAAAACTATAAAACAATCTCTTATATATTAAGCCCCAAATTTAAATATTTGGATAAATTATATAAAAAAATAAAATTTTAGAAAATCTAAAAGGGAGGATCACCGTGTGCACCCCTAAATCTGTCAATAACCCTTAACAATACTCAACTATATACACAAAACTATGAAAGTATTAATGATACTGATAACATTAATATATTGATTCATTTACCAAAAATGAATAACAAAGATTTAACAGTATCTATTAATTTCATTCTACTTTATTAATTTTTTTAATCTCTATCACATATACATAATATTACATCAATTGGCTATTATTAAATAATTATTCATGTTAAATGATAGAATAATCTATTTTATTTAATCATATTTTGTTAAAATCAATTAAATACACACACACACACACATATATATAAGCAGTTTTTCATGGGGCAACACCCCTTACCCATACTTAGGTCCGTCCTTAATTGTTATCTTTATTAAATTGACAAAAATGAGCAACTACACATTTTTAAATATATATTTTTGATCCAATGGGGGGAATATATAATAGTGAGACTAGCTACTAATTATGTAAAAAAATCACAAAATAAATTATTATTATGTGAAATAGGAGAGCCATATTGTTTTGCCATAATGGAATTCACTCATCCCGAAACACGCGCTTAGGTTAGAAGAGATTTGATCACTTGTTTTTGTCATTAGGAAAGTGATTGAATCACGAAGCACAAAGAAGGTTATGGCTACTCTGGGCCTCGCAGATCACGAAGCACAAACTGCGTCTTTTCCAATCTCGAGCACAGAAGTCAATAGCACGAAGCGCAATCCATGTCTCACTCCTCTACCACGAACTATTTTACCGCGAACGATACACTGATCCATCGCAGAGAGGGTCCCAACCAAAAAGTAACTAAACTGACAGTAATTACACTGACAGCCGCCCTTCCCCTGCAAAAAGGTTGGGGACCACTGACACAAACTCCAGTAGCCGTTAGTCTGGGAAAAGCTGACTAGAACTAGGGCTGACATGGCATGCGCGAAATGACTGTTACCCCTAAGCCTCAATCTGGTAAGTATAAAAGGCTTAACATTTTTTCTTTGCCAATGTATGACTCATAATATTTTACTATTCACTCAGAAACTCACATATTCTTCAATTCAAACTCTCTGATCGCTGACTTGAGCGTCAGAAGCTCTTCACCGGAGACCCCCTCCCTTGTTGGTTTTTGCAGGATCAAGATCGGATAGCAAGTACACTCGAAGAACACAACATCATTTCCACCAAGTAGAATTTTAGGTAGATTTTGTAATATCTTGTGAATGTCGGAGCTATTTTGAAACAGCACTATAGATATATCATGTCGTTTACATCTCTATGTTTTTATCATGTTTGACGTGTGTGTTCAATTTTGGACTTAACTTATATGTGTGACGATAACTTTTATTAAATAGGTTTAAATTCTATATTTTGCTTTCAAGGGTCATGACAATTTTTCTATTTAGATTTAGATAAACACGATTAAAAAGGATTTTATAAATCGTAAAATTCTCATTAAGTTTAATAATTTTTCCTATAAATACCATAACTTGATATCATTATTTCTTATACATTCTTCTTATACTTGTTCATTTGCTGTATAACAGGAGCTATTACTTCCGCCATCATGTTCCGAGATACCGATGAGATGTTTAGCTGCATTCTCATCTAATACTATTTTTCCTTGTTGGGCCAGTTGCATGACTTTGTCTTTAAATATGAAGCAATCTTCTATCGAGTGTCCTACCAATCGATGATACTTGCAATATTTTAGGTTATCGGTACGTCCAGCTTCTTCTGGTCGCTTCATTTCAGGCAATTCAATGAGATTCGCTTCCATCAAGTCATCGAATATCCCAGAGGCATCAGAGTTTAAGAATGGGTATTGTTTTTGTTGCATCTCCTTCAAAGTCAACCTTCTTTGCCCCCGGTCTTGAAAGATGTTTCCTTTGCCAGTCTTATCTTCTTCTTTTCGCTAAACTTGATGGGCATCGCAGCTACCACCATGGACTCTTGGTTTGCAGGTTTAGCAGAAGGTTTGCCTCTTCTATTCCAATCTTGTTTATTGTTGAATTTATGTGGCTCTTGAATTGATGACCCTTCTACTCCACTTGCAGCCATGCTTAACTCCATATCGTGGGCTCGAGTAGCTAACTCTTCGAATGTGTGCGGTCGAATTCCTTGGAGGATATAACGAAGACCCCATTGCATCCCTTGTATGCACATCTCAATCGCAGAAGCTTCAGACATGCGATCTTTGCAATTGAGGCTCAAATTTCTCCATCGGTTAATGTAGTCAACTACAACCTCCTCTTTCCATTGGCGCGTATTGGTCAGTTCAATCATGCCGACGGTCCTCCGAGTGCTCTAGTTGATCCCAACTATCAATTGAGCTTGCATCCAGATCAGTGTACCAATTGAACTTGTTGCCTTTGAGTTTTCTAATAAACTGCTTCACCAAGTGGTCACCATAAGTTCCATCATCGTTGCACGTCTCAATGAAGTGCGCCACATGTTGTTTGGGATTGCCCTTGCCATCAAACTGTTGGAACTTAGGTGGCTCGTAACCCATCGACATCTTCAAATTGTCAATTCGTTGCATATATGGCTTTGTATAGGTGAAAGAGGACTTCGAGTTTCCATCTAACTTCTCCTTGATCGTTCCCCTAATAAGCTCCTTCAGTTGGTCAATGGGGATCAAACCTTCAGCAGACACTTGGATCTCTTTTAGAGACTTTTCTTTGTGAGTAGATCTCGCCTTTCAGATGTTTCGACTTCGCCTTCATCCTCAGCTGGTTCTTTTCCAGGAGCACAACTTGTATCAGCATGATCAATTTTGCTCGTCAACTTTTCAATCTTAGAATCTTGTTCTTGGACATGTCTTGTAAGTTCTCCAATGGCCTTAGTCAAACTTGCAAGTTGTTCTTCAAGATTTGAAGCATTTGTGGTCATGACTTGAGCTACTTCTGAACTTGATGAAGAACGAGGAGTAGAGCACGTAGAGTTGTCTTCCTCGGTGTTAGCGGCGAGCTACTTCGGATCCTTCTCAACAGCTTCAAGAGATGACGATTGTGATTGTGGTGTCTTGGACATGCTCCTTGTGATGACCCCAACACTAGTACTTGGAGCACTTGAAGATTTTGAGGAATTTATCTTAACCGTCAGTGCCATTTGAGTGGCCATTGCTAAACTTCGAGGGTCTTCGTCAAAGAGAGAGATGAGAGGTAGAGATTGTCCCACTGGGCGTGCCAAATTTGTAACAACAAATTTTGCATTTTAAATTAATAAACACAAAATACTTGTACAAATTAATTCCAACTGGATTAAATGAAGAACTTTGTAGGGTACAATCTCTATTCTTCAATCCTCTGATTCTTCTCTTCGAATATCTTCTTTGAATTTGATAATTTGGAGTGAAATCTTCTTCTTGATCTTCTCTGCCGCTTGAGTTGTTCTTCAATAACGTTGTCCGAAGACCGAACGGCTTGATTCCGGATTGAACGCTACTTCTTGATGATTTTGACGAAGAACGTCTTCGAATCTTGAAGAATGTCTTTGAATCTTCAAGAACGTCTTCAAATCTTCAAGTGCTTTACGTCTTCAAATCTTTAAGTGCTTTAAGTCTTCTGGATTTCTTGAAGTTCTTCCAACTTCTTGAAGCTCTCAACTTGTGTCTTCACTTCTTGACTTGTGTTGTTGTGATTTTGGTGGAGAATGAGGCCCTATTTATAGTTGTAGGATGAGAAAACCCTAATGGGCTTGTGTCTGAATGGAGCGATATGATTGGTCCTTCACAATATCATTATCCATAAGATAATTATTAAATTAATTGTATTTAATTTAATAATTACTGCAACAACTTGACATATGGAGCATTCTGATTGGTCCACCATGACTTGATGTTTATCCTCATCTTCTTGGATAATGATAGGTATGGCCCAATCTCCCCGGGTTGGTCTAGCTCGCCAGACGGGTCAATTGGGCTCAAGAGCACAAGCCCAACGCAGCCAAGCCCATATGCGGCATCTTTGGGAAATTTGGGAGGAGATCCCCACGATCTTTTCCAACGGCCATGCAGATTTTGATTGGCGGATTTGGAGAGATTTTGTTAGGGTTGCCATTGTATAGTATAAATAGGAGAATTGTTGTTTAGTTTAGGGTTCCGATTCTGATTCTAAAATCATTACTTGTAAGATCGTACTACGGTATTCAAGAAAACATAGTGAAACACCTCGGAAGGTTATTGCCTTCATCCGTGGACGTAGATCTCCGGATCAAACCACATAATTTCTTGTGTTGCTAATATTCTTGCATGTTTGATTATTTTGGTTAAGCGTTTTGATTGCGGTTCACTTGATATCCGGGTTGCGGCATTATCAATTGGCGCCGTCTGTGAGAATCGAAGAGAAGCAAACCCTAGCATCATCCATAGCCAAATTACGTCAGTCATGGTGAATACTCGTCAATCGGCAAGTCCAACCCGATCTCGCCGAAATCCCCCCGTCGATCAAAATCCTCCGCCGCTGCCTCAACCAGTCTAGGACCCACCCACGGGGCAGATAGATCCGCAACATCCCACGCCCGCCAATGCTCCAACGCAGGTTGACCCTCAACCAATCCCTGAACTATTGCAGGCGCAACAAGCGTTCCTACTGGAACACGCTGCCTTGTTCCAGGAATGGAATCATCGGCGTGCCGACTTCGGTATGCACGCCGACAACGGTGCCAATCAGGTGGCAGGACATTCCCGCCAAGATCGATCTCACGCATTCAATGAAGATCCGCCTCACAGAGCCAGGCACGATCGTCGTCGCCACCGGTCAGTGTCACCCGGGGAGGATCGAAGTTCTAATGGTTTGCGGCCCCGCTATGCTGATCACGGTGACGCCGACCGACGCCGACCGACGCCGACCTATAGATGTGGCGAAGCGGGCTTGCTTAGAGAGGTCCCGTTTACTTGATTCCATAGAACAAGAGCAGGCTCAATTTGATGCCGAGCTTGATAAGGTATTAGGCCTTGATGCTGATGGGGAGATAATCACCCCATTCTCCACGGAGATTCTCTCCACCCCACTCCCCGAGGGGTTTAAACTTCCACCAGTCCGCGTCTACAACGGCACCGGGGATCCAGGTAACTTCTTGAGCGTGTTCAAGTATGCCATGTTCAATCAGAGCTGCACGCCGCATCACTTGTGCAAAGTGTTCCCCGAATACCTTCAAGACGAGGCCAGAATTTGGTTTGATTCTTTGCCGTGCGGCAGCGTTACTTCTTTCCGGGATCTTGCCGAGCAGTTCTGGGCTCGTTTCCATACACGAGCAAAGCCTATGGCCACTTTGGCCGATCTCATGAACCTGGAGCAACGAGACGGGGAGACAGTCTCTCAGTTTCTTGAACGCTTCACTGCTGAAAGCCTAAAAGTAGGTAGCCGATCCGATGATGTTATCATCACTGCTTTCATGAACGGCCTCCAAGCCGGACCGCTTTACACCGAACTTGCACGACATCCTCCGACCACCACTCGAGCTCTATTTGGCATTGTAAGCAGGTTTGCCAAAGCTGAAGAGCAAACTCGGCGCAAGCGGGAGAAATATACTACCAAGAAACAGTTAGATAAAACGCAAGCCGGGGCAAGTACCCGGCCTAGTGCCTTTAGTTGTTTGGGCAAAGGCAGGTTGGAGCCTCGCAGCGATCCCCCTCAATTCACACCCCTTACACGATCGAGGACAAAAATATTTTCTGTTCACAAAAATGATTTGCGACCATGCCCACGATGACTGCTCCGGCAGAGAAGCGTAATCGTGAAAAGTGGTGTGCATATCATCACGATCATGGACACGACACCGAGGAGTGTCGCGAACTTTGTAAGGAGATCGAGGACTGTTTGAAACGAGGTTTTCTCCGGCAATACATCGCTCGGACCGAGGACAGGTCTTAGCCGAACTAAAATGGAGGTACACAACAGGGTCGGGGAGGTTACAATGGCAGAGGGCCAAGACAGAGCAGACCCCAATGGCAAATTAATAGGTCGGGGTACAGCAATTACCCAAGGCAAGACCAGGGTAATTGACAACAAAATCAACTGCAACAACCTCAACTGTTGCCACCACCACCACCACATGGAGGTCCCGGGGACAACCCACCGAATCATGTTGTCCACGGGATAATAAATGTGATCTATGGCGCCATGCCAACAGGGACTTCCCGAAGTGCCCTTAAAGCCGAAGCGCGCAGGCCTCCTCCCGAGGAGCCACGTCACAAACGTTTCCACAGATCTGAAATAATGAGCTTTACCGAGGATGATCCTGTTCCCGAGCTCACCCCTCACACTGATGCCATCGTCATTGACATGGCCGTGGCTAATGTCACCATTAAGCGAGTTTTTGTCGATAACGGCGCCGCTGTAAGTGTCATATTCACTGACTGTTTCCAAAAGATGGGTATACCCCGTGAGCAGCTCCGGCCTGCTCCCGGGCCTCTACAGACCTTCACTCAGGGAGAGGTCCAACATGAGGGAATTATCAACCTCCCCGCGTCGCTGGGTACTTATCCAGCCATAAAACTATTTTTGTAGATTTCTATGTGGTCTCTTCTTCATCTCCATACAACATGATTCTTGGCCGAGATTGGCTCACCCCAGCCAAGGCCATTTGTTCTACATATCACTTAGCATTGAAGTTTCCTACACCCCACGGAGAAGTCGCCATCTGTGGCAATTAGAGAATTTCCAAAGAGTGCATGTATGTCGCACTCAAGAAGACAAGCAAGGCTCCTCCTAAGCCTCAATTTCAAATAGCCACTCCGGCGCCCGGCCTGGGTGCTTCTGAGCCACTTGGAAATGACACTGTCGAAGTGCCACTCGATCCTGCTAAGTCAGAGCAAAATGTTAAAATAGGCGCAGTGGGCATACCTTTGTTGCACAATGCCATCATCCAGACGTTAAGGGAGTACCCCGAAGTCTTTGCTTGGTCTCCCCTAGATATGCCTGGAGTTTCTCCCGACCTCATCACTCACAAGCTAAACATTGACCCTAATGTGAAGCCAATATAACAGAAGCGACGACAATTCGCTCCGGAAAGAAATGCAGCTATCCGAACTGAGGTTCAACAGCTCGTGGAGGCCGACATCCTATTCGAAGTTCACTACCCATCCTGGCTCTCTAATCCAGTAATGGTGACGAAGTCCACTAGGGCTTGGAGGATGTGTGTTGATTTTTCTGATCTCAACAAACACTGCCTAAAAGACTGCTATCCTGTACCGCACATTGACCAAAAAGCTGAGGCCATTACCGGGTATAAGGCGCTTTGCTTTTTGGATTTGTACAAGGGATACCACCAAGTCCATATGGACCGCCGAGATGCTATCAAAATAGCCTTCACCACTGATTTTGGATGCTTTGCTTTCAAGAAAATGCCCTTCGGACTCAAAAATGCCGGAGCCACCTATCAACGTCTTATGGACCACGTCTTCCGGGATCAGATAAGCCGCAATGTTGAGGTATATGTCGATGACCTCGTTATTAAGAGTCATTCTCCTACATCATGTGTGCAGGACATTGCCGAGACATTAAGCACACTGCGGCGCCATAATCTTCGACTCAATCTAGCTAAGTGTACCTTCGGCGTCGGGTCAGGAAAATTCCTTGGGTACATGGTCTCGCAGCACGGTCTCCAGGCCAACCCAACCAAGATCAGGGATGTGTTGGATCTTTAGCCGCCGAAGACCGTGAAAGACGTCCAACGTTTGACTGGCGGCCTTGCCGCTCTGAATCATTTTTTATCCAAGGCAGCGGAGCGCCAGCTTCCCTTCTTCAAAATTTTGCCTCAAGCGAAGAAATTTGAATGGACTTCGCAGTACAACGAAGCCTTTGAAGCTCTGAAACAACATATCAGTCAGTTACCCATATGTCAGCACCTCTCCCCGGAGAGCCTCTCTATATATACTTGGCCTCCGCCGATGAAGCCACTAGTGCGGTGATACGCGTGTTTATGCGTGCATTTTAGGTTGATTTTAAGTGTCCGTTTAATGATATTTGCATACATAATCGATCCTGATTGGCTTATATTTGCATTATTGGGCTATTTGATGTTTGTGGACTTGTTTTAGAGATATTCAGGTGATTTAAGGCCAACTAATTGCATTCGGCTAAGGATGGGTGAAGAAGCGAGTTCCGAAAAGTCCAAAACGGAAGAAAATCGAGCCAAGTACGAAAAGGGTAGTCACGGCCGCGACCTGGATACGCGGCCGCATAAAAAATGGCCAAGAAAGTGCTGAAAATCCCTGGAAACTCTCCGCGGCCGCGGCCAAAAGCCTCCCGAATTTTCTGACAGCTTGATACACCTCTAGTATTTTGGCCATATCTTGAGATCTACATCTCCGATTGAGGTGAAATTGGTGGAGTTGGAAAGCTGATTCAAAGAGCTACAACTTTGCATAAGAGAGGAAAAAATCCAAAAAGGACCGAAAGACCCTCAAAAATAGCTTTGAAGTTGGAAAATCAATGTAGTGTCGGTTCATTACTTGGCCCACAAGCTCAAAAACGAGTTTTGGACTTATTTTCCTATTCCAATTAGGTTTTTTCCCCTCTTTATCCTAGAGATGTACTCCTATAAATATATCAAGGCTCTAGACATCAAAGGAGGGTTGGAATTAGGGAGAGTTGGAATTGGGATTTTGGAGCACTTTGAAGGGGACGAGCAATCAAGATTCGGCATTCTTGGTTTCATCTTTCTAATTTATTTTAGTTTTATGCTTTTCATCAGAATTATGTCTATGGTCACCGCCATGAGCGGCTAGTAGGTTATTTCAGACCTTAATCGAGTCGAATCCTAGTTGTTATTATCTTGTGATATTTACGGTGATTGTTAATCGATTGAATACTTTGTAACGTTGTTATACTATTTACTTATCCTTCAATGCTTATGTGTTTATGTGCTAGATTGATCACCTAGGATTATAATTGCATAAGTAACGCTAGGTTATAATCGTAATACTTAATTGTTACGAACCTATTGCCACTTAGTAGCGAATAGTGAGTGATATTGCCAGGGTAGTATATAGCTCGGTCTGAATGGGTTCGAGCTTACGAGGCCCACACCGTGTCTATCCCATTATCCTAGTACTCTAGGCGTCCAGTTAATGAGATCCAAAGAGCTTATTCTGAGGTTACTCAACTGGATAGACTAACCAAAGAGCTTATTTTGGTTAGTTAAACATAAGCGATAACGAGGTTAGCAGAGCTTGTTGCTAATATCGGGGTAGGAGTTTTAAGGTTTAAATTGGTTAATAATTGCATCTATCATAGGGTAGTAATAACTAGGGGGGAGATAAGATTAAGGGCTGGGATTCGTTAATTCATAATTAGAATATTTCCTTAGTTAAGTGCTTAGTTCTGTTTTAGCTCATTAGTTAATTAAAAATCAAATTACAAAACCCCCTTACTTATATATTTATTAATATATTGCTAGTACTAGGATTTGTATCAAACACTATAAGTCTTCCTGCTCCCTGTGGGATCGACCCTACTTATCACTTTTACAAGCTAGAAAGGTAGCTAGGTTTAACTAATTTTACCGCATCGCGACAGTGCGGTCAAGTTTTGGCGTCGTTGCCGGGGAGCAGTGCAAGATTAATTGTGTTTCTAGTGTCAACCTTATTTTCTTCTATTTTAGTTACATATTTTCTTCTGTTAATTAGTATTAGTTATTTTCGTTACGGTTCGTAATCTTTGGGTCATCCTATGTGCTTGTCGAACTGCTACTTTCTGCAGGAATGTTATTGTTTCTTTTGATGTCATGGCGGAACAAAATTCCAATATGGCATTGGAAGATATGATGAAAATCTTGATTTCTAACACTCTGCAATTTCAGGAAGAGACACGGTCAAGAATAAGGAATCTTGAGACTCAAATGAGTCAATTGGTTACCGTGGTAAGCAGGTTAGAAAGCCAAGAAAGAGAGAAATTGGCATCCCAACCAGAGGAAAATCTGATGAACGAAAATGTCGTGATTTTGAGGAGCAAAGAACATCCTAGAGAGGATGAAAAACCCGTGCAAGTGTTGCAGAAATGAAGAGGGCATCGAAAGTCAGGCCGAACAGACGCACATTGGATGTGAGATGCACATTGTGTCATCCAATGTGCCATTAGACATTGTGTGCCAGACGCATACGGGGTCATCAAGTGTATTGACAGACATTGTATTGAAGCGCTAGCTGGCATAGTGCAATGCCATAAAACCTCAACAGCCGAACTACGAAATCCCACAGCGGGAACCTAAGTCCCACCTTCAGATGATCTATGTACACCCCTACGAACCCCTTGGGTGGACAACAGGCTCGATCGCTGGGCTCCGGCAAAATATATTCTAAGTTAAAAGGAAAATAAAACGACGGTATAATTGCTTCTACTTGCACCCGAGACATTCGCGGCGCCTCCGCGACAACCTCGACGTCCTCCTCACAGCAGTCGCTAAAATCTACTACTCAGGTTGCAGTTTCCATACCATCCGCCCTATACACCGTTCTAATTTCTCTCTTCTCAGGGACAATATACCGCAATGGTTCTGCGTCTAGAGGGGCTTCCGTCGTCCCCACTTCCCTAATCGAAGACGAAGACGAAGAAGAAGACATACTTACTTGTTTCGGATATTGTGATTGCTCAAGACTTTGCAAGGTGATTCTCTTTTTCTCCTGCTCTTTGTCTGTCGCAAATTGCAAATGAGAATGATGGCAAACTTCCTGTACACGCCTTATATATATACTCAAGAATAAACGGCCCAGATCGTGACCTTTCGAATTCAACGCTTTTGATGCACGCGTGTTTGTCACGCGCAACACAGTTACTTAGGTGCGTGGGGAACACGCGTTTTGGGATTTGAATCAACGTCACTTCAACTCCAGTTGGCTCTGTCACCTCGGGTGCCCTTTTTTCCAACTCCGATTGACTCTTTCACCCCGGGGGTCACTCAGTTCGACTCCGGTTGACTCTTTCACCCTGGGGGTATCTCAGTTCGACTCCGGTTGACTCTTTCACCCCGGGGGTCACTCAGTTCGACCTCGGTTGAGTCTCTCCCCCCAGGGATATCTCAGTTCGACTCCACCAAGGAATGTCTCCACACGCCCGTGTCTTTATCATCTGGCCACTTCACAGGACTCCTATACTACTCCGCATCAACTTCGGCTACAACACTTATACCTCGGCCAACAAACGCATCTTTTAAACCGAAGCTCCTACCTCGCTCCGGCTGGGGGGGGTATCTGATAGGTATGGCCCAATTTCTCCGGGTCGGTCTAGCCCGTCAGACGGGTCAATTGGGCTCAAGAGCGCAAGCCCAACGCAGTCAAGCCCATATGCGGCGTCTTTGGGAAGTTGGGAAGAGATCCCCACGATCTTTTCCAACGGCCATGCAGATTTTGATTGGCGGATTTGGAGGGATTTTGTTAGGGTTACCATTGTATAGTATAAATAGGAGAATTGTTGTTTAGTTTAGGGTTCCGATTCTGAATTCTAGAATCATTACTTGTAAGATTGTACTCCGGTATTCAAGAAAAGATAGTAAAACACCTCGGAAGGTTATTGCCTTCATCCGTGGACGTAGATCTCCGGATCGAACGACGTAATTTCTTGTGTTGCTCATATGCTTGCATGTTTGATTATTTTGGTTAAGCGTTTTGATTACGGTTCACTTGATATCCGGGTTGCGGCATTATCAGATAATTACTAAATTAATTTAATTTAATTTAGTAATATCTGCATCATCTTGACACGTGGCGGCTTTCCATTGGTCAATAAAATATATAGTAAATCACCAATTAAATTGACTATTTAACTTAGGAATTTTATTTACACAATTCCTAATATTAAAAATAATCAATATAAAATTGATATTCAACATATATTTTATTACGTGACGTATTTTAATTAGATACGAAATTTGCGTATCAACAACCTTATATATAATTCAAATACTACCTCTTTCCCGCTCTAATTTGCCTACTTTCCTTTTCGATTTGTCCCAATCTAATTTGTCAGCCCATAACTGGCAAATTTCTCTCAAAATCTCCACCCTCAATCTTCACCTTTGAAAAAATCAAAGATTTTACAAAATTTATTTTTCCTTAACCTCCATGTTCAATCAAAATAAGCAAATTAGGCTGAGCATTTAAGATAAGACATGGCGCATTATATTACTATTTCTACTTCTATCAATAATTGCAGGTCAGACGTCAAGTCTCTTTTTCCTTAGAATTGGTGTATTTTTGGGTGAATTACTCTTTGTAAACAGCTAAAGTAGAATGCTAATGTTAGGTTAGGACAAATATATTTTGTCAGTTATGCGACTTTTGTCTTATTTAGGTTTTGAACCTTTGTCCTAATTTAGGAAAAGTATCTTTATTATCCAAAATTATCTTATTTAACAGTTAATAATATCTGGATCCGCTGTCCACCTAACCTTGGGCTTTATCCTTCTCTAAAATGTATAAGCCTGGCCTACATCAACCGATGCAGCCCCAACTATTGGGATAGTTATTTCCCAACGTATTGATATATATATTGCTAACAAAACCTTTTCAGGATTAATTCTTCAAACCATACTCTAAAGTAGTGGTTGGGCTATTACGAATTTGAAATCTAGATTTGATTTAACACAAAATTTTGTTAGAGAAGAGATTAGTCTGACGAGAATTTAGTAAGTTTATTTCTGGATAGAGTAAGGTTATTCCAAAAGTCATGAACCCATAATTTGTAAAATGAATTACCTGCTGACAATAAAATGACGATTTTGAAATGTTGTACAAGTTATAGGACCAATTAACTTTAAGAATAACAGTAGGAACATTTTTTTTTAAAAAATGTAATAAAGTAGTACATTTTCCAAACATAATTCTTTATGGGATGGATGAAGTATATTTACTTCCATTCAGTTCATATAATTATAATATATATCATAATATAACTCAGGCTGTGGTTTGAAATGCATGGTTTTAGAATCAAATGATTCTAAATCTACTTTAGGAAGAGAGATTTGAAAACCACTCAAATCATTAAAAAAAAAAAAAAAAAATTTAAAATGAAATCATGGATTTCCGAATTCATGATAATTCAAACATCAATGAATTTGGGGCAATGAATTTCAAATCTATCCTCCAATCATTCCATCCAAATGCGACCTCATTGTTTAGTTTACATATATTTTCAGTAAATCTACAATATTCAAATACCACTTTTGCAATGTCAATATTAAGATCAAATATGTTATTTACCCTAATAACAAATCTCAAAGGCTAACAAATCATATCCCAGAAACCCAAGATATAATTAATCTCCCAAAAGAACTACAATAATATACAGTTCTTTGTTCGCTATCTTCATCCTTTACAAGGTTGACAGCGTCGTAAGAATGTCCAGCATTCGAGTGGGAGTCTTGCACACCTTCTGATGAACATACAAATGACGCCGTATGTATAATTCTATGTTGTAACAGAAGAAGGCTTCCTCGTATTCATAGTATCTCTTCGATATATGCACGTATAGATTGCAAGCACAAGTCTTGTTGCTAGTCGATTAAGCAAGCAAGCTGGGCCCATTCTCGGCTGCTGTCCGGGCTTGTTCATGGCCTTGATGTCTGCCCATTTGTACATCGCGGTTGAACTGAGTTCGCGCTTTTGCATATGGAGCATCCCGCGCTAAACAAAAACCAAACACCAAGTTAACATGACTGTCTCCATCTCTGTGTGTGAGTGCGTGTATTTACGCGTAATAGCGCAATCTATGTGTTCTGAATTTGTCTGAATTCAAAATAAATAAGATACCAACTCCCGTTAAGAGAATTTGTAACGATTCTGCTGTATTTTTACAGCACAAAATAAGAAATTCAAGAGAAATAAGCTAAGAACAACAGTGGCTGATCTCACCAGCTATTCTCTGAGCACGAAGAATATTTTGCCGCCTTTTCCACCAACATGTGAGGCAGGCGACGATAAGTAGAAATGCGACACAAGATCCTATGGCGATGCCAATTTTAGCCCCAGTTGTAAGATGTGGCCCACATGTTGGTAATCCAGGAAAGCCACAAAGACCCGAGTTATCAGTAAAACTGCGTAAGAGCAAATAATTCTTCTGAGTCTTATATTGGCATAAAAAAATTTCAAGACACGAGTCGAATGAAAAATGGTTACGATAATGACACCACGGAAAAATTATGACTACTGCAAATGATTAGTGGGCATTCGCCAAACATACTTGAAGCTAGCCCCATGCAAGAGCCTTCCCCCAAGTGCAGATGGAACTCTTCCTGATAAAGAGTTGCCATTGACGTCCCTGTGCAAGAGCAGCGAATTAGTCCTCGTAAAGTGTTGTTTTCAATACCCATAGGCAAGTAACATCTAGAAAATTCTTACAGTATCCGTAATGAAGTCAACTGTCCCAGGCTTTCGGGAATGGATCCGTTGAAAGAATTGAAGGACAGATCCCTGTTATTTAAATTTTGCTTCAGTAGTTGAATGGAAATATGCGATAAGCAATTATTTTGTCATGTTCAGTGCATACCAGTTATTTCACAATTATAATTGACACTGACACTCTTAAAATTTGTTCGTATTATACGTACATCTAACTGGGCCAAGATATTGGGGTCATCGCCTATCAATTAAAAGTTAAAATTATCTAAATGTGAGATATGGTTTTGGGAGGAAAAAAAAGAATATGTAATGCACATAGTGTTGTTATAAGGATGTAACTGCAATCAAGTTGAGAAACTCTCAAGATTTCAATACACTGTTTGACAAAACCAAGGTGCCGTATCAAACAACCGAATTCAGAGAAGTAGAATATTCGGTGAGAAACTGTTTGTGTTGTCTAGTCCAAAATTCGGATTGCTTGAAATAAAGCAAAGACAAACACAGGATAAACTAGCAACAATTAACATCAAAGCATTTCCTCATCGTCTCAAAACATGACGTGGTAAACAAGAGCAAATACTCACAGTATCTCCAGTTTAGTAACTGTCCCAAGTGAAGATGGAATGGCCCCAGAAATGCTGTTCCCACTCAAATTTCTGAGAAAACACGAGTTACATATCTATTAAAATGAGTATGTTTGTTTACCCGTCTAAGTGAGGAAGTTTACACTTGTACAATAGATTGAAAGTAGAATCATTAACTTAAATTTAAAGGGGAAAAGGGAAGAGACCAAAAGAGAAAAAAACTTAGTTTGTTGTTATTGCTCTCTATCCGATTAAAAAGACTTAGCAACCAAAGCAATATGATGCGATTCATATTGAAGACGGGCAGCAAAAGTACTTATTTCATGTGACAATATAATTTGATGAGTAAGAAAACTGTTCGATGTTCACCTTTATACATTACAGTTGTACTATTAGAATCTGTTAGTTTATGGAACCATAAAATGATTACCATTACCAGCAGACTCCTAATTTGACTTACATGCTCTGGAGGTGACGAAGTTGGGATATATCATTTGGTAAGAAGCCCTTCAAACCCTGATTGTCAAGACCCCTGACCTCACAAATATCGAGAAAACAATTAATAAGTAACAAACTTTCAAAGAATTTGTCCATGTGAATACACTTGTACAAGCAAATACTTGGTTATCATAAAAAATATGAAATCATTGTGAGGGTGCCATTTGATGGAGGCAAATATTAAGAATAGTAACTCTTCTAAGAAACAGAAAATCATTGACATATAATAAAATTAAAAAAAGGAGAGCTGCACAATCCTAAAGTTTTATTGTTGGACATGCAAATGTAATATGCCAGACCATGACAACAATAAACTATTCCACCCGTGGATTGAATCAAAAGTATTAGCCTCAGATACACTAGCTTAATATCTAAATTTAGTAATGCTGGCCAAATCATGACTAGTAGGAACTATATGAACTTAGGGTCCGCTTGGTTGCAAATCATCAATGGCAATTGTAATGGGTATGAAGGGTTAATCATACTATGAAATAATGTGGGAGGAGTTGTTATTAAAATAGGGTATTGATTAAATTTTTCATTATGTATCAAGCACCATAAATGGGAATGGGTCCTCATTCATTCCCATTCCCTACCCCTAAACCTCCAACCAAGCAGGCCCTTAGTGATTACTTTAGTTTCATTTTTCTTGGTCTGCAAAGAAAATATATCAATCAAGTTTGTGAGGCAATTTAGTCACTTCACTTGCGTAATGTAATTGCCGGATAACAACTTCGTACAAGATTTTGACTCCAACATTGAAACTTAGTGGGGTGTGTGTGTGAATTTGCACGTGTAAAAGAACTTGGTAGAGAACAAACACGTACAATCCATCAATAACATGTTTACTGATAGATCTGTTGTACTGACAGTCTACTCCACTCCATGGATGCTGTTCAGGAACACAAGGATCGCCATTCCACCCTAAACGAAGAGGGAGACCAAGAGCGCCCTTTAACTTCTGCAAAGCCCTAACTACAACAAGGAGAAAAGGGTTTATAATGGATACATGCCCCATAAATTATAATCGCATCATAATCAAGGAACACAAAAATAACCAATGGAACAACAATCACAAACTGGAAGAGATACAAGAAAATTAATATCGGTTAGTTTGAAAATTCAGCTGCATCCCATGGAGATCATAACCACAATCCAGCATTGAAAACAATGTCGGTATCGTTAACTAAACTAGCCTGCTTTCCTCATCATGGCATCACAAATGGATGTTTAAGAGTACGAAAAATGAGAAAAGAAGCTGCACGAATAAACCATTCTAAGTGAGGGCATAAAGCTTTGTGTTTCTTTTTTTATTAATAGTGCACATGGCAGTAAAATCCAATTAAGAGTCACTAGCGAAATAGATTATAAACCAAATCCATGTCAGGTTCAATAACATACAGAAAAGAATAGGGAAGTAATGTGCCATGTGAGAAATTCGACTTGGCTTACTTTCAGCTGGCAATGTTTTGGATTCGGCCATAACAAGTTCGAAAAGCTCTATCGCACAGATTATAGCATGATTCCCTTTTGTAGGATGCAAGGTTATACCCAAACTCCTGCCACTAACAGCAACTGTTGTATTCAATACAAGGGCGCTATTAACACCCCCAGCCATACTGACAATATCAACATCTGGAAACACGGTATCACCATTAATCAGGACATCAAACACCCTCTGTCCTGCTCCAGTGACTGAAGGATCTATTTCGGCAAAGTGCAACCAAAGCAAGTATCTTCTAGTGGGCTCAACCTCCATTGTGTATGACAAATCAGGCTGAGTGTCAGTACTAATAAGAGCCGTTTGATACAGAGCCTCTGGATAAAAGTTGGGCGATTTTGAGGCCTGTTTGATGCTGTTTTTTGTAGATAACACCTGATCGGACTTCTGGCCAAATGTGGGGAGAGAATTCCAGAAGCGATCCCCACCCCAACGGTCTGCGCTGTAATCAGCCCCGAACTTTGGATTCTTCGAACCGCAACTGAGTCTTCTATCAGTTCTGAGAATCGTGCCTTGACCATAACCTTTACCGAAATAATACGCTCTGTTATCAATCTGAAGGATTTCAACTGCAAGAATGGCGGGATCTCCATGTCCAGTGCTGTGGAAGCAAAGAGAGGCAGTCCCGTCCTTTAGAAAGATGAGGGCTTCAAGAAATACTTTCTCATCATCATTGTTGCTCCAACCAGAAGGCAGAGAATATATCAAGGTTCCCTCAATTGACACGTCAAACAAAGGCTCATCGTCGAAGCTAGGTTCCTTAAGCAATCCAAAGTAGATTCTTACGAGATAATGGCCACGAGGTACCTTATTTATGTTGTAGCAGTTTTCAGGGCCCTCGGACAGAGGGAAGTAGCGGAGTGTATCGAGTGAAGGGGAGATGTAACTAGGGCGGGTTGCATTAGCCGGTGCACCTCCTGTGTATGCAAAATCCTTGTACCAGAGAGTGTTTGATGGTGAACTATGAACATCATCACGAGCTCCACAACTTATTCTCAGTGCATATGGTGCTGCCAATTATAACAACATAGAACTAGACATCAGTTGGCATGAGATAGTTGAGAAACACAATGCATTTAGAACAAGTTCTCTTTAGGATGGTCAAAGTTAGGACAATCACTATGCCCAGAAATCTGTATATTATCATTTCATGGAAACAATATAATCTGTCGTCATCATTGACAAACCACCCCGCCCCCAAAGAGGTAATATACCCCAAATTATGCTAAAACTGTGTGGTTATTGTTCTTATGATCTATGAAATTAAAAGGTCCTAACTTTACAAGTCAAATACAAATCGAGACAGAAAATTTAAGTCTTCATAAACACAATAAAAAAATGCAATCAATACACAGCCCAGATATTCTTGAAATGACGAACAGATCCAATCAAAATATTTGGATCAAAAGACTAAACCCCCACGCCCCCAAGTCCAAACTACCCAGCACAAAAACAACAACAAAAAAAATGGAAAATGAATTCTCAATTAACCTTAAAACCCGGCTAGATAAAACAGTATTATCCCAAGCCCCGCCAAATTAACCATCCACATTACTTCAAGAAACTAAATACGCGTGAGCTGTGAGTGCGCGTGCGTATGTAACTGGAAGAGAGAGCGAGAGAGCTAACATCGAGAAAAAGAAGGCCTAGGAGCAAATAACAAAGCAAGCAAAACCAAGAGCAACCGAGCCTCCAGCATTGTGGCTGTGAGTTCAGATTTCCCAGATTGAAGTTACTTTTGCTTTTACCGAGATTGAAGCTTGAATCACGGAAGGAAAAACATGACCCGAATTGTATATTGAATCTTTCCTCCCGCTTCTACTGCACAATCTTCGATCGAGAACCTTGAAGTCTTGACTCTTGAGCACAATATCGCATAAATGTGAACGAATATTGAAAAAGGGCAGTGTAGTGTGTTGGACGTGCTGTACAGCAGTACAGGTACACAACAGTTGAAAATCTAGTCTAGTTTAACTCGCAACTTTTGTGATTATGGAAATAGCAGTAATATTTTTTTTCTTTTTTATTTATATAATTATAACTATTGGAAATAGTAGTAGTATTTCTTCCTTGTCTCTTCGATTTGAGTCTTTTGTGACCCGTGATTTCTTTTCTCTTTTACTTTTTTTCTTATAGATTTTTCTGTTTTCGGGTGGCTTTGATGTGCGGGTGAGAGTTGTTTGTAATCATGGAACCCACTCTAGTTGAGTTCCACGTGGCCGAATCATCCTTACATTTCTGTTTAAATTGCTACATTTTCACACTTTTTTTTTTAACTGGTTTTCAATATTTTTATTTTACTTCGATTGAGTCTTTACTTCTATCCTTATTCTTATTTCAAAAAGTACAAAAAAAGAACGTGATCTGAAATGAAATAGAAATCAAGTTATATAAATAGAAGTATAGTAATTTACCTTAAAAAGAATTATAGAACAATAATCAGACATAAAAATGATAATGCAACCAAACTTCGAGATTTGCCCAATTATATTTTCATAAATGGTAAGCTGACCATATTTCAATTCGAATAGATGAATTAAATATCCTAGATCTATTATAACAACGTTTCCTTCTAAGATAGTGTAATATTACTATAACCACATTGTAGTGAAATAGGGCAAACCACAGTTATCTCTACCCTCTACAAAAGAAATGTGTCATTGATGCATCATTAAAAATTACTAGTATTACGATGCACAATTTGTATATTTAACAAAAAAAATGATAAAGATTAATATATTTATATTGTTATAATATAAAATATTATAATCAACATATAATAAGTGGTGAAAAAATAATATGTTAGTTAATAAAAGAAAGGACCAGTTAGATTAGTAAAAAAGTTATAACACATGTATATTCATTTCTCTAAGATATTGATAATTGTTCATCCTTACACAATGCTAATGCTCATAATACATAAATATATGTAAAACATATATATATATATATATATATATATATATATATATATTATGTTCATACAATATGAATTATTTATCATTATATTAAAAAAAACTCATATTTTTTGTTGTTACAAGGACATGGAAATGATGAATAATTTTAACAGTTAAAAAATTCAAGTGCATCTTTTCTTAAAGAGCTACTTTCGCATCTAATTTTTTTAAGTTTATGAATATAAGGGAAATGAAGTGAAATTATGTTGGTTAAGTCTCAATAAGTCTAGTCAAACGATTTAATCCCACCAATCATTCTCACTTAAAATTATACAAAACAGGGAAGATAATAAAAAAATTCAAGGTACTTTGTATATGGAAAAAAAATTAATGATTCAAATTCGTTTAAATAATTTGAGAATCTACTCTAATCGGTTCAAATATGGTAGACATCTATTATAATCACCTGATTTACTTGATTCGCTAAATTAACTCGTTTGAGAAATGTGAGCAACATGAAAAGTTTAACTTGACGCGGAGGAGTGTGGCGGATGTATATAGGTGGAAAGTTCGTCATTTTCCCCTCAATTTCTCACCGAGTAATTATGTATGGTTTGAACTCTCCTAAAAATAAATGGCAGAATATAACATTTTCATTTATAAGTAATACTTCCCCCTTTCCATATTAATTGATGTTTTAACCCAAAAAAATAATAATAAAAATAAACAGATTGACAAATACACTATCGGCTAATGTCTGTCTCTCCCATAATTCTTAAAATCTCGCTACGAAGGAGGGAGAGTATACAATAATTTAGTGAAAGATTGGGGAAGATTTTAGGGTGATAAATACTTGACCAAATCAAAATATTAGTGATAGGTTGAAGAAAATATATATTTTAGGATTGAGCTAGGGACCAAATTGGTAGAATTCGTGAAGTATATCGAAAACATAAATTAATTGAAAAAATGTATAACTAGCTAAAACATCAATTAATATGGAGGAGAGAGTATATGATTGGATGTATACAAAGAAAAATATAAAATTTAAACTTCATTAACATGTATGATTTTTGAACTCTCACTACAACAAAAGAGGTCTTTTGTATAACATTTTTTTAGACCACAATTGTGATTGCTAATAATAAGTCAGTTGTGATCACTCGTTGTCATAAATCTCTCTACAAATTATTTGAAACTATTTTAAGACTGCTTACAGACTAGTTGTTGTTAAAAATATCTTAGATGCATTTGAGACCACTTTTGTTATCACAACATATTATTTGCGTCTTGTTATTGAGACTACAAGTTGTGACAAATACTCATAAGTTGCCACAAATTCTTATTATTTGAGACCATTTTTTGTTGTCTCAAAAGACTATTTTTATCGTAGTGTCTTCCACAATAAATGTTAGAAACATGTACAGTTAGAATTTAACAGAATGTTGTTACGAATCTTACTTAATAATGATTTTGTTCAATGTAGGAGTTGAATTTGGTAGAATATGGGGAGTCAATTTTATATAAAGATTTTTCCTTAATATGATTGCATAATTATTGGTAGAATATCACTACAAATATAGCTAATATATGATTGAAGGTTTTGTTAAATATGAGAGTAATCTTTTTGCATACTATGACCGGATCAGTTTCGATAGAATATAATTATAAATGTAGCTAATATATGATTGAAGATTTTTCTTTCATTATAAAAAAAATATTATCATGAATTTGATATTTCTAAATTTAGTAATAGCGTGTGAGCGAAAAAATGCGGAATTTGCTACCTGTAAACGTTTTTATTATTATATTTGTTAAAGATTTGGCTCATAAACTCAGAATTAAGTGGAAAACGGTTAAAGAGGAAGTTTAGAAACTAATTCTGTTTTCAGGAAACAGATTCTGTTATTTTCTGTTAATCAGCTTTTACAACGGTTTTCATTCAAACCGTTGTCTTTCAACTGATGTCGTTCACAGAAGCAGTTAGTTTGTTACTGAAGGTGTTATGATCCGGTTTTCTTGGTTAAATCTCATCCGTTGTTTCCAAGACGGTTTTATCTTCATCTCTGATATATGTAGCTTATCATTTCAGTTAGATGGCATGTATGATAAGAGAGGAGAGAATAGAGAAAGGAGAAACACTCTTGAGAGTAGCTAGTGAATCCTTCAATCTTTGTGAAGTGATCACTTAGGGAATGAGTGTGTATTCTGTAAATCATTCAAGCGAGTAGAAGGCGAGATATCCTCCCGTGGACGTAGGCATCTTTTTGGGCCGAACCACGTAATTCGCGTTGTTGATTTTACTTTCTTTCTTTATTAGTTTTTCTTGCATGCAAGTGTGATCTTGAAGCAATTGATTGCTTGATTGATTCTTGCTGTAATCAATTGTGTTGAGCTGGAAGAGCTAGAGCTACGGATTTACAATTTGGCGCCGTCTGTGGGAATTGGATTCGTGCCCACATTGTATTTGAAGCTTTGCCAGGAATAAGAAATCATCTGATTCAAGGAATTCTTGATCTTGATATAAAATCATGGCTGCGGCAAAATTTGATGCAGAGAAGTTCTCAGGGAAGAACGACTATGGTTTGTGGAAAATCAAGATGAAGGCCCTGTTGACACAGCAAGGGTTATCTGCTGCGCTTCTGGGGGAGAAAGCCAAACCAGAAAAGATGGAACAAGCTCAATGGCAAGAAATCTTAGACAAGGCTCACAGCACACTCATTCTTTGCCTCACTGATAAGGTTCTCAGAGAAGTCTCGAAAGAATCCACAGCAGAAGGAGTTTGGAAGAAATTGGACAGCTTCTACATGTCCAAATCTCTGGCCAACAGACTCTACACCAAGCAAAGATTGTACTCATTCAGATTTACAGAAGATAAATCAGTGGAAGACCAGCTTGATGAGTTTACAAAACTCATTGATGATCTTGAGAGTCTTGAGGTGAATCTAGAAGATGAAGATAAGGCCATTCTTCTACTTAATGCCCTCCCCAAGTCCTATGATCATCTTAGGGACACTCTACTCTATGGAAAGAAAACAGAGATTACATTAGAAGAAGTTCAGATTGCACTAAGGTCAAAAGAGCTTCAAAGAGAAAATGAATTGAAGATGGGTACAGCAGGAGATGGTTTGAATATTACAAAGGGCAAACAGTTCAAAAATAAGAAGAAACCTCAAGAAGCAATCAAGAAAGATCCACAGGCCAAAGCAAAGATAAATGATGGCAAAGAAACCAGAAAGTGCCATCACTGTAAGAAGCCAGGGCATTTGAAAAAGAACTGCTGGGAATGGAAGAAGAAGCAGACTGAGAAGAATCAAAGTCAGAATACTCTAGATCTTGTCACAGCAGAAGATGAAGCTCAAGTTCTGAACATTTCAGATGGAAATCCTGAGGACTTATGGATCTTAGACAGTGGGTGTAGCTTTCACATGTGTCCTAAGAAGGAGTGGTTTCAAGATTACCAGGATCAAAACTATGGATCTGTGATGCTGGGGAACAATCAAATATGTCAAGTCAGAGGCATTGGAAACATTCCTATCAAAATTCATGATGGATCTGTGAAAGTATTGACTTCAGTAAGGTACATTCCTGAACTAAAAAGGAACCTAATAAGCTTAGGTACTCTTGAGAATAAAGGATGCAGCTTTCAATCACAAAATGGGAGTCTGCACATCATAAAACACAATAAGGTGGTGATGAGGGGTATAAAAAGATCCAGTCTATATTACTTGGATGGAAGTATTGTTATGGGAACTGCCACAAATATAGTAGATGCTGAATCCCTCAAATGGCACTCAAGGTTAGGGCATGTAAGTCAAAATGGCTTGAATGAATTGCTCAAACAAAACCTATTACAACACAAAGAAAAGTTCACCATCAACATGTGTGAGACATGTATTCTGGGAAAAAGCAAGAAACTACCTTACACTATTGGTAAACACACCTCCTCATCACCCCTTGAATATGCTCACTCAGATCTATGGGGGCCATCAAGAACAGTCTCTCTAGGTGGAGGGAAGTATTTTCTGAGCATAGTGGATGATTATTCCAGGAAATTATGGCTGTATGTCTTGAAAAATAAGTCAGATGCTTTTCAAAAGTTCCAAGAATGGCACAAGGAAGTTGAAAGTGAAACTGGGAAAACTCTGAAATGCTTGAGAACTGATAATGGACTAGAATTTGTCTCTGATGATTTTAACAAGTACTGTGCTGCCAAAGGGATAAAAAGGCATAAGACTGTGCCAGGTAACCCTCAACAGAATGGAGTCTCAGAAAGAATGAATAGAACAATTCTTGAAAGAGTGAGATGCATGCTACTGGAATCTGGGCTAGCAAAGAGGTTTTGGGCAGAAGCTGCTTCAACAGCAACCTACTTGATAAATAGATGTCCATCCTCAGCTATTGGTTTCAAGACTCCTGAAGAGATGTGGTCTGGGAAGAAACCCAGTTATAATCACCTAAGAGCTTTTGGTTGTAAGGCTTTTGTGCATTCAAAAGGAGATAAGCTTGAGGCAAGAGCACTCAAGTGTGTCATGCTGGGTTATCCCAAAGGCATAAAAGGTTATAGACTTTGGTGTATTGAACCAGGGTTAGGCAAAATCTTGGTAAGCAGGGATGTTGTTTTTTGTGAGGAAGAAAAACCCTTCAAGCAACAGAAACACACTGACATTATCATCACTGACCAATCCACCAATTCTCCACTAAAGGTGGAGAAACCAGATTTATTTGAAGATGATGATACTGAAGAAGAACACCAGAGTGACACAGAGTTGGACACTGAACATGAAGATCAAGGGAGCTACCAACTGGTCAGAGACAGAGTTAGAAGGATTCCAAAGCCTTCAATCAAGTATAATGAGGATTATCTAATGGCTTATGCTTTTGTAACTGCTGAAGAAGTTGACAATAGTGAACCTAAAACTTATTCAGAGGCTATGAACAGCTCAGAGAGAGATCAATGGCTAATTGCTATGCAAGAAGAAATCAAATCCTTGGAAAAGAACAAAACCTGGGATTTGGTAAGAAAACCTACACATCAGAAACTTGTCAGCTGCAAGTGGATATACAAAAAGAAGATGGAGGTTTCAGAAGCAGAAAGGTTAAGATTCAAAGCCAGGTTAGTGGCAAGAGGCTTTACTCAAAGGGAGGGGGTGGATTATAATGAAATCTTCTCCCCTGTAGTTAAACACTGTTCAATCAGAATTCTTTTGGCCATTGTTACTCAGTATGATCTAATTCTGGAACAATTAGATGTAAAAACTGCTTTTCTTCATGGGGATTTGAAGGAGACTATATATATGAACCAGCCAGAGGGATTCATTACATCTGGAAATGAAGGAAAGGTATGTTTGCTAAAGAAATCCTTATATGGACTAAAGCAAAGTCCTAGACAATGGTATATCAAGTTTGACAATCACATGAAGAGCATAGGATACAACAGATGTAGATATGACAACTGTGTGTATCTCAAAAAGGTTGGAAAGACAGTGACATCTTACCTACTTCTATATGTGGATGACATGTTGATAGCTAGCAAGGATCCAGAAGAAATCAAGTCATTGAAAGAAAATCTTCAAGCTGGTTTTGAAATGAAAGTGCTAGGGTCTGCAAAAAGGATCTTGGGTATGGATATTTTGAGAGACAGGAAATCTGGATGTTTGTGGTTGAGGTAACAGTCCTACATTGAAAAGGTATTGAAGAGATTCAATATGCATGAGTGCAGGAAGGTGTCTGTTCCTCTAAGCCAATAGTTTAAACTATCAGAATTACAGAAACCTAAAGATGATGAAGAAAGAGCTGAGATGAGCAGAGTTCCATATTCCAGTGCAGTTGGTTCTGTTATGTACTCTATGGTGTGCACTAGGCCTGATGTGGCTCATTCAATCAGTGTGATTAGTAGATACATGGCTGATCCTGGTAAAAGTCACTGGGAGGCTTTAAAATGGTTATTCAGATATCTAAAAGGAAGTTCAAGTCATGGTATTTTGTATCAAAAATCAGAAGAAATTTCAGAGAATTTCCTTTGTGGATATGTTGATTCTGACTATGCTGCTAATTTAGACTCAAGAAAGTCTCAGACAGGATATATATTCACCTTGTTCAATTCAGCAATAAGCTGGAAGTCAATGTTACAGCCGGTAGTAGCTCTTTCAACCACAGAAGCTGAATTTCTTGCAGTAACAGAAGCAGTGAAAGAAGCAATCTGGCTTAAAGGGATCCTCAGTGAGTTTGGATTACTGCAGAAAGGAGTTAAGGTCTTTTGTGACTCACAGAGTGCTTTGCATTTAGCTAAGCATCAGGTGTTCCATGAGAGATGCAAACATATTGATGTTAGACATCATTTTGTGAGAGATGTGGTGGAGAGTGGAGTTGTTGAGTTAAAGAAGGTGGATACAAAAGAAAATGTTGCTGATATGCTAACCAAGTCATTACCTGCTGATAAATTTAGGTACTGTCTTGAGTTAGTAAACGTTCTGCCTCAGTAAGAAGAAAGGGAGCTCCTTGTTAGTTGCAAGGAGAAGGGTGGAGGTATTGAGGTTTTTGCTTGCTGGTTTTTGGTTGCAATTGGGTTATCCTTGTCTTCGTTGATAGCCAAGGTGGAGATTGTTAAAGATTTGGCTCATAAACTCAGAATTAAGTGGAAAACGGTTAAAGAGGAAGTTTAGAAACTAATTCTGTTTTCAGGAAACAGATTCTGTTATTTTCTGTTAATCAGCTTTTACAACGGTTTTCATTCAAACCGTTGTCTTTCAACTGATGTCGTTCACAGAAGCAGTTAGTTTGTTACTGAAGGTGTTATGATCCGGTTTTCTTGGTTAAATCTCATCCGTTGTTTCCAAGACGGTTTTATCTTCATCTCTGATATATGTAGCTTATCATTTCAGTTAGATGGCATGTATGATAAGAGAGGAGAGAATAGAGAAAGGAGAAACACTCTTGAGAGTAGCTAGTGAATCCTTCAATCTTTGTGAAGTGATCACTTAGGGAATGAGTGTGTATTCTGTAAATCATTCAAGCGAGTAGAAGGCGAGATATCCTCCCGTGGACGTAGGCATCTTTTTGGGCCGAACCACGTAATTCGCGTTGTTGATTTTACTTTCTTTCTTTATTAGTTTTTCTTGCATGCAAGTGTGATCTTGAAGCAATTGATTGCTTGATTGATTCTTGCTGTAATCAATTGTGTTGAGCTGGAAGAGTTAGAGCTACGGATTTACAATATTAAGATTGATCATTGATTTTCTAAAGATGTATCAAATGACACGCATTTTATACTAGCTGTTTAGGTAAGATTGAAATTTCCGTAAACTACAAATGGATCGTCGATTTTTTTATTTTTTCTGGTACATATAAAAATAAATTCTTTATATGTATTGTATAAGTTCATTTTCGTAACTATAAGGGGAAACTCTTTAAGTAAGTGTGTTGTTTTTTATAACAGAATGAGTGGAAATATATATAATGATTTGTACCTTTATTTAATTGATTAAAAATATAAGAAACTTGTACATTGCTCAATATCCATTTTTGTGATAGGATTGTTATTTTATGGTTGTAAATGAGTCGAGTTAAATATACTAATTGTTCAAATTCATTTAAAATATTATTGAATTTTTAATATTATGTTTAAACTTGTTAATTATTAGTTAGAATCCTTAACAAGCTTTAATCGTGCTAAACATAAGCAAATCTCGAGTAGTTAATTAATGTAAACTTTTTATCAAGCTTGAGCTCGAACTAAATTTTAAATTTTATCAAACGTAAAAATATGTTCAAACTTATTTAATACTTTTAATCCAACATAATTCAAACAAAGTTTTAACAGACGATTTTAAATTAAGTGCCAGAATAATTTAATTAATTTTTAGCCCCATATCCATGTTACTGTTGGTATGTGTTTAATTGGCATGAGAGCAGAAATTAACCAATTATTGTGAGAGGCGTGGGGGTGCACCGTAAAACAATGAGGCGGCGTAGTATATTATAAGAACTCTTCTTCACCCGTTACTACTTCCTAAAATATGGAGTTTGCTCAGAAGCGACGTGACGGTTGGGTAATATTAATATCGAGTGGGGAAGCTCCAAAATTATTAAATCAGACGTTTGACGTACTCCTATTACTTTTTCTAAATTAAATTTTGTGTGCTCCCTTCAATCGTATATAAAGTAGTACTCCAATAAATATTTGCATCAATTACTGCGCAATTAACGATATCCAGAAACTAGTCCTTTTCGATTAGCAGCTTCGGCTAAATGGTAATCCGGAGCCCGACTTAAATAATATGGCATTTGTGCACTAGTTTCACATGTAATTCGATAACATATTGATGTAGGAAAATGTATAAGATAGAGACAAGAATTAAAATAAGTGTTCGAAATCTGAAGATACTACGTATACTATGGAGCAAAAGCGTAAAAGATGGGTTTAAATCCTAAGTTTTAACCAAAACAACATCAAAACAACATCAAAACCTCATGCAACATCATTAAAACTAATTATACTAATATTATGATAATCTAGAAATACCAAAATAATCCCTTGGGAAATAAATAAACTCGTAAATAAAATGCTTCAATAAAATACTTAAACTGCACGAGCTTGAACCTTATTGATCGCAAGACGATCATACTTGTCAAAGAATAGTAACGCGGCTTCATCTTTATCACTCTTCCCTTCCTCGAGACGATTCGACCTCGAATCGGAACCGGCTTCATCTCCAGATGAGTTATCACCAACATAGGGAACGAGGTGTTTGACGTTGAAGACATCAGATGTACGAACATGGCTAGGAAGACACAGGCGGTAAGCATTGGGGTTGATTTTCTCCACAATTTCCAACGGACTAATTTTGCGAGATGATAACTTATTGTATTCACCAGCAGGGTAGCGGTCCTTCGTCAACACTGCCCAAACGAAGTCACCCACTTCGTAGTGCACGTCGCGGCGGCGGGAATCAGCGGCTTGCTTATAACAAGCCGTCGTCGCTTCTAATTGGGCAATGGTGGAAGCATGCAGACGCTGCAAGTCAGATATGAGGTCAGCGGCATGGCGGTCCACCAGAGCAGCATTCGGCAAGGGTAAAAGGTCAACCGGGGCGCGCCGAATTTGACCATACACCACCTGAAAAGGACATAAACCAGTGCTACGATTAGACGCCATATTATGTGAAAATTCAGCCTGAGGTAATATGGAATCCCAAGATTCCGGGCACTCGCCCACTAGACATCGCAAAAGGTTCCTGGTATACATGTTTCTTGCATGCACTTTAAGGCATTTTTAGTGTCATTTTAGTGTCAATAATGTGCATAATCACGTGCATTTAGTGCTTTTATACTCTCATGGGCAAAATAATGCGTTTGTGTTGTTTTTATGTTAAGACAGGTGAAAAATGGTCGAAAAAGAACATCAGACGACCGCGGAGTCGAGGGATCGATCGAGGCAACAAAAGGAAGGGCTAACTGAAGATCTCGGCCGAGACAAGATGTAAATCTCGGCCGAGATGAGTCTCCAGGGGATTTCATGAAGAATTGCAAAATTGAAAATCTAGGCTGAGACAGATAATGCGTGTAGGCCGAGATGAGTCTGCAGGGGATTTCAGAAATTCAAAAGATGAAGATCTAGGCCGAGATGCAATCCAATCTCGGCCTAGATGAGTCAAATCCTAAAAAGCCCTAATTTTCTCTTTTCACGTCTCGGCCGAGATGCAACCCAATCTCGGCCGAGATCAGCCTTCGACCCACCAGCTGAAAATCTCTTTTTCACGTCTCGGCCAAGACACACTTGCATCTCGGCCGAGATTCCTTACCCTGTTTTAAAATCCTGAATGCGATTTTGCCTATTTTTTACTAGCACTTTCTCTCCTTATATATATATCATCCCATTCGAATTTAACCTAACCTAGAACCCATCCCCCACACATAATCAGCCACTTTTCTCCATTGGAAGCAAAGGAATGGAAGGGGGTTGAAGATCTTGATCTTCAACCCTAACTTTTGGTTCTTTCTATCCTATTTTCATGTTTTCTTTAATTTTCTGTTATTTTATCTTTGTATTAGGTAAAATGGGTGACTAGCACCCTTTTGTTCACCCTTGATTATTGTAGAACCTTGAGTTTGAGACGTTTATGTGATTATTACGGTTAATGTTACCGAAAATATTGTGTATTCAAGTGTTTTGTGTTATTTGCTCTTATTGACTCACATTTATGAATTAATTATTGGATTGATCACCCTTTAAGGGATTTGTGAATGTGTTGCTAGAATAGGAAATTACTATCCGTAATTGTAGGATTTCCGATTCCCGTGTAGCAAACAATAGATTTATTTATTGGTGATAACACAAAGTTCAACCACTAAAACCGAGCTTGCGAGTTTTATGTTGAATTTATCTCGTTGTCCTAGTGTTTAATGCATTTGGTGATTGAATCTAAGAGAGCTTGTTCGAGGATTCGGTTAAACTGAATGGGTTAGTCGAAGAGCTTATTTTGATTAACTAAGATTAAGGGACAACAAGGCTATTAGAGCTTGTTAATAGCCTTGAGATAAGGGTTAGAATCACAATTGAATAGGGCATTAACAATAGTTGCATCAATGGTCTAAGACCAAGGGGAAGCATGATCAAGGGTGGCTTGTTTTACTATTCAAAAACCAAAAACCAAAACAAATCTCTTTATTTGTCTTTGTTTATTTAGGTGTTAGTTGTTATTTCATTAAATTCCCCCCACTTCTTTATTGTTTTCTAGTTTATTTACATTATATTTCTTGATCATAATAGCTTAATACATAAAGTAAAATTGTTCAATCGTTCCTCGTGGGATCGACCCTTACTTGCCACTCTACTAGTTAGAGTATTAGGATAAGGTATAGTGTATTCTTTGTACACAATTAATTTGGTAAAGCGACACACAACATCGCGCTACCAAATTTTGGCATCGTTGCCGGGGAACGGTTTAGAACGATTTTGTTTTATGTGTTAAGTGTTTGTTTTAGTTACATAGCTAGTTGTTAGTTTTGTTTATTTAAAGAGCATCCGTCGAGCCAACGACGTTAAACAAAGGCGCTTGTCGGGAGGCACCCCGACGGTATATTTTAATATTTGCGTTTTTCAAATTCCTAGTTAGTTGCTTAATAAATGCCTGGTGGCATATTTGATGTTTTTGTTAAGAAATATGCAGGTATAAATTAGAATAATCAAGAGATAGCATAAAGTGGGGATGAAGTGGAGCAAAATGAAGGAAAAATGCAGGGGAGGCCATCTCGGCCGAGACATGGCCGAGACCCACTGTGAGCCAATTGCTATCTTTTGCTTATTTTGGTTATGTTGATATTATCTTTATTGAATTTTGATACCTTGCATATTTTTAGGAGTAAGATTATTTATGTTAAGTTAGTTACTTGGTTGGTTAATAATTGGTTGAATTCGACAAGCACCGACTTATACTCTTCTTTTTCCACAAACTTAGTTCGCAACTAAGTTTGGGGAGGGGGTGGGATTCGTACAAATTGGCAGCTCGAGAAAGCAATTGGATGAAGTTTAGGATAAAAAAAATGTGGCATTGATTAATGATGAAAAATTTTGACAAATATTTTTGAAAGAAGCACATGGTAGAGCATGATAGACTTTTTGAAGCAAAATCGAACTTACACTCAAAACCTTTGATAAAAAATTTTGCTTTGTGAATTTTTGAGCCTTAAAAGATACTCCCACAATTGCAGTAATTTAAACTTTCTTTCAGTGTGAAATTCTTTGAATGCATTTAGTTGTCTCTAGAACTTGCCTTGATTCTCTATTTTGAATAATTCGGTGTGTGACTTAGAAAATGATTTTAGGCAATTCTTGAAAATTTTTTTAGCCTATTTGTAAACTTGAAATGTCACACCTTTTCACCAAAAATTTGAAAATTGCCCCTAGTTACCCCCTTTGAGCTTTGAACCTCTTGTTTGACAGCCCAACTCTACAAGCCAAGTACCTTTCGATTTAGCCTTTGACCTTAATTGACTATTTGAGTATGAGGGAGGCGGTTGGAAGGTAGTCGGGTAGTTTGGGATTGAAAGGAGTAATCTATGGGGAATATTGAAGGGTAAAAGGAAATGAAACAATAGGAAAAGAATCAAGAATACTATTCCTCTCCAATCTTTGTTTTAAAAAAAAAAAAAAGTCGAAAATAAAAAAAAGTCGAAAAATCAGAAAAACAAAAGAAAAAGTTAGTTGTATATACTCAATTGATGCTTTTGATTTGGAGAGGCTAGTAATAAAAATGCCTTTTGATAGATGTTCTCAAAGTTGTAGAAATTCAAAAGAAAATACACCCCAAAGGAGAATTGAGAGAGCATTTAGGTTTTGGAATTTGTGGTAGGGAGAAGAAATCAATTTTTGGGATTGGTTTACTAAGGAAATATAGGGTGAGGTTGAGTGACCATTGTTTGAGGGGTAGATGGGTAGTGCACGACTCATTTAGTCCGTTTTATAGTCACTTATACCAGAAATTTTCCCACCTTACCCCAAGCTAACATTACAACCTATTAAAGACCTTTTTGATTCTTTGTCATACATGTCGGGTATCCATCGAAGTTTAGATAATTGGCAAGCCTATGGTAGGCATTTTATGCATTTCAATGTGAGCGTATACACTTCCTTTTTGATACACTTGAGAGTCGAGAGTTACACTCACCATGTGAGGATCTTAAGTTGAGAGTGTTTTATCTCGAGAGTAGTGGATCTAGTCTATCACACATGCTCACTTTTATCATGATCTCTTATTCTTTTTCATGAAAATTCTCTGAAATCAAATGCCACTAAACTCTGCCCTAAACACGTGTCCTTTTGTTTTTTTCTTCATTGTTCGGGACGAACAAGTTTTAAGTTTGGGGAGATTTGGTACACGTGTTTCGTGCATGCACTTTAGGGCATTTTTTGTGTCATTGTAGTGTCAATAATGTGCATAATCACGTGCATTTAGTGCTTTTATACTCTCATGGGCAAAATAATGCGTTTGTGTTGTTTTTGTGTTAAGACAGGTGAAAAAGGGTCTAAAAAGAACATCAGACGACCACGGAGTCGAGGGATCGATCGAGGCAACAAAAGGAAGGGCTAACTGAAGATCTAGGCCGAGACAGGATGCAAATCTCGGCCGAGATGAGTCTCCAGGGGATTTTATGAAGAATTGCAAAATTGAAAATCTAGGCCGAGACAGATAATGCGTCTAGGCCGAGATGAGTCTGCAGGGGATTTCAGAAATTCAAAAGATGAAGATCTAGGCCGAGATGCAATCCAATCTCGGCCTAGATGAGTCAAATCCTAAAAAGCCCTAATTTTCTCTTTTCACGTCTCGGCCGAGATACACTTGCATCTCGGCCGAGATTTCTTACCCTGTTTTAAAATCCTGAATGCGATTTTGCCTATTTTTTACTAGCACTTTCTCTCCTTATATATATATCATCCCATTCGAATTTAACCTAACCTAGAACCCATCCCCCACACATAATCAGCCACTTTTCTCCATTGGAAGCAAAGGAATGGAAGGGGGTTGACGATCTTGATCTTCAACCCTAACTTTTGGTTCTTTCTATCCTATTTTCATGTTTTCTTTAATTTTCTGTTATTTTATCTTTGTATTAGGTAAAATGGGTGACTAGCACCCTTTTGTTTACCCTTGATTATTGTAGAACCTTGAGTTTAAGACGTTTATGTGATTATTACGGTTAATGTTACCGAAAATATTGTGTATTCAAGTGTTTTGTGTTATTTGCTCTTATTGACTCACATTTATGAATTAATTATTGGATTGATCACCCTTTAAGGGATTTGTGAATGTGTTGCTAGAATAGGAAATTATTATCCGTAATTGTAGGATTTCCGATTCCCGTGTAGCAAACAATAGATTTATTTATTGGTGATAACACAAAGTTCAACCACTAAAACCGAGCTTGCGAGTTTTATGTTAAATTTATCTCGTTGTCCTAGTGTTTAATGCATTTGGTGATTGAATCTAAGAGAGCTTGTTCGAGGATTCGGTTAAACTGAATAGGGTTAGTCGAAGAGCTTATTTTGATTAACTAAGATTAAGGGACAACAAGGCTATTAGAGCTTGTTAATAGCCTTGAGATAAGGGCTAGAATCACAATTGAATAGGGCATTAACAATAGTTGCATCAATGGTCTAAGACCAAGGGGAAGCATGATCAAGGGTGGCTTGTTTTACTATTCAAAAACCAAAAACCAAAACAAATCTCTTTATTTGTCTTTGTTTATTTAGGTGTTAGCTGTTATTTCATCAAATTCCCCCCACTTCTTTATTGTTTTCTAGTTTATTTACATTATATTTCTTGATCATAATAGCTTAATACATAAAGTAAAATTGTTCGATCGTTCCTCATGGGATCGACCCTTACTTGCCACACTACTAGTTAGAGTAGTAGGATAAGGTATAGTGTATTCTTTGTACACAATTAATTTGGTAAAGCGACACACAACATCGCGCTACCAATTCCCCAAGGAACAGTTAACAACTTCAGTTTGACCGTCTATTTGAGGATGGTGGGCGCTACTAAAATGGAGCTCCATATGAACCATGCGCCAGAGCGACCGCCAAAAGTAACTCAGAAACCGGGTGTCGCGATCCGACACAATAGACAAGGGTAACTCGTGAAGTAGGTACACATCACGAAAAAACAAAATGAGCCACGTTGACAACATCCGAAGTCTTTTTACAAGGGATGAATTGTGCCATTTTGGAAAAGCGATCAACGACGACAAAAATAGAGTCATGGCCGCATTGGGACCGAGGAAGACTAAGAACGAAATCCATACTAATGGGGACCCATGGCTGCGAAGGAATCGGCAACGGGCGGTACAATTCGACGTTCGAGGCCGAGCCCTCCGAAACCTGGCAGATGCGACAACGTTGAACATAGCGGTTGACGTCCCGGCTAGCCGTCGGCCAGAAATAGCGCCAAAGAACCATATATGTGGTACGATCGTGACCGGCATGCCCATAACCATGCACCTCAGATACGATAAGACTCCGCAAACTGCATGCGAGAATACAAAGTCGAACATCACGAAACAGATAATCGTCGACCATGGTGTAACCATCGACGGGTCCAACAGCCAATTGGCGCACAATCGGCCCAAACAAAGGATCGGAAGCATACAAATGAGTAAATTCAGCAAAGCCAGGAACAACCACACGCTTATCAGTGAGAAGATAAGAACGACGACTCGCGTCGGCCACGCGATTAGAAACCTCGGACTGATGACGGACAACAAAGGTGAATTGTTGCAAGAATGAAGCCCATTTAGCATGGCGAGCGAAAAGGTTTTCTTGCATCGCAAGGTGCTTCAAAGACTCATGGTCGGTGAATAGAACAAATACACGAAGAAATAAATAATGGCACCAATGGCGAACTACCTACACTACAGAATAAAATTCAAGGTCATAAGTGTTGTACCGTGAACGTGCGCCGGTCAACTTTTCACTAAAATAGGCCACAGGACGTCCGCCTTGGCTTAACACCGCGCTAATGCCAATTTTGGACGCGTCACAATGAAGTTCAAATGACGTGGAGAAGTCCGGAAGAACAAGCAGGGAAGCATTCGTGAATTTCTGTTTAACCAAGTGGAAGACCTGATCGGACTCGGGTGACTCAGAAAAACGTTTCCCCATGCATGGTGTCTGTAATTGGAGCCATGAGTGTGCTAAAATGAGCGATGAAACGACAATAAAAGGAGGCAAGGCCATGAAAACTGCGGGCCTTGGTCAAAGTAGAAGGAGTTGGCCAGTCCCGAATAGCCACCACCTTCTGAGTGTCAACGCCGATGCTGGTTGCAGAGATTCTGTAGCCCAAAAATAAAACTGAGTCCGTCAGAAAGACGCACTTGACGGGGGACGCATAAAACTGCTTCGTGCGCAAAATTCGGAAGACCGCACGAAGATGATCCAGATGCTGCTCGACAGATTTACTATAGACCAAAATATCATCAAAATAGACGACCACACAAGAACCGCTCAAGGAACGAAGTGACTGATTCATTACTCGCATGAAGGTGCTCCGGGCGTTAGACAAGCCGAAAGGCATAACCAACCATTCAAACAGGCCCTCTCGTGTCTTAAATGCCATTTTCCATTCATTCCCGGGCCGAATGCGAATCTGATGATAACCGCTGCGCAAATCAAGTTTGCTAAAAATTACCAAACCACTGAGCTGATCGAGAAGGTCGTCCAACCGTGGAATTGGAAATCTGTACCGGATGGTGATCTTGTTGATCTCCCGACTGTCAACGTACATGCGCCACTGACCATCTTTCCTGGGGACGAGAAGTGCGAGTACGACATAAGTGCTCAGGCTCTACCGGACATGACCTTTACGCAAAAGTTCCTTGACCTGACGTCGCAACTCTTCATGTTCACTTGGACTCATTCAGTAATGTGGGCGGTTCGGCAAAGAGGCACCCGGAATCAAGTCGATGTGGTGCTGAATGTCCCATAGGGGCGGCAAGGTAGCTAGAAGTTCGGCCGGGAAGATATCAGAGAATTCATGCAGCAGTGGTTGGACATTAGGAGCCGGAGTTTCGGACGACGCCGAATCATGGGCGAGCAACAAAAACAACCGATCAGTGGGCTGGAGGGCACGCATAAATGCACCCGGCGAGAGAAATAAGATGGAGTTCTCGGCGGCAGGAGATAGTGGAGGTGGTATAGCCGGCAACAGGGTGTACTTGACCCCCGAAAACATGAAGCTGTACGAATTGCAGCGGCCGTCGTGGGTAGCGGCCCCATCGAATTGCCAAGGACAGCCCAGTAATAAATGGCACACGTCCATGGGAACAACATCACACCAAACTTTATCTGCATAAGAGCTGCCAATCGAAAAAGAAACCAAAACTCGACGATCCACGATAATTTTATTCAAACACTCAAGCCAAGACAAATAATATGGTTTGGGGTGCAATTCAGGGGTAAGACACAACTTATCAACAACCACAGAAGCAATGACGTTTTCACACGAGCCGGAATCAATGATAAAGTGACATACCTTGTCTGCAATGGTACAAGTGGACTCAAAAAGAGAATTCCGCTGTAACGTATCATCGGGTTGGCGAGAGGCCAAACACGTGCGACTCGCTACTAAGGTGGGACCCAAATCTCCCTGGAGAACTTCCTCGGGCTGGTGGTGGTCGATGTTCGCGTCGGGATCGCCGGGAAGATCATCTATATCATCCAGTAATAAACCCCAACGGCCGCAACGGGGACACTGTGCACGGAGATGACCCGCCTCGCCACATGAAAAATAGACCCTCGGGCATGTAACTAGGCCCAATGGGGCAACAGGGTCCAAACGAGGTGGGGGCTGAGGCACTGATGCGGCAGGGGCTGTGGGTGTGGAAGAAACAGCCGAGCGTGATGTGGACGGCACAAAGGGACTCAGAGAACGCCGGGACAGCTGCTATTCTAAAGAGATGATGTGTTGGTGGGCCTCTGAGACCGAAGCTGGGGCATGCATGTTCAACACATCTTGAAAAGACGGACGTAAACCGCCGATGTAACGGGCTACTAACTGATCCACGGATTCGGTGAGATCAACATGCGCCATTAAACGGTAAAAATCATCATTGTATGCGTCAATCGTGCGGGAGCCTTGGCGCAAGTTCTGAAAATGCTGATAAACAATCCGTGAATAATGGACGGGTAAGAATTCGGCACGGAGTTTACGCACAAATTTGTCCCAACCCCTGATCTTAGGCTTGCCTTGCCTAGAACAAGTGAGTTTGAGTTGTGACCACCACGCGGCAGCATGCCCGTGGAATCGAGTACAGACCATAGGTACGCAACGATCTGCCGGAACACCCTTATACTCCAATACCTCTTTGACCACAAGAAGCCAATCTAAGAAAGCCTCGGGATCCACGGCGCCAGCGAATTCGGGAAGATCGACTTTCAAGCCTGATTCCCAATGGTGGTTGTCGTCATGAAGGCGGGATGGACGAGGGTTCAATGGAGCGAAAGGATTATCAATCGTCGTTTCGTCATTGGACGAGAGGGTTTCATCGATCTCAGATTGGCGCGGAAAGCGCGGGGCAGGTGGGACGCCGTCGGCACCACCAAGGGTGATTGCTGCCAAGCACTGGATCAACTCACCTTGTTGTGCGAGTTGGTGTGTGATCTGATTCAATCTGTCTTTGAGTCGATCATTTGCCTGAGGTTGTCGATGAAAGGCATCGTGAGGATCATCTGCCAAAAGTTGATACCAACTAATGCAGGGAAACGTATACGATAAAGAGACAAGAATCAAAATAAGTGTATGAAATGTCGAAATCCGATGATACTACGTATACTATGGAGCAAAAGCGTACAAGATGGGTTTAAACCCTAGGTTTTAACCAAAACAACATCAAAACCTCATGCAACATAATTGAAACTATTTATACTAATATTATTTTAATCTAGAAATACCAAAATAATCCCTTGGGGAATAAATAAACTCGTAAATAAAGTGTTCAAATAAAATACTTAAACTGCACGGGCTTGGGCCTTATTGATCGCAAGACGATCATACTTGTCCAAGAATAGTAACGCGGCTTCATCTCCATCAGGTATCACTATTTATACTTAAAGATATTATATATTTCATTTATCCAGAATAAGTAATATCTTTACGCATAAACATTAATATATTTTCAACATTATATTTTTACCCAGAACATATGACCCCTAACTGTATGGTGTACAAGAGACCTACTCAAACACTATATATATGTATATAATTTAAATAAACTAATCAATAATTGGCGCAGTCTATTGGAAGTTGAAAGCGATCTCTACCTTGGTCGTTTATGAAGCCAAAACAACCATAACTACCTAAGCTCACACCTTCAACCTGCCTCTACCGTAGGGAAATCCTGGTGAAGACACATTTATTAACCTTAGACAATGCTTAAACTCTTCAATAGGTAGTGTCTCAGTTAACATGTCTGTTGCATTATGATCAGTGCTGGCTTTCACCACTTCCAAAGATCCCTTTTTAATTATGTTCCTTACAAAATGGTGTCTTGCATCTATGTGCTTGCTTCATTCATAGAAAACTTGATATGTTACAAGATGCAATGCACTATGAGAATCACAGTATATCTTCACCACTTCTTGATTTATCCCAAACTCAGATAGTATGTCCTTCAACCAAATGGCATCCTTCGCAACTTCAGTAAGAACCATAAATTCTGTTTATGTGGTTGATAAAGCCACAACAGACTGCATCATTGATCTCCAACTAATTGTTGATCCGAATAATGTAAAAGCATACCCAGTCTGTGATTTCCTAGTATATAAGTTTGTTGCATAATCAGTCCGCAAAACCCTTTAGAATTTCTACTGAATCAAATTTGTTTCTGTCAAACCAAGTCAGATGCTCCCTTAAAATATCTCAATACCCATTTTAGAGCCTCCCAATGAGTTTTTCCTGGATTTGACATGTACCTGCTTACCACACTCAAAGCATAAGAAACATCAGGCCTTGTACACTCCATGGTGTACATTATACTACGAACAACATTTGCATACGTTATTCTTTTGATTTCCTCTGCTTCTGAGTTATCATGAGGACATTGCAGCTTTGTGAGTTTGAAATGTTGTGCTAGAGGAACAGTCACAACTCTTGCTATATTCATATTGAATTTCTTCAACACTTTACTGATGTAATCCCTTTGCTATGTCTCTGTGAATGTCCATTCCAAGAATTCTTCTAGTTGCCCCTAGAACTTTCATATCAAATGTAGATTGTAGTTCAACTTTTAGTCTTTGTATCTCTTAGTGACTCTTGCTTTCTACAAGCATGTCATCTACATAAAGAATAGGTAAGATATGACTTCTCACCCAGAACACCTAAGATACACACAATTATCATATTTGCATCTCATATATCCAATTTTCCTCGTGTGTAACGAACTTCAAATACCACTGTCTTGAACTCTACTTCAGATCATATAAAGACTTCCTTAAAAAACATGCTTTTCAAAAAAATTCAGGTAAGATGAATCCTTCAGGTTGAGCCATATATATAACCTCTTTCAAGTCTCCATGCAAGAATGCAGTTTTGACATCCAACTACTCAAGCTCAAGGTCTTGTTGTGCCACAATGCATAATAGAATTCCAATTGAGCAATGTTTAACTACTGGGGAAAAAACATCATTATAATATATCTCTTCTTGCTGAGTAAATCCCCTTGCAACTAACCTGGCTTTGAACCTTATATGCTTAGATTCTGCCAACTCAATTTTCCTCTTGAAAATCCACTTGCAGCTTATCAGTTTCTTCCCTTTTGGCTTGTCCACCAATTCCCATTTTTTATTCCTTTCAAGAGATTCCAGCTCTTCCTTTATAGTTATCATCCACTTGTCTTTGTCCTTGATATTAACAACGTCATTGAAGTTTTTGGGTTCATGAAATTCATTCTCTTCTGTTGTGAGAGCATATGCAAGAAGATAATCATTTCCATATCTTGTGATGGTTTACAGTTCTTTTAGCCCTATCTCTGACCAATATAACCATCCAAACCTTCAATTTCACAATCAATTTCCTCTTCACTTGTTATCTCTTGTAACTCTTCTGAAGTCTCTTCTAATTCTTCTTGTGGAAGCTCCACCTTGACAAATGACCCTGATTTTCCTTTATCCATTATGGTTATTCATGAGAGTTGTTATTCTTTTCCGGAAATGGCATTGAATCTTCATTGAACACCACATCCCTGCTCAATATGATTTTACTCATCCCTAGCTCAATGCACCATAATCTATATCCCTTTACACCAGTTTGGTAACCAAGCATAACACACTTCAAAGCCCTTGGTGCAAGTTTATCTTGATTATGATGTGCATAAGCCAATTACCCAACACTTTCAGTTGTGAGTAGTTAGGTGCATTTACAGACCACATTTCATCTGGTGTCATGATATTAAATAGTGATGATGGACTCTTGTTCATCAAATAACTTGCAGTACATGCTGCTTCTGCCCAGAATTTCTTTGGTAAACCATAATGAAATAGCATGCATCTAATTCTTTCAAGAACTGTCCTATTCATCCTTTCAGCAACCCCATTTTGTTGGGGGTTGCCAGACACTGTTTTGTGCCTTCTTATTCCTTTTGACTTACAGAACTTCATGTACTCATCTTAGAGAAACTCAAGTCTATTATCTGTCCTCAAACACTTAACAACACTTCCCTTTTCAACTTCCACCCGAGTGCACCATTCTTTGAACTTTTCAAAAGTTTCTGATTTATTCTTTAGGATATAAATCCACAACTTTCTTAAAAAATCATCAATCAAGCTTAGGAAGTATCTACCTCCAACAGATTCTACTCTAGATGGCCCCCATAAGTCAGAATGTACATATTCTAGGGGTGACTTTGAAATGTGTTTTCCAACTGAGAATGGAACCTTCTTGCTCTTACCAAGAATACATTCCTCACAAGTGCCAATGTTTATTTTTCCATTGTTTGAGATAAAATTATGTTTAAGTAGTTCATTTAGACCCATTTCACTGATGTGTGCAAGTCTACAATGCCACAACATTGACTTGTCTTGAAAAACACTTTCACATTCCCCAACTACAGTTTCTGCTTCTAGATAATATAAACTGGATTTCCTCACCCCTTACAAGATAATGTTATCTCCCTTTGGACATAGAGATGCCCTCCTTAAGAATTGAAATTAAAACCTCTTGTTTCTAGTGTCCCCAAACTGATGAGATTTCTTCTTAATTGGGGGTGTGCCTTACATTACTGAGTATCTTGTAAGATCCATCAGGTAACTTCAGCTGGATATATCTATTCCTTTTACAGTGCATGCCTCATCATTTCCAAGCAAAATTGTCCCACAATTTTGAGCAGTGTATTTTTTAAACTAATTTTTATGTGGACTCATGTGGAAGCTGCACCCTGAGTCCAAGATCCATACATCTTCAACTTTCTTGTCTATTATGTTCAAAACATCAGCATCATCTCCCGCCTCTACAATATCTGCAGAATTCACTCCTTGAGACCTCAATGCTTGTTTCTTCTTGAACTCAAAATAGTTCTTCTTGAGATGCCCTGGATTTTTACAAAAAAAACATTTCTTGGTCTCCTTTTCATCTGATGACTTGTTCTTATGTTGCTGATTCTTCTTAACTATACCATTTGATTGATTCTTGTTTCCTTTAAACACCTTACCCTTTTTTATGTTTAAACCTTCACCATTTGATTCTTCTTTAGTCTCATTTAGCCTCTGCATTTCCTTTGCCTTAGTGCTGTTTGCACTTCTGTGAGAATAATCTTGGATTTCCCCTCATACATCATAGCATCATTTAAGTGGTTATATGATTTTGGCAGAGCATTCAAGAGAATGATGGCCTTGTCCTCATCCTCTAGCTTTACCTCAATTCACTTAGGATCATCCACAACTTTATTAAATTCCTCCATTTGATCATCTACAGATTTATCAGAGAAATGGTATGAGTATAACCTCTGCTTCATGTACAATCTATTTGCCATTGATTTGGCCATGTACAATTCATCAAGCTTTGCCCATACATTAGCCGCAGACTTCTCTTTTGCCACCTCCCTTAACACTTTGTCAGTTACACACAATATGATCATACTGTGTACCTTGTCAAGCACTTCTTGTTTCTGTGATGCCTCCATCTTCTCTGGCAACCCTTTTTCCCCCATTAAAGCACCAACTACACCTTGTTGAGTTAATAACGCCTTCATCTTGATCATCCATAGACCAAAATATTTTTTTCCAGAAAACCTTTTAGTATCAAATCTCGTAGCAGCCATATTAATCATCAAGAACACCAAGACAACAAGTAAGAAACATAAAAGGATGTGCAAAACAATGAATCAAACACTTGGGGTGCACTTTCAACTTCCCACAGACGGTGCCAATAGTTGTGTTTAATTCTCTCAGGTTTACAATCAACAATAATCTTCCTCAGATTAGTAATTGATACACGTTAATTATACATGTATTTAGGTCGGTTTAAGATAGTGTTTTATAGCATTTACAAGCACATTTGGTCAAGAGTTGTATAGATTGGAGTAATTTGGACCATTTAACGTGTTTGACTTGTCTTTAATGTATTTTGAGCAATTTCAGGACTAAAAGTTGTGTTTTACGACTAACGGACGAAAGAACAAGTCGAAGGGAAGTTAAAAACGGTCCGAACCAGTCAAAACCGGCCTAAACTGGTCTGAACCGGTCCAGAAGTCAATCTAGGCATGAACCTGCGCGACCGCGTCAGCAATGCAACGCGGCCGCGATAAAAATGCATTGCAAAGCCATTCTCCACTGCTGACACAACGCATCTGCGTCCAACATGCAAAGCGGCCGCGCTAGAATGTTGCGTTTTAATGAGTTTTCAAGCACAATGCAACACAGCCGCGTCAAAAAGGCCGATTTTGAAGACTTTCCTGTTTCAAGGGGGAATTGGATCCTAAACTCCCCATGACTATTCTGAAGTCTATAAAAGGACAAGAGATGCTTGTTTTTCAGGGACATCACATCATATATATCTTAGAGAATAACGAGAGAGCCATTGAAGAACGAGAAGACGAAGATTGACGAGCCGACATAGCCAGGTTTAATTATTTCTTTTCCAGTCTTTATTTCTTTACAATGTATTCTATGAATTATTGTACTGGATTAATACTAGGCATGAGTAGCTAAAATACTCGTGTCCTAGGGTTAGAGAGTAATGTTTTATGATAATGTTTGATTTAAGTTTTGATTTATAGACTCTGATTTTTAAGTATCTATCTATATGTTTGTTTTATTCAATAACTGAGCATAATTTGATCACTTAGGCTTAGTTTACACGTTAGCAATTCCACTTCGAGAGGAGAGAATCGTTAATAGACATACAACATATAGCGTAGTTGTCTATGACTGCGTAGGCAATGTTAAGGGTCTTTTGGGAGTTGTTAGGAGTAATTAACTTGAGAGGGTAGTTGTCCTAATCAATTCACGACTTAGTCGCTTCGAGAGAAGGACTATGTTAATTAAGTGTCATCTAATAGATATAAAAAATTGGTTTAGAAGTCTATAAGTTGAACTTAATCAATATTGAAGTAATTCATGAAATAAACGCCCTAGGATACATTCTCGTTAATTGGAATTTACTTGTTAGTCAAGTTAGTAATTAGTTGAATAATTTAGTTTATTAAAGTCAACCTTGCAACTCGAGTGTCTATTTGGGATAATCCTAGAAAATTGGGGTATCAAACTGCGTTAGCCTGTTCTTTTGAGGATCGACCTTGACTTTTCCTATACACATCTACACCCATATACTTGCGGTATTTAGGGTTAGAAAATTAGGCCTTTCATGTTTTCGTCTTAGTTTTTATGTTGAGTAATAGGAAGATACTAGACTAGATTTTACTTTTCTGCAATTTAAATTTTGTTATTGAAATTTCGTTTTTATTTATTTATTTTATTTTAGTATAACATGGTATTTCTTTTTGGCAGTGTTTTCAGGCTTCGCATGCAAACCAGATTAAAAGGGAAAGAACATCTTGTCCCTCTAGATCCTGAAATTAAAGTAACTGCTCGTAGATACTGGACGAGAAGAAATCCTACTTTGAGAACGAACACAATCTAGTAAACTAAACTTAAGAGGATGTGTTGAATCACATACCAGGGGCTCTCACTAATCTGGATGATCGAGTCACTAATTTGCAGCAACAGCAGCAACCACCACATCAGCAACTACAACAACAACAGAGACAAGTTCAGATTGCACAAGATGATGCAGACGAGGATATCACTCCTATAAGTGATTGTCTTCGGCCTACACCGAATCAACAGTTCGGAGGAGTACAACCCCCACCATTGAACGCAAATAGTTTTGAGTTAAAGCCAGCACTAATAAATATAGTGCAACAAAAATAGTTTGGTGGTAGTGCTCTAGATGATCCGAACGTGCACTTGAACAAATTTTGCAGGTTGGTAGATACTATAAAGATCAATCATGTGCCGCATGAACAAGTCAAGATGAGGCTGTTTCCATTCTCACTAAAAGATAGAGCATTACAGTGGTACAATTCATTGGATGATGTCACAGAGTGGGAGGACCTGAGCACAAGATTCCTTTTGAAATATTTTCCACCAAGCAAGATGCTAGATCTAAAGAATAAAATAAACCAATTCAAGGAGATGGATCAAGAGCCATTCGGTGAGGCTTGGGAGTGGGTTCTCAAAGAATCAACAAGTTTGCAAATTCTATAATGGGTTACTTGCTCCAGCACGAGATCATGTAGATGCAGTTGCAGGTGGAAGTTTGATGGAGAAGACCGTGAAGAATGCATTCTCGATTTTGGATTCCATGGCCAAAACAAGCTATCAATGGCCTAATGAGACAAATCAGCCGAGATGAGTGGCTAGTGTCTAGGAAGCAGAGCCAGTCAAGAATGAGCCACTTGAAAACCTTACTTCTCAGTTGACAGCTTTGACGAGCCAAGTAAGTTTGCTAACTAGTATGACGCTGGCATAATATAATGACACTTCACCGCAACAGATAGTGGGCTAGGAAGACGTTGAAGATGTGAATTTTTAAATCAGAGGAACTTCAACAACTTCCAAAATAATCAGCCAAGGTACAATCAGTACCCTCCTAATCGGAATCACCAGAACTTTTCTTATGGCAATGCAAAGAACTCACTTAACCAGCCACCCGGATTTTCTGTCACGAATCGTATGTTTCATGATGCGGAACCAACACAAGAAGAGATAGTGCAGTCCCAATTTGCTAAGTACGATGAAAAGTTAGCTCAACTGGAGAGAAAAATGGACGGAAAATCTATTGAGCTAAACAAACAGATGACTAGTCAAGGAGTGGACATCAAGCGACTTGAGACCAGTATTAATGAAATGTCTACCAATATGAGTCAGCTGATAAAGATTGTCGGAGCTCAACATAAACTGGGGCAGTTCCCGAGTGATACAGTTGTGAATCCGAGAGAGCAGTGTCACGCAATTCGAGTGAGAAGTGATATTGGGTATGAAAGTCCAAAACTACAAGTTAACAAGGAGAAGGAAGTGCAGAAAGAACACTTAGTGGAAGAAAGAGCGGTAGAAGAAGAAGAAAAGAGGCCAAAAGCTAATTTACCAGAATATGTCCCTTCAATTCCATTCCCACAAGTTCTGAGGAAGAAAAAGATAGATAAACAATTCGCAAAGTTCTTGGATGTGCTGAAGAAGATTCAGATTAATATACCTTTTGTTGAGGCACTATAACAGATGCCTAACTATGCGAAGTTCTTGAAAGAGGTGATAACTCAAAAGAGAAAGGAGGACTACGAGACGGTGATAGAATGCAGTACAGTTATCCAAAGGAAGGTACCAAATAAAGCGCAAAGATCTAGGTAGTTTTACTCTTGAATGAAAAATAGGTAATTTTACTTTTGATAAAGCACTGTGTGATATAGGAGCGAGTATCAACTTGATGCCTCTGTCTATATTCGAAGAATTAGGAATAGGCACAATAAAACCCACTACAATCGCCCTTCAAATAGCCGACCGCTCTATAACTTGGCCACGGGGTATTGTAGAGGATGTTTTAATGAAAGTTGGTAAATTTATCATTCCCGTTGACTTTGTAGTCCTAGATATGGTAGAAGACAATGAAATTCCCTTGATTTTAGGTCACCCGTTTCTAGCAATGGGTAAGGCACTTATAGACGTTCAAAAAGGGGAGTTAACTTTGAGGGTAGATGAGGAGAAAGTTACGTTGTCGATATATGAAGCTAAAAAACAACACGAAAGTGAGAGAGTAAACCACATTGAAACATGTGGCTCTATACAGTGTTTAGATGTCACATTCAATAACAACCTAATCTCACCTAGTGATTGTAATATCCTTAAAAAGTGCTTTGTTGATTCTACATTTACTCTTGATCACCATGATACTACTAACCTTGATCTGGTAGAAAGTGTTAGTATTCTAGATGCCCTGCAAGAACATTCAAAAAGAAGTTCAACCAAAAAGCGTAAAAACAAAAAGAAAGTCGAGAAGACATTAAGAGAGAGTAAAGGCTGTGAAAATGCTAAACTATTACCTAAGCATCTACAGCTAAATCCAATGATGAGGGAAGTAGTTAAGAAGAACGTGCAGCTGAAGAACCCGAATTAAAACTAAAAAGGTCGTCAGGCTGAAGACGTAAAATTTAGCGCTTGTCGGGAGGCAACCGGATGTTTATCATTTTATTTAATTTTAGTTTTTTTTATTACATTATGTTTTTACTTATGTTTTTAGTGTTTTGATGTTTTTTAGGAATCAACATGGACGAGCATTGCAAGAAATGGAGGTCGAAAAGATTAAAAAAATCGAGCTGAGGAAGAGCAAACCAACGTGGCCGCTTCGGTGGCCGCGCCAAAAGTTGCTCCAGAAGCCCACATTCGAGCTCACTACAATGCAGCCGCTTCAAGCCTTGAACGCGGCCGCGTCAAAATCATGTGGGAAACAGATGCAGCACTGTAAGCGCAATGCGCCCGCGTCCTAATCACGCCCCAAAGCCCAATTTTGAGCATAACCTAATGCGGCCGCGTCACACATCTCGCACGGCCACGTCACAACTATTGGGTTTAAAAACGGGATTTCCAGGTTTCATTCTATTTTCCCTCTCTTCCCTCTTGCAAGCACAAAACCACACACCCTCACACACAATTCACAAATTTTGCACACAAACTCATCAAATTACACCCAATCCCTCACAAATACAAGCACACCCACAATTTCATAAATTGCACCATAAATTTCGAAGTGTTCGACCCAAATCGGATAGAACTAGGGCACTCTCCAATTCTCAAATCTTCGGCCAAACTTTTCCGGTAAGTGAAGCTAAACCAAGCTTCTATATACTTTAATTCATTGTTTATGCTTGCTTATTGTTGTAGAATGTTAAAATTCGAGTTTTGGGATATGGTGGTGCATAATTGAGAAACATTGGCACTTGTAGACTTGTCGTGCGAAATTGTTAGCTTTTAGATTGGGTCTTGCATTGTGAATAGAAGTCGTGCTAGTTATAGTTGAAATTGATATGAAAATTGTGATTGGAGTGGAAGCATAGCAACAAGATTGAATTTCACATGTTTTAGTCATTGAGGACTTTTATCTAGCATGTTGTGTGCATGATTTGAAATGAGTTTTTTTATTAGTTTATGCCTCTTGTTGTGCTTTCATATGTGATACAATGATGAATTGAGTTTAGGATGCATGTCTTAAGTTTGTATGATTCAAAATTCACCATCTAATGACTTCAATTGACTGATTTAGAAGTTGAGCACATAATGGGGGGTATACAATGTGAAATTAACTAAATTATTGCTAGCATAGGATCGAATCTACTTAACAATCAATTAGGACTAGGGAAATCTTTTTTATTAAACTAGGAATTATTGAGTTCTAGAAGCTAGTTGTGATGCATTGAAGTTGTGTGATTTTGATTGTGTGATTTTGGGTTGTGTATAGGTTCACTAAAATAGCACCAAGAAAGAGCAGTTCTAGTCGAAGCAAGGGTAAACAGGTGATGGTAGAAGACACTTCGGACGTAAATCGAAATGACAGCCAAGCCTTGTATGGATTCTCATCGGCAAGGACCAAACACAAAGCTCATTTTGATGAGCTCCGTTATCGCATAATCTTACCAACCCGATTCAACAGTGATGAGTTGACTCGGGCGATGGGCATCCACGACAATGTTCGTGCTTTGTTGACTCAAGTTGGGTTACTCCGGTTCATGACCGTTCAACAGATTTATAGGAGGATTACCCTCGAGTTCTTGAGTACGTTTGCCATCACAGTGGCCAGCTCCTTGGATTCATGCTGGCCGGATGGCATTACTTTTCAGCTGATAGGAAAACCACGATCCATGACTTATAGCCAGCTGGACAACATATATGGCTTCCCGAAAGCTTCGTGTGATAAGCCGCCAGAGTTGTTTGATCCCCAAGCATTCTGGGGTCTATTGACAGCTGCTCCACCCCTTGTGGCAGCACAACAATATGTATCAAACTCAGCTAAAGCTTCATGGATTTGCAATCCCATTATCTGATACATACAGAAGATGCTAGCCCATACTTTATTTGCACAACGTGAAATAGGGGCAATGAGATAGAATGAACTACAAATGCTCTGGAACATCTTGCATGAGTACAAAGTCGACTATGCAACGATTCTGATGGAGCACTTCGCGAGTGTCAACAGGAAACAGAAGGACAGCATCATGATTGGAGGCTTAGTTACTCCAATAGCAGCTTCATTTGACAATATTGACTTAGCTGACATGGTGCCGGTAAGGGGAGAGGTCCAGTTTACATGGGACTTTCTAGAAAGTATGCAAGTCGTGGTCCTAGGTGAAAATGGGACGGTTCCATATGTTTATTAGAAGGTTGGACCTTACATTCGCCTTCCGTTCAAGCTCGGGACAACTGTGAGAGATATCACTAATACAAAAAATCTCTCTTTATCCACTGAAGAGCATCTTACGCTGTCCCAACCATCGGATTCTGAAGTCTTCCGTTCCGGGCACAAAGCCAAAGGAAGCAGTCGAGCCCCGAGACCACCCAAAAAGAAATGGGCAGTAGCAGTTGTTGCTTCCGAGTCTGAACAAACTGAGGACATGGAAGGCATCATCACTTCTCTCTGGGGCGACATTCGACTTTGCAATGAGTCGGTGCAATCAGTTTGTACCTCCATGGATAGGCAGCCAACGAAAGTCCCGGGGGCTATTCAAACGATCCATTCAGAGCTACATGACCAACGAGGGATATTGAACACACTCCTTGCAAGGAGTACTGAAGAAAAAACTTGGAGATAACAGTAGAGGATCCAGTGGGAGGCCTTGGCTCAGTTTTGGAGCCAACATGGGTTCCAACCACTGCCTCCACCACACTGATTTGTAAGTTCGCACCAAGGCGTACCACTCTCTTCCTCCAAACATTGGCTTTCAGCCAAGTTTGGGGGAGGAGGTGTATCGTGGGACGTCTTAGTCGCTATATATTTAGATTTTTGTTGCTATTTCTGCTTTTAGTTGGTTATCCTATTTTTATGAGATCGTTTGCCTTGTTGTTTCATTGTTTTTGGTTGAGTGTGGGGTCTGTGAGCCCACTTGCATAGTTTGCTGATTTGAGTACTAGGTCTGTGTGCCCACTTGTCTATTTTACTTACTTTGATTTGGAGATTTAGGTCTGTGTGCCCAGTTATTTGTCATGTTGGTGTTGTTGGGTCTGTGAACCCAATTTGATTATTTAGTTGTCATGTTGAGTCATAGGAGTCTAGGGTTTTGTTGTTTTTATTTTTAGAGTCAAAAGAAGAGTTAAACCCAAGAAAATAATAAGTAACAAGTGAAAAGAAAAAGAAAAAAAAAAGGGAAAGATGGATGGTGAGTTAATGACAAGATAATTTTGAGAAGTAGAGGAAAAATGACACATAATAGAGCATGAGAGGTGAGTTGAGACGAAATTGAGCTTGAACCTAGAGTATTCAATAAAAAAAAAAATTACCTGTGTAAGAATTTGAGCCTAATTGTACTCCTAATTTAGGAGTAATATACATTTTTTTTGGGTGTGAAATTGATTGAATATGTGCACTAGTCTCTAGAACTTGCCTTGAGTCTCTACTAAGAATGTGTCGAATATGTGGTGTGATTTAGGAAGTGATCTTGGACATTTGTTTTTGTTTTAAGATTATTTATTTGAGCAGTGAAAAGTTGCATTTGCACCATAAATTCAATAAGTATCCCTAATTAGCCCATTTGAGCTTTAATGCCTTAATTTTTCATAGCCTAACAAAGTTAGCCGAAAACCTTTTTGATTTAACTCTTTGGCCTTAATTGAACTAATCAAGTTAGAGGGAGGAGAATTGAAAGGTATTTTGGGTGAAGAATTTTGTGGGAAGAAATGGGAAAACTAGAGGGTAATTCCAAAGATGAAGGAAACAAATGATGGGTTAAAAATGAAGAGAAGAATAACCTCTCCTAAAAAAAAAAGAAAAAAAAAAAGAGAAGAAGATGGATTGAGAAAAAGAAAAGAAAGAGTTTGTTGTTAATAAATTGCCAAGTACTTTGAGGAGAGGCTAGGAAATCATAAAAGTGCTTACATTTTTTGAGTGAAAAGAATAGTCGGGTAGTCCTAAAAAAATGTGGTACCCTTGTATTAATTATGATTTGAAAAGCACTTAAGTTGTAAGGTTTATTGAAGGTGAAGAAGTCATGTCTTTTGGGATGAGTTGCTGAGAAGTGAGGTTGAGTGATGTTATTGAGGGGTAGTCGGATTAGGAATAACTTGATTAGTCCAAAAGTAGTCACTTTTAGCCAAATATATCCCACCTTACCTTAAGCCAACATTACAACCAAGAAAAAGATCTTTTTTATCCTTTTTCACACACATTGAGTACGAAGTCTAGTTTAGACGATTGACAAGCATATAATAGGCTTTGCATGTAATTCAATATGAGTGGAAATTATATTAGCCTAAACAATTGAGAGACGAGTGAAACATTTACCCGGTGAGGGTTGAATAATTCAAAAGTTCAAAGTCTCGAGATTAATTGATTTTCGCGATCTCACATATGCTCAAGTACATTGTATTGCCTAAATTGTGTAAAAAGAAAATCAGTCTGAAACTGAATCATCATGCAATCGCCCTAAACCATTGCATAATCACTTGTATTTCTTGTCTTTTGTTATGTTGTTCGGGATGAACAACAGTTTAATTTGGGGGATTTTGATACACGTTAATTATGCATATATTTAGGTCGGTTTAGGATAGTATTATAGCATTTACATGCACATTTGGTCAAGAGTTGTATAGATTGAAGTAATTTGGACCATTTAACATGTTTGACTTGTCTTTAAGATATTTTGAGCAATATCATGACTAAAAGTTGTGTTTTACGACTAACAAACAAAAGAACAAGTCGAAGAAAAGTTAAAATCGGTCCGAACTAGTCAAAACCGGTCCGAACCAGTCAAAACCGGCCTAGACCGGCTTAGATCGGTTTGAACCGGTCCAGAAGTCAATCCAGGCACGAACCGGCGCAACCGCGTCAGCAATACAATGCATCCACGACAAAAACACATCGCAAAGCCATTCTCCATTGATGACACAAAGTGGCCGCATCCAACACACAAAGCGTCCGCATCAGAATGTTGCGTTTTAATGAGTTTTCAAGTATAATACAACGCGGCCGCGTCAAAAAAACCGATTTTGAAGACTTTCCTGTTTCAAGTGGGAATTGGATCCTAAACTCCCCAGGACTATTCCGAAGTCTATAAAAGGATAAGAGATGCTCGTTTTTCAGGGACATCACATCATACATATCTTTGGGAATAACGAGAGAGCCATTGAAGAACGAGAAGACGAAGATTGACGAGCCGACATAGCCGGGTTTAATTATTTCTTTTCTAGAGCCGACATAGCCGGGTTTAATTATTTCTTTTCTAGTCTTTATTTTTTTACAATGTATTCTATGAATTATTGTACTAGATTAATACTAGGCATGAGTAGCTAAACTACTCGTGTCCTAGGGTTAGAGAGTAATGTTTTATGACAATGTTTGATTTAAGTTTTGATTTATAGACTCCGATTTTTAAGTATCTATCTATATGTTTGTTTTATTCCATAACTGAGCATAATTTGATCACTTAGGCTTAGTTTACACGTTTAGCAATTCCACTTCGAGAGGAGGGAATCGTTAATAGACATACAACATATAGCATAGTTGTCTATGACTGCATAGGCAAGGGTTAAGGGTCTTTTGGGAGTTGTTAGGAGTAATTAACTCGAGAGGGTAGTTGTCCTAATCAATCCACGACTTAGTCGCTTCGAGAGAAGGACTAAGTTAATTAAGTGCCGTCTAATAGATACTAAAAATTTGTTTAAAAGTCTATAAGTTGAACTTAACCAATATTGAAGTAATTCATGAAATCAACGTCCTAGGATACATTCTCGTTAATTGAAATTTACTTGTTAGTCAAGTTAGTAATTAGTTGAATAATTTAGTTTATTAAAAAATCAACCTTGCAACTCGAGTGTCTAGTTTGGATAATCCTAGAAAATTAGGGTATCAAACTGTTTTAGCCTATTCTTTGAGGATTGACCTTGACTTTCCCTATACACATCTACACCCGTATACTTGCGGTATTTAGGGTTAGAAATTAGGCATGTCAGTAATCAAGAACAACAATCAAATGAAAATAGTAAAATATCAACCAAACATAAACACACAGTTTTACGTGGTTCGACCTTTAAATGCCTACGTCCAAGGGAATGTTCAGCTCTCTTATTATGATCAGATGAGAAGAGTTACAATGATTCTTACCAAAGCAATCAACATGCAACCAACTCTTGAATCATACACTAGTAGCTAGCACTCTGAAAATAGCCTATCCTCTAGACTTGTGTTTCTTGTGTTCTAATTCTTTCTCTAACTGCTGTAGTCTTCCAAGATAGAATACAAAACACTCTTCCTCACATGTCTAGACTTTAGTTCTCTGAAGGAGAATGAAGATATAAACTATACAACCCTTAATACTCACCAAAAGAAAAAACAGAAAAAACTGTTACAAGAAAAATAACAGAAAAACTGCCAAGTTGAAGCATGCATGTCACATGCTGCTTTCTTGACTCTTTCTCCCCAATCTTGTTTAAAATTCAGTCTTCCAATTGATGTGTATTGCTGAATAACAGGCCATCACTTCAACAAAATATGTCAGCCCAACAGATAAAATTAACAGTTAATGGCTCAAAATCATATTTAATTGGAACCAACTTCTTTTAGGATTCAGGCCTTCTATTTTTTAGTTCCACGAACAATTGAACTTAAAATTTATCAATTAATGGGTAGGGATCCTGGCTTGGGAATTTCAAGCTTTTTATAATTTGGTCCACAAACAATCAAACTTAATATTTTCATAAAAGAATCAGTGGCTGTCGATGTGAGGATTAAATTTTAAGGCCCACCAACTCGACTAATCCATGAAGAGTTAACTAATTTCATCAACCTAATAAATATCCGCCCTTGCGATGCACATATAGAATATTCTAAAATATTAATAATATGTAATAATGTAATTAAGTTCTAATATTGCTATAAAGCACATAAGTCAATATTTATATATATACACACACTCAATATTTATGTAATAGAATTAAGAAAGTCTCAGCATTTTTTATATATAGGCAACATGCAATAGGCAATATGAGTCTTAAATCTAAGTTCATAAAAATTGAATTAAATTATTTTATTATGCACACATTTCTAAAACCATATACCCGTTTTTTACTAATTTATCTTTTTGTTGTTGGCCATTAGTGTAAATCTAACAACTTTATGTCATTTACTAAATTTTCATCAAAACAAAATAATTTTGAAAATAAACATTTATATAAGTACAAAATTGTTGAAGTCAGCTAAAATATAGTTTTCTTGAATGCTCTCACGTTTTTTATATGAAAATATTTTAAATATCTCAATATATTGCAATTAACCTAAAAAGACTATTTATACAATATGGATGTCTATTTGAAAAACGTGAAATAAGAATTAATATGATATATTTTTTATTTAATTACGTAAAAATTTACGACCTTTAGGTCGATTATCATTTACAACATGACCTTTTAAATGTAACATAGAAATATACCACCTTTTAATTATTATTTTTAAATTCGATACATGCGAGCTAAATTAGGGCCAGATTGCAGAGATGGTGCTTGAAGTAAGAATTTCGAGCTTCACGAGAATTATAACAATTTTATATAAAATGCAAGGACGAAATGATACCGTTTCATACTAAATTCAAAATTAAAAAAACATAAACCTTAAATTGAAGTCACGACTTTAAACAAATGAAATCACTAACCTAAAATTAAATCTAACACACACACGTGAGTGAAAAAAAAGTATGACGAGTTAGAAATGGTCGCACTCATGAACTCTAAGTAAGCTTTAGCAATGACATCTTCATCAAATTCAAGCAATTCAGAATCTGGTTATTCAAGCCCGATTGCGAAGAAATGTTATCCTCAAATTCCATCCATTCTCTTGACTTCAAAGACGGATCTTCACCCAGCCCAAAGATTCTTACTAGTTGTTTGAGAGAGCTGAGAATGAATTAGTATTCAAGATCTATATATTTTTCTGTAGGTTGGAAGAATTATAGGTGGTGATTGATTCAAATGAGGTGGGGAACAATTGCATTTGATGGGACGCATCTTGAATTATTTTTTTTTTCTTTTTTATCCTTTGTGTTTGAAATTGTGAATTCAATTTCAATTTAATGCCCTTTTTAACAAAAAAATATATATATTGTGAAACAACATTATTTTATCCTAGCAGATGTTAAAAAAAAAATAGAAATAAAAATCGGTATAATCCATATGGAGCTCGAAATAGGAATTTTGGGCACCATGTCAGCAAAACTTATAAATGTTTAAAATTTAGGTTTGAAAGAAAAAAAAAATGGAGAGAGATATTAATTTTGATTGGTAGAAGATAATAACTCCTCATAACTCACACGTAGAAATGCACCATAAAATAATTTTTCAGCACCACAGAGCGATACTTATCGGCACAATAATGATTGCGCCTCTCCTTAAGTATTGAATAGGGATATTTGCGCTAGCAAGGATCGAAATAGAACATTTGACCACTTTTTTTGGTACAAATCCTGGTTGGATGGGGTTGGTGGGAATTGAAGTCTGGTCAATTGACTAGGTTATAACATTTGACCACTTTAAGTGTTACAAAAAGAGTTAATTACAAAAAATAAAATCACGAATTTTGATCCAATTTTCAGTTGGAACATCACCTTTAAACTTAGTAATATTAATCACCAACTATAATTTCTTTAATTACAACATTGGCCGTCTTTTCTAGCATCTAATTGCGTTATCACCATTTTCATTAGATATGTCATGACGGGATTGTTCTACATTTGTATCCTATTTTTGACATATATTGCTACAATTGCAGTGAATCGATGATTAAAGTTATTATATAATGCCTTCAATTCCCAATTAATGGCTGTGGAAATGATGAAATGTGAAATTGGTGGAGGGTAAACGATGGTCTCATCAAGGTGCATCTAATGATGGTAGTGGCAACACAATCAATGCCAAAAAAATATAGTTAATGTTGCAATTGAGAAAACTTCATATCTAGTGATTAATAATAGTATAATACTATGTTTCAAAGATCATGCTGCAACTAAACCTTGACCCGACCAAAGCTCATTATTATTTTTATTAAACCTTATAAGAGTTTAGGTTGGCTTCTCCCTTACTATTAATACCAATCGTGTTAATTAGTATTCCCTCCGTCTACAAAAAGGGAAACAAAAAATCATTTTAGAGAAAATAATTTTCATAAAATAAGTCATTCTAGAATGTTTTTCTTATTTCTTCCAATATTGTCCTTAGGTAAATCTAAACAAATCTTCTTACAAATCTTATAATATTATAATTACCTAGGATGTTTTTGCTTTGGGTTGCCCTCAATCTATTGAAGGGACCCAATCCCAATAAAGCACACCCATATACTCCCTCAGCCAAAAGTAATTCAGCACTCCCTAGCCTTAAGCAAACACGTGATCTTTCTATTGGTAAATTTATGGTAATGAATGATTTGTTGGAGATAAAAATGGAATTTAATATTACAAGAATATAATTTGTATGCGTGTTTTTGTCCATTCATAATATCTTAATTTCTACCTAAAAGTCTATAATGTCTTTCTTTTATGAAGGGAGGAAGTATTGATGTATCATATCCATTTACATTATTATTAAGATAAATTACGTTACTTAAATCAATGGAAATCAAGATAATTACAATGATGCTAAATGGCCAACTGAGTATTTTTATAATAATACTTACAAAAATTATCCCTAGACAATGGCAGTACTGCATTAATTTTTCCATAATTATAGAGTTATACTTTTTTTAATAAGGAAATCTTATTACTCAAAAGTCTTGAAATACAAGATTCTCAACACAAACACGGGATATATGGTTCCCAATCAGACGGATTGACAGAAGTAAAAGAAAAATGTACCAAACAATACGCAACACCATAACAATCTCTAGACATATGAGAAATTGTATAAAAATCTACACGAGCCTCTATATCTCATCCACAATAACCTCTTAATAATTCAAAGATTCCAATTACTCCGTGACTGCATGCACAACAAGCAAGGAATCCATAAAGCCGCTCACCTTCAAAGCCGAAAAATTCATTGGAAATCGGAGAAGACCAGCAGGAAGACCCATATGAAAACAGAGATCGGATGCCACCCAAGGCAGGGAAAAATCTCACAAAAGAAAACATGAGGAGAGGAAAAAACAGACAAAAACCAAGACGAAATAAAACAAAACCAAAATAAATAATCAATAACATGTTAGAAGTATTCCCCCATCCTTCTATAATTGGAGGATGAGGGAAGAAGGAGGAAGAGATCTAAAATTTCAGGAGATAGAGAGGACGAAGGAAGAAGGAGGCTAGGGTTTTTTGTGGACTTCTAACTTTTACTTAAACTAATTAGCTAGTTTTTCTCATTATAAAGTTATACTTCGTAATAGTTATAGTAGGACAATTTTTAATTCATTATTTTCTACAATATGGTAGCTATGAATCAGTTGTTTTACATAATAGTTATATAAATTATCTTTAATGAATGACTTTTTCCTTTTTTTTAGTACAATCCTAACTGCGAAGGAATTTAGGGATTTGATCTTATGTTAATGACATGAGATACAAAAGGATCTACCAACTGAGCTATAATCAATTCTCGTTACTAAATAACTTGGTTATCTGTAATAACATATTAAATCATGCTTATATTAGTAGCCGCAAATTGGGAGAATATATTAGTTCTCTCATCTCCATAGGGGAGAAGACAAAATTCATATATAGACGAAGTTGGATAGCTCAAGTCGCAGAGCATCTACTACCTACACCTTTGGTCCTGTGTTCGAGTCACCTTGGAGGGAAGGAGAGGGTTATTTCTTTGTTATTAGATTAGAAGAAAAATTAAAAAAATAAATTCTCTCATCTCCATAAATTTTATGATAATTATATCATAATTATAAACATGCATTTGTTACTTAGTTTTCAAAATTTAATATTTTTTAACCTCTTACAATAACTCTTTTTATTGGGGTGGGGAAGGGGGGTTGTGCTAATGGGTTACTTTTTTTGGTGAAATTCTATTATTATATGGATATAGAATATACACATTAATATACTGTCATGACATCGATGTATATTTACCTTTCCATTTTATTGTAGTTAATACGATTATTTTCTAAGCAACTTGGTAATGCCTAATTTAACTCGAAAGCAATAGTGTTAGGATCATACTTAAAATCTGAGATCTATTTATAGAGCAAATTTACTAAAATTATTATCTTGAAAACCCATCAAGACTATCTAAATTCGCTTATTAAATAGTGTTCGACTTCTCACCATCGCGTATGTTTTTTTAACACATGCATTTATGTCACGTACTCTTTCCATCACAAAAGATAGTTCTTTTCCCTTTTCTTAACATTCCGGAAAGATATTTATCTTTCATTATTTAGGTTTGTAATAAATGTGTCTTCTTAGTTAACTCATTAGCGATATTAAATAAAATTAATTATTATTTCTGACATTCTTTAATTAATAAGAGTATTATGCGTATAAGATTTCTTATGTAAGACAAAAATTACCTTTACCATTAAAAAGTAACAATTTTTTTGTGTGATAAAAATAACAATTTTACGTTAAGATAATACATCTTGTAATAAGAGTAACTTCCATCATAGGTATATTAGTTTTACCAGCAGAACTGGTTACCCACATGTTAATAGGTATGGCATAATCCGAAGTTTGGAGTAATGGGAGGGCGTCACAATGCCTACCTAATAATATCAGGTATGGGTAGGACATGGCTTCATTGTTTTACTAGCCTAACTCTCCTGTATATACAACATCATATATTGTCTTTTGTATAACTTAATATATATATATATATATATATATATATATATATATATATATATATATATATGAGATAATAACTATCACTTAATTATTTATGGGATGCGTATAAGCGGATTGATCGGATATATAATGTGAAACAATATCTAGCAGTTACCTTTTTAGTCAAGGGTACCCGTACACTCATTGGATATTACTAGTACACCATCAATAGAAAAAAATAGGGTCATAGAGTAGGGTATTTGCAAGATATTGTATATGCAGATAGAGGCTCGAAAAGACAGACGTATACCCTATCCGGACATCCCTATTCTACTTGGAATCGATGGTGATTGAGTCCATGAATGCGTTTCTCCGACCACCTTTTACTGCACATGAGGTATGCATGGGCGTGTTTGATATGAATCCTTATAAAGGCGCATGTTCCAAATGATTTTACTGCACTATTTTTCCAAAAGATAAGGAATTTTATTAGGGATGATGTGGCGCCAACAGTTTTAGGTGTTCTAGATGAGGGAAGGGATATATAGTGTTGATATTCAACCATTGTAATGTTTTCTAAGGTGAAGGATTCTCAATCTGTCAAGGATTACAGACCAATCAGTTTTTGTAATGTGTGTGATAAGCTTGTAGAACAAATAATCACAAATAGGTTTTGGTCTGTTTTGACACAATTTATTAATCCATCAGATTGCATTTGTGTCTGACCGTTTAATCACATATAATGTATTGCTTGGGTATGAATACGTAGTGGTTGAGAAGCAGGAAGGATAGGACTAGTTATGTGGCACTAAAATTATATATGAGTAAGACTTATGACAGGTCTAAATGGAGATATGTGATGAACTTGATGCAAAAGCTTGGATTTGAAGATGAGTGGATTAGATAGCAGATGGGCTGTGTCACCTCTTTTTCATATTCTTTTTGCATTAACGATGTGGACTACTAGTAGTAATGCCAACTAAAGAATTGCAATAGGTGGATCCTATTTCATCGTATTTATTTGTCATGTGTGCTTGAACTTGTCTCGGAAATCGTTTTAAATCATCACGATTCAACACACCCTTCTCAAACAGTGTACGCATTGTGACAGAGGTAGTATATAAGATTGTCGAACCGCATAGAGTATACTCTCGACAAGCACACCTAAGGTCAATTGATTTAACTAAGTTAGGCTAATTGGAACAGATGGAATTTGGTTAATTACTAATTAAGCATTAATTAAGTAATACAATATACAAAAGGTACTTTAAAATAGAAATGGGTTTCTAAAACATAGGTTTCACCTAAAACTAGGATTATGATCTTGCAATTAATAATTAACCTATGGTTTATGATGGAAGATCATGTTACCAAATTTGAAGTCCAAGTGGGCAAACAAGAGGGATTAACAAATTAACCAATTCACAAAATAATTTACCCTAATTTCAATTACTAAAGACGGACAATAAAATTAATAAAGCCAAAGGCGGGCAAATTAATTAGGCAATCCAATTAATCTATTTATCCCCACCCCCAAGTGAATTTTTCTTAAGAAGTGAGGCCTTAAGATATCCAACAAGATTAATATTAATGATTCATGTTCTCCAGTCGTCCCCATGGGTCCATCAGGGAGAACCAATATACCCTAGGTTAGTTGCGCCTACGGTATAATTCATACTCTCCACAATATCAACTTCAATCACAAATTCCCCAACAATTAACCAAGCAATCAACAAGAATACATAACCTTAGAATTGAGTTCCCAACCCCTAGAACCACAAAATCACTACTCACAAGTCATTAATGTCATTCCCAACCAACAATAACTACAACAACCAAACATTCAATGTAAAAGAAAGAGAAGAGTAATAAATGCTAGAGGAATAATAAATAAAAGGGAAGAGAAAGCTTATCCTTGTAATAAAATGGTAGGGAAATCTTCAATGTCTTGAATGTAGCAAACTTCTACTAATTTATATTATCAAAAGCCCCAAAATCCTTCAAAGTCTTGAGAACCCGAGGTGGGATTCTTGTATACAAGATGAAGAACCCTAATTTTTAATCTAGAGAGAAAAGTGGCGAGAAAATCCTAGAGAGAGAGTAAATAGAATGTGGAATTTTACAAATGATAAGTGATTCCTAACTTTGGGGGAGGAAGGATTCTAATAATGAAGACACATGCCAACTCCTCACCCCTTAGAAGATCTCCAGGAATTGACTCTTAGTAAGGGTAAAAGAGTAAAAATACAACTTAAGCTTGGTTGGTCTTCTTAAATGTTGAGACGGACCCCTTGAGTGCACTTGATTCATCATCCTTAGAAATTCTAAGGCTACCTCGTCCGTAATCAGCTCTCGACCCCAGCTAAAAGGTTATATAATCAGCTCTCAACTCCAGCTAAAAAGTTATATATCTCGTCTTCTCTTCACGTGGCAACTTGAATCGCCTCATTCGGACATCGGACGAGGAAGATACGACTAAACGAATGTGCAGCGGCCGACTGAGATTTGCCCAAACCGACGGTGCATATCGGACCTATATGTAATATAGTGCTATTTTTATTTATTTTTTTTTATTATTTTTTTTGCCAAAAGAATCTTTCTAGTCAATTTTTATTTTAAGCCCATCTTATTTTGTACAACATCCAAGCCCATCAGAACCTAACTATTTTGTCAAAACCCATCATACTTATATTAAAACCCAAATAGATTAGGACTCCTCATCAAACCCTAATACACAACTCATCTATAAATATTTCTTTCAGTCATTGAATAATTCTTTCAGTCTTCGAAAATCCACAATCCAAGTTTCAAAGGTATGCAAATTTAAATCCTTTTTGTTTCTATCCGTTCATTAAATATAGCTTGACTTCCCCTTCATTTTCAATCAATTGTCACCATCTTAATCTGCACTCCTGCGTTTTATGTTAATTCCCTCACTCAAGTACATTTACATAAATTATTATAGGGCATATATGATATGTATATGATTATAGTCTACATGTTAGATGTGTATGGATATGATATGTGACATTATGTAAATATATTTTAATTCGATGTTGACTCAGAAGATGATAAATGAAAAGTAAAAGAAAAAAATGTTGATTAATGGCATGCGCGGGATGTGTTTGGTGCAAGTATATGTATATATAAGACAAGATATAATATCTAGCATGCTATGTAATTTGGTATATTAATTTATATATATCATTATGTCATGTGTTTCTATATAGATAAGATAGCGGGTATGTATATTTCATATGGCAGTGTGTGTATATGTAAAATAATTAAAGCTTAAATGTGTGTTTTAACCATAAATTACTATATGTGACTTTGTGTCTAATATTTATGTGTATCGATCTATATAATTTATTTTATATGTGATGTGTGTGCAATATTGTGATTTCAATTATTAACTCTTCAAGAACTCTATCAGTTGTGTCATCAATTCTACAATTGTGTCTTAATTCCTAGTACAGTTCGAGAATTCATATATTTTTTTCCGAATGAGTCTCCCAAATTCAAATTTATTCTTTTTAGCCTAATATTAATATTTATTATTATTTTTACATGCGATTCTATTTTAAAGCTATGTTTCCTAAGGCGATTATATTTGATATGACAAGGTGACGAGACAAGCAAAGACTAAGGGCTATAGGACATCTGCATCTACATTGCACTTTCTTTTATTCCAGGTGGGGATATTTCTAAACTATTGGGTTGTTTGTCTACTTTAAATACTTTATATGTTATTTTGATGTCTAAGTGCAACATTCCATAGGCTATAGGCAACAAGTTATCTACTATGCTATGCTTTATGATGTGCTATGCTAGTCAACAGGCAAAATGTTTTTCTATGTTGATCAACGTCCTTTTACAGTACGTTGTATGCTTTCATTATTATTGCATGTATTGTATTTAGAGTCGACAAACTTATCCCATTGAGCCTGTGACTTGCTCCCCCAATTACATTTTAGTGTCTACAGGTTAATTGGAGCTTGGTGATGGTACGAGGTGGTGGATGCAAGTAAAGTCAAGGTTTTTGGGTCCGCTTATGTTTTAGTTTTTCTGTTATTTATTTCAAGAATTTTATTAGGAAAGCAGAGTTTTGCAAATACTTGAGTTTTTGGGTTTTTTGTTAGTTCTTTGGAATGAATTGAGAATTCTAGTTTTATTTATTTATTTTAAATTGAAAGTTAGTATGATGAATCAATTTTTTTACATTTGGAAACAAAATATTATTCTTAATCTTTATAAACAAGTTATTTACGCTCCCGCTTAGTTAAAGGGTAAATTTACTTTTACTTTATTTATAAAACACGATTGAAAATTTATGTTTTTCTACCAAAAGAGTGTCTACAAATATTCTAGAAAATCGGGGTGTTACACCATAAGGGCCAGTACTGCCACCAGCATGAATCTTCTGCCGCCACTACCAGGGCCAGTACCGCCACTGGCAGATCCTTCAATTGCACGACGTTCAATCGTCGTGCGTGCAATGTCCCCCCCGCCTTGCGTTGTCTTCGTGCATTGTCTTTTTGGAGTCCTTTCTCTTATTTTCTCGACTCGACCCCTTCACGACTTTTGTTCGGGACATGATCGTCTTTGTATCAAGCTCGGCTTGGACTTAATTTGTGCCCTTTGGGCTCTTGATCTACGATCCAGAGTGAGGAAATGAGTGCAGTCGACCCTCTTGAATTCCTGGATTTGCTATCCTTAAAAAACACAACTAAAAAAGACTCAAAAAGTGCATCAAATCATATTGAAAAAGATTTCTAACCAAAAAATACAATAACACACGAATTCCACTTAAACGTGTAAAACACTAATATTTCTCAAATGAATATGAACGTAGATAATACGAAACAAATGAGTACTTCAACATTCATCAGTGCTCAAAGGTTATCTTCTATGGTGTCGTGTTTTGAGGCACAGTGTAGGTTCCAGGGGATTCGGATAACACGTGGATGTCAAGCAGTTTCTCACCTATTTTTTTTCCTAATGATAGCCTTATATTTTTATGTGCAGCTACATCAGATCGTTTAGCAGTTTGCTCTTGCTTGCAGTCTTATGAGGAAGCATTTGGACAAAGGTTGATTATGATAAATCAACTCTTACTTTTAGCCCGTCAGTAGAGGAGAGACTGTCACGGAACTTAAGCAAGTTTTGTCTATGAGTGTTGTGCTAGGTCATGAGGTATATATGAACTTTCCACTTTATCTCTGAAAAGTAAACTCCTACAATTTGGATATCTGAGAAAGGGAGTCTGCAAGCGAATAAAGGGATGTGCCTCAATAGTTTTTAGTGGGTGGAAATGAAGTATTAATTAAGGTTATTCTGCAAGCAATCTCTTTTCATGTAATTTCATGTTTTAACATCCCTATCATATTGTGTAATGAGATTGATCAGGGTTGCTCGAAGTCTTGTAGGGGTAGTAATTGGAAGCGTTAGGAAATAATAGTGAACCAAAGACAAGAGGGGGTTGGTTTCAGGGGGCTCATTACCTTTAATAAAGTACTCTGAATTAAGCAGGTGTGGATAATAATAGAAAACTCTTGCTATTTTCTTGTTAGAGTTATAAAGGCATAATATTAATAAATATTCTGATATTTTAGAAACAGAGATAGGTCCCAATCTCTCATATATTTGGCGCTCACTCTATTGGAGTCAAAGCTTGTTGGATAAAATGGAATTCTATGGCGGATAAGAGATGAGAATTCAATACTTGTGTTCAGACAATCATGGGTGCCTGAGTTAGCTAGTGGTAAAATATTGCCTCAACTATCTGTTCCGACTCCGTCATTTGTGGAAAATTATCTTCGGGCGGATCGAAGTTGGGATGATAATGGCGTGTATTGTTTTTCTTCCTTATGAGACATGTGTCATTATGTCTATTCCCATCGGTCGAGTTCCTTGGTCGGATTCCAAGTATTGGAAATTTGAAGATAAGGGTCAGTACACAGTCAAGTCTGGATACTGGGTGGAAAGTTAATCAGAGTTTCTATCTTCGACCTCAAGTAGTATCCTGATGAGAAGGGATGGAGGTTTATGTGAGCATTAAATATGTCTCCAAATAAGTGAATGAGTCTATGTTGGGTGGCATGGGATATCATTCCAGCTGAGAGCAATTTGGCAAGACATCATGTGATTGTATATTTATTATGCCATTTTTTTCATGGACACAATACATCCATTATCACTGGTTTTTTTTACCCAAAGTGTGTGTATGGTTTGAAAAAATGATGAAGTTTGAGAAATAATTAAGTGGTATGAAGGAGCTAGCACAACATTAGAAATGGCGCCATTTCTAAAATCCTGGCTAGTACAAATGTGGACGATATGAAGGGAGATTGGGCGATGCTGAAATGAAGGGAGGAATTATCATTAGCTTATTTATTTGTTAAAAGTAGCATGGACCAAAGCTTTTCTAGAGAGCTTCTAGCAGGCTAGGACATCAACATCAGAGCCAGTTCAATCTTTTGAAACGGCCGGTGCGGAAAAAAGGGCTCCTTACCTCACTTAAAGTAAAAAAGATAATGTCGTTTTTATGAAGAAAAAAAAATTCATCAACCCTTGTTTGCAACTCTATAAACTCTTCAGCTTTCTTCTTTTTCTTTTCATACACTTTTTATTGTGGGACAAATATTTACAATCTCAATTATCTTTCAAAACAATAAACAAACAAAGTTAACAAAAATATTATGTTTTTTAGAACACTAAGTTTTTTTTTTTTTTTTATATTAATAGTGAAAGAATTAATGATTGGAAAAAACCAAAGAAAACAATATAGGTTGAAATATTACAGTTTAATTAATTCAAGAGAAATGATTAAATGTGGACTAGATGAAAGTAAAAAAAATAAAATATTATAGTACTCAATTCTATTGCAAATAAAGCAATAAAACCATTATGATTTGAAAAAAAATGTAATCATATACAAATACAAATAAATAAAATACAATAGCTTCCACTTATTTTGATTGTGCATTTCTCTTCTACTTTTTATTCATCATTTGGGCTAAATTGGGCAGCTGGGGACCCAACCCATATCATAATGTTGAAAAAGATGACTTAAAAAGTGAGTAAAACTAGCTTCGACCTTGCAACCTCATGATTTCACCTATGCTTTTGGTGGCGCAACATACCAATTAAGTTGTTCATTTTTCTAAGAAATGCAACATTTATATATATTTTATATATATATTGTATATGTATATATGTATATCTGGGGCTCTGACCGGGAGAAGGCCCGTTTGGCTGCGCCGCTTTAACCTTCCCAAGGCCGGCTCAGATCGACACATTATACGGTTATAGACACATTAACAAAATCCTAGTTAAATGATATCATGTGGAAATAATAAAGATGTATACCAATATGATATCTATATTGTGGGAATTTAACTAAATTAATTCATAAAACATAATAGATAAATAATTTGTATTTTTTATATTAATATGTTCCACCGAATCAAATATTCCCAAAAATCCAACTCATATTTATTCGCAATCAAGATACAATTTTACATACAAGGAAGAAAATTACCAAGGTTATGATAATAATATCAAATAATAGCGTATCTTGCTATCAAAGAAGGCAAGAAGATCATCAAATCAAATCATATTTCCCTATCAAAGGCAAGGAAGATAACCAAATTAAGAATGGCACAATTAAATCGTTGCATTCCATCAAGTAGATATGGAAAGAACACCTATGCTATAAAAGGGGGATAATTCAAGGACACAAGTCAAAAAGTGAAAACATAAATCAAATTAAGAACTGAAGCACAAGTCAAGAAGTGAAGAAGTTGTAGAAGAATCCTACAAGTTCCACTCAAGAGCTTCTTTAAGATGTTCTTCGAGAAATCCATCAAGAAATGACCTTTGGTCTGAGATTAAGGTGTTGAGTCCCTTGGATCGGTGTTATTCAAGCCATATTCAATGGCGTTCTTCGTAAGGGTGTGCATGGTGCTGATAAGTTCATATATTAGAAAATATCCAGTACCGTATTGAACTTTAGATATTTTCAAATTTGTAAAATGAGCAAGAAAATATTTCATTTTAACATAGATCATCTAGTAAATTGTTAACATCAACACCAATAATCTAGTTAATGCGCAACAATTTTGAATTTTTTGATGGACCAACGGAAAAATGCACTCAGCAGTTTTGAATTTTCCGGTGAATAAATAATATGTGTGACAGAGGTTTTCCTAACCCTAATTTACCGCAAGTATACGGTGTAAATGTAGGTAGTGGTAGTCAAGGTCGATCCGCAGGGACTGACTCTAAGCGTAGTTCTATACTCCGAATAATCTAAGACTCTCCTAACTAGACTCTGGAATAGTGAAGGTTGTTTGAAAAAAGTAATACTAATTCGCAGAAAAAGTAACAACTAAGCCACGAATAACTTGGAAAACAGAGATTCAATGATTAAGAACGGCTTAGGTGGATTAAAGCATATCCTAGGGTATAGATTTCAATTACGATCCTGATGTATAATTTAACCTAAAATTCTAGATTTTCAAACCAAGTTTATTGTATATTAGACAGAACTCAAGTAAACCTAACCCTCCTCCCGAAGTGATTAGGTTGTTGATTTACTAGACTTAGTCATTCTTCCAAGTCAACTAAATCTAAAGACTCCAAAATGACCCTTAACCAATGTCTACACAATCATAGATAATTACGCTATGTGTTGTACGTCTATTAACAATTTTCGCCTCCCGGAGCGAAATTATTAAACGTGTTAATTTAACTTAAATGATCAATTCAAATTAATCATAAAGACTAAAACAAACTCATAGATAAACGCACAATCGGAGTCTAGAATTAAACGATAAAAACCAACTCATCGTTCTTCGTAACCTACTTTCTATCCCTAGAACACAAAAGTGTTTAGCTACTCATATTTGTATTCAAATCATATTAACATTCATAGAAAAATATCACGGAAAATTAAATACAAAAGAAAGAACAAACTAAACCCGAATCATCAATCGCTGATCTTCGTCATGTCATGCCTTAATCTTCGATCCTTGCTTCCGAGTGTTTTCGAGTATGTAATTCTATGAGATTCCCCTTCTAAACTCGAGCTAGAGGGGTCCATTTTATAAATTAGGTACGAGTCCTTGCAAAGATAGGCTAACATCCTAATAAAATTAGGATTACTCTTAAAAAATGGATTTCTGTTGCGACCACGCGCAAGATCTGTCATGGTTGCAACAAGCTTTTCCAAAACAGCTTCAAACGACTACTTTTATCGCGGCCGTGCACAAGCCTTGTTGTAACACCCCAGCCCTGCAAGCAGGTGAAGGGTTGCCACTAAAATATACTTCTACTTTTAAAACATTTATCAGCGGAAGACTTTTAATAAAAATACGAGTTAGAAAAGTTCTTCAAAATAATTAATCAAACTATCATTTACATAAAAGCTAACTCGTATAAAAACCCACATCTTTGAGTTAAAATCTCTAATATAATTTTTAGGATATTATAAGTAGTAAAAACTTCTAATATAAAAATATTTAAAAGATACAATATTTATAACTTTAAAATCTAATAACTTTTTATAAACTTTAAAACTATTTTAAAATACTTGCAACTTTAATTAATAAATTAAAGACTTCTACTTTGATACTTAACTTCAAATGCATTTACTTTGTTCATTGTTCTTTATTCTTCTAATAGAAACACATAACACTTCACATGAAGTATTAACAATATAATATATTCCTACCAAATAAAATAATAACTAGTTAATTAATGTAATCTCTTCTTCCGTATGTACTAAAAATTTGGGTAAAGATTTTTGAAAATATTTAATTACATTATATGTATACAAAGATTCACGTAAACTCATATAAATAATTAATTAAACGAATTCCTATTAAAATATGGGACCTGTTACCACGTGTCCCACATGCATTAGAATATATAATTAGTTATTTACTAATTAGCTATCTATTTATTAGAAAAATAAAAGATAAGTGGTTTCAAATGGTTTGACACCTAAATGGGTTTCATGGATGCTGCCAGACAACCCTTACACTAATCTTCACCACCCTTCTTCCACGTCCATACACACATGCATCAGAACACTTCTACTTAAAATCCCATACAAGAGAACACCTGGTATTACATGCAACTATACATCTGTTACCTCTAGCTGCTAACCTCCTGGTCACCATATCCTACGCAGCAGCTTGGTACCTCTATATATACATCCTAATGCATTAAAGGTTATTCACACACCGGCAGACTAGAGATTCCGAATTAACATGCTCATAACTACTGATTATTCTTTAGCTCTGGGAACTTGAAATACATGAAGTTTTCTGTCGGCCGATGCGGTCAAAAACCATATGCACATACACTTTGATAATCACATCCGTAGACTTCAAGAAGATTATGAAGATATACTTATTTGAGGAGTACAAGAAAGAGTGGATATGGAAGCTCCCATCGATCTTAGTTTCAAGAATTCTTAGAAAATAAGTACGAGTTGGATCGGACAACCTTGGAGCTTCCTCCAACCAATTCAATCAAAGAACATCGACATCAGTCCAAGAAAGTCTACATGAGAAGTCTAATGGATGGCAAGGGATCTAGCTGGTGCAGGCAAATTCTCTATTAGAAGAATAAAGAACAATGAACAAAGTAAATGCATTTGAAGTTAAGTATCAAAGTAGAAGTCTTTAATTTATTAATTAAAGTTGCAAGTATTTTAAAATAGTTTTAAAGTTTATAAAAAGTTATTAGATTTTAAAGTTATAAATATTGTATCTTTTAAATATTTTTATATTAGAAGTTTTTACTACTTATAATATCCTAAAAATTATATTAGAGATTTTAACTCAAAGATGTGGGTTTTTATACGAGTTAGCTTTTATGTAAATGATAGTTTGATTAATTATTATGAAGAACTTTTCTAACTCGTATTTTTATTAAAAGTCTTCCGCTGATAAATGTTTTAAAAGTAGAAGTATATTTTAGTGGCAACCCTTCACCTGCTTGCAGGGCTGGGGTGTTACACTTGTCGCAGTCGCGACGAATGTCCAGTCCTAATCTTTAGTTTTTGGACCTCTTTTTGTCGCGGCCGCTCACCATAGTGACGTTGTCGTGGCGGTTTATTCTGGTCTAGCCTTTCTTTAGGCCGGTTCAAACCGGCTTTTCTCCTTCTTGACTTTTTTCTTCGTCCAATAATCGTAAAATATGACTTTCCAACCTAAAAACACTTAAAAACCTTTAAAACAAGTCAAAACATGTTAAATGGCCAATCGACCAAATATGCACGTAAATAATATAAAATATGTTCCTAAATCGATCTAAATTCATGCATAATTAACGTGTATCAAAATCCCCCAAACTTAAACTGTTGTTCGTCCCGAACAGCAAAACTAGAAATTAACAAGGAAACAAGTGATTAGGCATATGTTTAGGGCGATGAGATGACGAATCTAGTTTCAAACTGATTTTTTCTCAAAAAGCCAGGCAGCACAGTAAAATTGAGCATTTATGATAAAGTATACTCAAATACTTTTGAGACTTGAAACTTTCCACAATTTGATCATCACCAGTTAAGTGTTTCACTCATCTCTCAAGTATTTAAATAAGGACGTGTTTCCGCTCAAATTGGACAATATGCACCGTCTACCATAAACTTGCCAATCATCTAAATTAGACCTCGTGCTTGACATTTGTGATAAAGAATAAAAAAGGTCTTTGTTTTTTGTCGTAACGTAGGCTTAAGGTAGGGTGGGATAAATTTGGATAAAAGTGACTACTCATGGACTAATCAAGTTACTCCTAACCCGACTACCCCTCAATACAATCACTCAATCTCACTCTTCAAATTTCAGGAAATCGTCTCAAAGAATGACTTCTTCATCTAAAAAAAGTACTTACAGCTAAGTGCTTTTCAAACACTTTTCAAGTACCACAACATTAAGACTACCCAATTTTCTATTCAACTCAAACAATTGAGCACTTTTCAATTCCTAGCCTCTCCTCAACAAGAATAATTAAAACACATATATACAACGAACTCTTTCATTTCTTTTCTGACTTTTTTTTTTAAACAACTTCGAAAATAACAACTAACAAAGTAGGAGAGGCTACTTATCTCGACTTTTCATCTATCAATTCTCATCCCCTTCACCTTTTTAAACATCCACTATTTTACCCACTTAATTCCCAATATTTTCCCCAAATCTACCTTCCAATCCACCTCCCTCTTACTAAATTAGTCCAAATAAGGCCAAAGTCTTAAATCGAAAGATATCCCGGCTTGTAATGTAGGGCTATGAAATAATAAGGCTTATAAAGCTAAAGTGGGCTAACTAGGGACAATTTTTGAAATTTTGGTAAAAATGACAACTTTTAAAGGCTCAAACATAGGCTAAAACAAAAAATTGCCTAAGATCATATTCTAAGTCACAACATATACTCGAAAAATTCATAATAGAGACTCGAGACAAGTCCTAGAGACAAGTACACATAAAAAATCAAATCACGCCGAAAGAATGCATGAATGACTCCAAAAGCGGGAGTACAAGTTAGGCTAAAAAAATCATATGGCTTATTTTGATAAAATGTTCTAAGAACAAGCTCAATTTAGTCCCAAACTACTTATCATGCCCGACTATGTGCCAATTTTTCTAAATTTTACTCAAAATCATCTCATCATTAACTCATCATTATCTATTCTTCCCTATTTTTTTTAAATCACTTATCAACAAACCAAAGACTTGGGTTTTTTTTTTAACTCCTAGACTTCAGCAAACAACTTAAAACATAAAATATTAAAACTAAAAACAACTAATGAACCAACATGACCATCAACTAGCAATAAACTCAAATAAACGGGTTCACAGACCTAACAACTCCAAATAAAACAAGCAAGTGGACACACAGACCCAATGATCAAAATGAAACATAACAAGCAAGAGTATAAAGCAAAACGACAAACAAACACATAGAAACAACAACTAAAAGATAACTAGCGGCCAAGACGTCCCACGGTACACCCCCTCCTCCAAACTTGGCTGAAAAGACCAATGTTTGGAGGAAAAGAGTGGTACACCTTGGTGCTAACTCACAGTCTATTGTGGTGGTGGTGGCGGTGGTTGGAAGCCATGTTGCTCCCAATATTGAAGCCACGCTCCCCAGTGAATGTTTTATTGTTGTCGCCATGTGCATTCCTCATCGCTTCGTTCGAGGTGGGTGTTCAAAATGACTAGCTGATTAGTCAGTTCGGTGTTGATTATCTACACCGCCCCTCGTACTTCTGTTCGATGTCTCTCCATTCGAGTACCAAATGATTGCACCTCATCATGATATAGCTTAACGTCATGTTGGAGAGAAGTTATTAACCCCTCCACGTCCTCATCCCTTTCGGATGAGGATGCAACAGTAGTTGCCGGCCTCTTCTTCTTTGATGGTGGAGGAGCTCGGCTACTTCCTTCAGCTGCTTGCCTAGACTAAAACATCACGGAGTCCGGCATTCAGGATTGGGCAAGATGTTGGTCGGAGGACATGGCCAAGAGTGTATCGTTGGTAGTTAAAACGGTCGTTGCCTCCGTGTAGGGGAGCTGAAGATAAGGCCCCACATTCTGATAAACATATGGGACCTTTCCATCTTCCCCCATCACCACAACTTGCATGCTCTCCAAAAGTTCCAAAGTAAATTGGACTTCACCATTTACTATGTCATGTCATCTAAAGAAACATTGTCCAAGAATTTGGAAATGGGTGTGATCAAACCTCCAATCATGATGTTGTCCTTTTGCTTCCGGATGTCATTTTCAAAGTGTTCCATCAATAATTTTACATTATCAACCTTATGCTGATGGAGCATATTCCATATCAATTGAAGCTTAGCCTGTCTCATGGCGCCCATCTATTTTCTCGCGAATAAAGTGTGAGCTAACATCTTTTGAAGGTAACGTATCACTGGGTTTCTAATCCAGGTAGCTTTGGCACTATTCACCACATATATCTGAGGTTGCACAAATGGAGGACCAGCTGTCAGTAGACCTTAAAATTCCTGAATGTTGAATACTTCGAGTGGGCTACTCGTGTCAGCTCTAGGGAAGCCGAATCAACTTCCAAGATAAAATTTCATACTCAACTCGTACCAATTACGTCTAAAATACATGACCCAATCAAATTTATCTCATATTATGAACTACAAGTGCCAAAATCAATTCAACTCATATACAAACACTCCACAAATTCAAAATCGATGAACCTCTTTAAGCAGGAACAATTAATTGCAACAAAGAAAAGTCCGGTTTAGCCGTACTTAATAGAGAAGTTTAGCCGAAGGTCAAAAATTTGAAGTGCCCGAAGTTCGTCTAATTGGGTTCGTTCAATCAGGATTTTCTTGGTGAAATTGATGAAGATTTGTGTGTGCTTATGTTTGTGAGTGGTGGTGTGCAATTAATGGTGTATAGATGATGAATTTGGATTTTTGAGAGTGTGTGGGTGTGTGTCTCACGCAAAAGAGGAGAAGAAAAAGTGAGGAAAAACCTAGCGCCTCGCGTTTTTAAATCTACATCTCTTCGTCGCGGCCGCGAGACTATTATTATTGCGATCGTGACGGGCCTAACCCAAAAGTGAATTTTCTGCGATGATATTCTCGTGGCAGCGAGCAAGCCTTGTCGTGGTCCCCATGAGTCTCTAAATTGTTTTCTTATCCAGGTCACTTTTGATGCGGCTGCGACCTATAGTGTCGCGGTCGTGATGCCCCTGCTTGGCCAATGCTTCATTTTTTTTTTCCTTCTTTCAACCCCATTTCTTGCTATCGCGACGCTTTGTGCACGATTTTGACGTGCTCCGGCTTGTAGTACTTCTTTATCCTTTGTCCATTTACAAGAAAAGTGCCTCCTTCTTTATTTATCAACTCTACTACTCCAGAGGCGCGAACTGTCTTGATAGTGAATGGTCCCCACAACCTGGATTTCAGCTTTCCCGGGAATATTCATAGATGCGAATTAAACAATAGGACTTGGTTACTGACTTTGAATCGTCGGTTCTTTATCATGCGATCATAGAACCTCTTCGTGTTCTCTTTGTATAAGCTGGAATTCTAGAACGCTTACTTCTAAACTCGTCCAACTCGTTGAGTTTGAGAATACGAGATAGCCCGGCTGCCTCGAAGTCAAAATTCAACTTCTTGATCTCCCAAAAAATGCGATGCTCTAACTCTACCGGTAAGTGACATGATTTCCCAAAACAAGTTGATACGGCGAAAGTCCCAAAGGGGTCTTGTACGCCATCCTGTATGCCTATAGTGCATCATCCAATTTGGTAAATCAATCCTTCCTATTTCCACTCACCGATTTCTCAAGAATTTGCTTAATCTCTTGGTTAGCCAACTCCACGTATCCATTGGCTCAAGGATGATAAGATGTAGTTACTCGATGCTTCACTCCATATTTCGCTAATAAAATAGCTAGCCATTTATTGCAGAAGTGAGAACCCTCATCGCTAAGTAAAGCTCGTGGCGCTCTATACCTCATGATGATGTTCTTGAGAAGGAATTTGATCACTACCTTTGAATCAATAGTTTGGGTTGGAATTTCTTCAATCCATCTTGAGACATAATCGACCGCAAGTAGTATATATTGGAACCCCTTAGATGAAGGAAAAGGGTCCCATGAAATCAATACCCCACACATCAAATAACTCCACTTCAATGATGCTTGTGAGAAGCACCCCATGCTTTCTCGAAATACGCCCTGTTCGTTGGCAACAATCGCACTGAATGATAAAATCTTGACAATTCTTGCAGATCGTCGGCCAATAAAACCCACTCTGTAGCACCTTTGATGTTACCCTAGCTGAAGTAAAATGGCCCCCACTTGGAGACGAGTGACACTGACTAATTATTTCCCTCACATCAATATGAGGAACACACCTTCGAATGATTGTTTCCGGCACATCTTCTATACAAGTAAGGATCATCCCATATGTAGAATTTGATATCATGAAATAACTTCTTCTTTTGATGAGATGTCAAATCAGGCAGTTGTATTCCACATGCCAAGAAATTTACTATATTATCGTACCATGGAATCTCGTTTACGGCCAAAATACACTCGTCCGAGAATGTCTCTTTGATTGCCTCTTGCTGCCCTTCTGTGTCAACTTCATTTGTGATTCTTGATAAATGATCGGCAACCACATCTTCACATCCCTTCCGATCTCGAATCTCTAAATCAAACTCTTGTAATAAGAGAATCCATCTAATCAACCTCGGCCTTGAGTCCTTCTTATCGAACAAGTAGCGAATGACGGCATGGTTAGTGTATATTAACGTTTGCTTGAACTATATATGACCGAAATTTGTCAAAAGCATAAACGACGGCCATCAACTCTTTCTCGGTGGTAGTGTAATTTGCTTGAACTGAATCAAGGGTTTTGCTAGCATAGTAGATGACTCAGAAGATCTTTTCCCTCTGTTGGCCTAAGGCTGCCCCCACAACCATGTCGCTTGCGTCACACATGAGTTCAAATGGTTGAGCCCAATCCGGTGTGATCATAATCAGAGCAGACACCAATGCTTTCTTCAATATTTCAAAGGCCTGCAAACATGCTTCATCGAAAACAAAAGCAGTATCTTTTTCTTACAAACGAGATAAAGGTTTAGATACTCTGGAAAAATCAAGAATGAACCTTCTATAGAATCTCGCATGTCCAAGGAAAATTCTTACTACTTTTTCATTTGATGGAGGTGGTAATTTTTCTATGGTGGCCACCTTGGCTCTATCGACTTTCAAACCTGCAGAAGAAATTCAATGCCCAAGAAGTATCCAATCCTTTACCATAAAATGACCATTTCCCCAGTTTATGGTGTCTTCACACCTCTGCAAAACTTGAGCAAGGTTATCCAAACAATGGTCAAAAGATGATCCAAACACAGAAAAATCATCCATAAAGACTTCCATAATGTTTTCAATTAACCCACTAAAGATGGCCATCATACAACGTTGCAAAGTAGAAGGAGAATTACACAACCTAAATGGCATCCTATGAAACTCAAATACACCATAAAAACATACAAAAGTTGTCTTCTCTTGATCCTCCAGGGCAATCATAATTTGATTGTATCCCAAATAACCATCAAGAAAACAGTAATACTCATACCTTGCTAACCTATCTAACATTTGATCTAAGAATGGAATGGGAAAATGATCTTTACAGGTAGCTGCATTCAATTTCCTATAGTCAATACAAACTCGCCATCCTGTGATTACCCTAGTAGCTATTACCTTATCGGTATCACTTTTTACTATAGTCATCCCCCCTTTCTTAGGAACCACCTGGGTCGGACTAACCCATTTACTATCAGATATAGGAAAAATAATATAAGCATCTACCACTTAAGTACTTCTTTCCTAATCACTTCTTGCATCATGGAATTTAGTCTACGTTGATTTTGAACACTAGGCTTATACCCATCTTCCATCAAAATTTTATGCATGCAAAGAGTTGGGCTAATCCCTTTCAAATCAACTATAGACCATCCTATCACAGTTTTATACCTCCTCAACACTCTCAACAATTTATCACATTCAGAATTGGACAAATATTAAGAGACTATTACCGGATATTTCTTCTCACTATCAAGAAACTCATACCGTAGATGATTCGGCAAAGTTTTTAATTCGGGACAACTATCGCCCCCTTTTGGTTCCTCTTTAACAACTACCTTCATGATATCTTCCTTTGTAGAGCTATCCTTTGGTGCTTCCTGCAAAGAATTCAGGGCACTAACACTTTCCACAAGATCAAGATTAGTAGCATTATGATCATTAATAGCAAAAAGAGAATCAAATAAACATACTTCCAAAGAGTCACTATCAATAGGTGAGATAAGTTCCCTATGTAATGTTGCATCTAAACATTGAATAGAACAAACCATTTCAAGTTTTTGCCCTTCCTCACCATTATGACATTTCAAAGCTTTATATATGGAAAAAGTTAGTTTTTCACTATTGACTATCAAAGTTAGTTTCCCATTTTGCACATCTATCATCGCTCCTCTCGTTGCTAGAAACGGGCGACCTAAAATCAAGGGGACCTCCTTATCCTCTAACATGTTTAAGACCACAAAATCTGCCGGGATTATAAATTTACCAACCTTTAATAAGCCATCATCTACAATACCCCGTGGATAAGTCAATGACCGATCGGCCATTTGTAGGGCAATTGTAGTGGGTTTTATTGCACCTATTCCTACTTTATTAAATATAGATAAAGGCATAAGATTGATACTAGCTCCTAAATTGTACAATGCTTTTTCAAATGTCTCATTACCTATTGTGCAAGTAATAGTAAAACTACCTGGATCTTTGCGCTTTTGAGGTAACTTCCTTTGAATCACTGCACTGCATTCCTCCGTCAGATTGATTGTCCTGTAGTGTTTCAATTTCGTCTTCCTTGCTATCACCTCCTTTAAGAATTTTGCGTAGTTTGGCATTTGTTGTAGTGCATCAACAAAAGGGATGTTGATTTGAATCTTCTTAAAGATATCCAAAAACTTCGCAAATTGTTCATCGACTTTCTTTCTTCTTAAGGCTTGTGGGAATGGAATTAGAGGGACATATTCCGAGCATTCTTCTATAATAATTCGCTTTTCTCTTGGCTTCAAAGCCTCTTCCTCTTTTTCTTGTGGCTTTATCTTTTCTTCCAATTGCTCTTTCTCGACAACATTTCCTTGGTCAACTGGTATCTTTGGACCTTCGTACTCAGTTCCACTTCTCAACTGAATTGCTTGGCATTGCTCCCTTGGATTTACCACTGTATCACTAAAAAATTGCCCTTTTTTATGTTGAGTTCCTGCGATTTTTATCAATTGACTCACATTGGATGCAAGCTCCTTGATATCTACCCCTTGACTAGTCACATATTTGTTCAGCTCGACATATTTACTATCCATCTTCTTCTCAAGTTGAACCAAATTTTCCTCATACTTTGCCATTTTGCGACTGTCTTAACTCCTCTTGAGTTGGGTTTTGTCCATCATGAATAATGGTATTAGTGATGGTGAATCCCGGTGGCGGATTGAGTGAATTCTTGGGATTGCCATAAGAGAAATTTGGGTCATTCCGATTTCCTTGTAGGTATTGATTGTACCGCAGCTGGTTGCCCTGGAAGTTGTTGAAGTTCCTTTAATGTCTTCAACTTCTTCTTGCCCAGATGGTTGTTGCGATGAAGAGCCGGTGTGTTGGGCTAGAGCTTAAACTAGTTAACAGACTCACTTGATTTGTCAATGTAGTTAGCTAGGAAGTAACCGTATCATTTGGCTCTACGCCTATCACGCTAGCCACTCTTCTTGTCCAGATGGTTGTTACGATGAAGAGTTCGTGTGTTGGGCTAGAGTTAAACTAGTTAACAGACTCACTTGATTTATCAATGCGGTTAAGTGGGAAGTAACCGTATCATTTGGCTCTACGCCTATCACGCTAGCCACTCTTCTTGGCTGATTTCTCTCATTTGACCACTAATAACTCGTTCTAGACTTTGCATCCAAGATAGAGAATGCTGCCCTCACGTTCTTTTCCATCAAACTACCCCCTACTGCTGCATCTACATGATTCCTTGCTGGCGCGAGCAGTCCATAATAAAACTTTCATACCTGTTGCTTCTTGGTAAATCCATGCTGAGGGTAACTCCGAATAAAATCCTAGAATCGCTCCCAAGCTTCGCCAAATGGTTCTGCATCTAGTTGCTTGAACTGATTGATTTTATTCTGCAGATCCAACATCTTACTCGGCGAGAAATACTTTAGTAGAAACCTTATGCTCAAATCTTCCCACTCAATAACATCTTCCGGTGAATTAAACCATTGCAATGCTTTATCTCTCAGCGAGAATGGGAATAGTCTCATTTTGACCTGCTCATGTGGAACATGGCTTATCTTTATAGTTTTAGACAACCTACAGAATTTGTTCTGGTGAAAATTGGGGTCCTCTTGTGCAGTTCCACCGAATTAATTCTGTTGGATTATATTACTCAGTGTTGGCTTCAGTTCAAAGCTATTTGCATGCAATGGTGGTGGATCGGCTCCTCCGGTAGGCTGATTCGGAATAGGCCGAAGACAATCACTAATTGGTATGGTGTCATCACCCGGATCACCTTGAACGTTCTGAGCAGGTCTCTGCTACTGCTGTGGAAGATGTTCTGTAAGCTGTTCTATATAGTAATCACCCTATTATCCAAATTTGTTCTAACCCTCAGAGTCGATTAATCATCTCTTATGGAGTTAGATTCCATGTAATTTCAGCCATCTTAAACAATGGATTCTTCCTTGTTCGGTATCTTTAGGCAGTTGCTGCTATTTCAGGATCAAGAGGAACTAGGTGAGTTTTTCCTTTCGATCTAGTGTGCATGTACTACCTGAGAGCATAAACAAAAAAAATTACACATAGAATGAACATAAAAGAAGTAAATACAAATAAATAAACTGAACTTAAGTTGCAGAAAAAAATAACGTCTAGTCCAGTGTCGTCCTATTTATCAGAATAGAAACTAAGACCTATAACAATTCGCGACAACGGCGCCAAAAACTTGACAGAGATTTTCCTAACCCTAATTTACTGCAAGTATACAGTGTAGGTGTAGGTAGTGGTAGTCAAGGTCGATCCTCAAGGACTGACTCTAAGCGTAGTTCGATGCTTCGAATAATCTAAGACTCTGATAACTAGACTCTGGAATAGTGAAAGTTGTTTGTAAAATGTAATATTAATTTGCAGAAAAAGTAACAACTAAGCCACGAATAACTTGGAAAACAAAGATTCAATGATTAAGAACGACTTAGGTGGATTAAAGCGTATCCTAGGGTATAAATTTCAATTACGATCCTGGTGTATAACTTAACCTAAAATTCTAGACTTTTAGACCAAGTTTGGTGTTCATTAGACGACACTTAAGTAAACCTAACCCTCCTCCCAAAGTGATTAGGTTGTTGATCTACTAGACTTAGTCACCCTTCCAAGTCAACTAAAACTTAAGGCTCCCAAACGACCCTTAACCAATGTCTACGCAATCATAGACAATTACGCTATGTGTGTGTACGTCTATTAAAAATTTACTCCTCCCGGAGCGAAACTATTAAACGTGTTAATTTAACTTAAGTGATCAATTCAAATTAAATCATAAGACAAAAAAACACATAGATAAACACACAAATTGGAGTCTACAATTCAACAATAAAAATCAATTCATCAATTTTCGTAACCTACTTTCCACCCTAGAACACAAAAGTATTTAGCTACTCATAATTGTATTCAAATCACATAAACATTCACAGACAAATGTCATGGAAAATTAAATACAATAGAAAGAACAAACTAAACTCGAATCTTCAATCGTCGATCTTCGTCGTGTCACACCTTAACCTTCGATCCTTACTTTCGAGTTTTTCTGAGTATGTAACTCTATGAGATTCCCCTTCTAAACTCAAGTTTGGAGTCCAATTTATAAATTGGGGATGAGTCCTTGCAAAGATAAGGCCAAAATCCTAATAAAATTAGGATGACTCTTGAAAAATGGACTTCGGTCGCGGTTGCACGCAAGATCTGTCACGGTCATTAAAAACTTTCCAAAACAACTTCAAACGATTACTTTTTTCGCGGCCGTGTGCAAGCCTTGTCGCGGTCGCGACAAATATTTAGTGTTAATCTTTAGTTTCTGGACCTCTTTCGTCACTGCAGCTCACCATAGTGACGTGGTCGTGACGGTTTATTCTAGTTCAACCTTCTTTACACCGGTTCAAACCGGTTTTTCTCCTTCTTAACTTGGTCCTTCATCTAATAATCGTAAAAAACAACTTTTCAACCTAAAAACACTTAAAAAAATCTTTAAAACAAGTCAAAACACGTTAAATGGCCCAATACGATAGATATAAACAAATCTCGACCAAATATGCACGTAAATAATATAAAATATTTTCGTAAATCGACCTAAATGCATAATTAATGTGTAGCAATGTGGCGTGAGCTTGCTTGGCTCCTTCTTGCCCTAATTCATTCTTTCAGCCACACTTTTGTTATTCTTTTTAACTAACTAAAATTAAAATAGAATTAACCTTATTAAAGGAAGGCTTGTTTCATGTTAAACACTATCTAATAGGATAATTTCATATTTGTTAGTGAATTCAACTCCTAAACACACAACTAGACAGAATATGGAATTCGCACAAAGATCAATCTGAAAAACACACACTCAGTTCGGCCAAAGTTATGGTCGAATTGAACTTACGCAACACAGGAACTGAAATTGAATCACACACAGGTTTTACGTGGTTCATTCAAGATGAACTACATCCACGGAGGCAAGACACACCCCAATCCACTAAGAAATTCAATCAATTACAGAGAATACACCCAATAAACGAAATGCCCAATTATGGTTACAAATTAGGGCAGAAACGTTCTATCTCAAAATACTCTCTCTAATCTAAGAAACAAGAAAATTGCTCGACGTAGTGACCTTCTCCTTGATGAGAGCTTTACAATGATATAAGAATTGGAGCTCGAATGTAACCGTATAGAAAGTTCTAACTGAATCAAGTTGAGCTCAGCTACCGGACAAAAACGACGGTTTTCTTCGTCACAAACTCTGAAACTAACCCGTCACAAATGACGGTTATTCTCAACTGCCACGAACCCGGCTCATTCTGAACAGTTTGACTTCTTGATGCTCAAACCCGGTTCAAACCTCCGGTTCTTCACTTCCTGATCCCGGTTCCACATTCCCAACACACCATACTACAAAGTATAGCTCACTTGATGAGATTGAACACCACCTCACAAATCCCCACCTCAATGAATCAAGTGTGCCTCTTCCTGCCTCATCACTGCCTTTCTGTTACTGCTCTTCATGACATTGCTCAAGCTACAGCAAGCTCGAACAATGCTCCACTTTGTTCCCAGGTACACCCTTAGTAAGAAAATCAGCAGGGTTATGCAATGTGTGTACCTTCTTCACCTCCACAGAACCAGAATCAATGTTATCTCTAGCAAAATGCAACCTAACATCAATGTGTTTTGACCTTTCATGAAATGCTTGGTGTTTCACAAGGTGTAGAGCACTTTGATTATCACAGTAGATTGCCACACACTTCTGCTTGATATCCAAATCTTTCAAAATTCCTTTCAGCCAGATTGCTTCTTTGATAGCTTCAGTTAAGGAAATATATTCTGCTTCTGTTGTTGACAGTGCTACAACTGATTGTTGTACACTTCTCCAGCTGATGGTTGTTCCAAATAAGGTAAACACAAATCCAGAAATAGATTTCCTTGTGTCTATGTTTGCTGCAAAATCAGAATCAGCAAACCCCTCCAATGCAACAGTACTTCCATCCACTCTCTTTTCAAACTTCAGTGACAAGTTCACTGATCCTTTCAAATACCTCATCACATGTTTCAAAGCTTCCCAATGCTCAACTCCTGGGTTTGACATGAACCTGCTTACTAAAGACACAGCATAGGCCAAGTCAGGCCTGCTACAAATCATTCCATACATAAGACTTCCAACTCCACTTGCATAAGGGATATTGCTCATATGTATGATTTCCTCTTCAGTCTTTGGGCATTGTTCTTTGGAGAGTTTCTTCTGTAGATTAACTGGAGTGGAGAGAGGTTTGGCTTCATGCATATGAAACCTCTCCAACACCTTCTGTAGATATTGCCTCTGAGATAACCAAAGCACTCCAGCTTCTCTGTTTCTTAGAATGTTCGTGCCCAAAATCTTCTTGGCCTCTCCCAGATCTTTCATGTCAAATTCAGTGTTAAGTTTATCCTTCAACCATTGTACCCTCTTCTTGTTCCTGCTGGCAATTAGCATATCATCCACATACAATAGAAGGAAGACTTTATCTTGCTTTGAACCTTTGTTGAAGTAAACACAACTATCATAAAGACTTCTTACAAAGCCAACATTGATCATGAAGTCATTGAACCTCTTATTCCACTGTCTTGGACTTTGTTTGAGTCCATATAGTGACTTCTTCAGCAAACAAACTTTGTCTTCTTGTTCAGGAACAACAAAGCCTTCTAGCTGTTTCATATATATCTTCTCATTGAGTTCTCCATGTAAGAATGCCGTCTTTACATCCAGTTGTTGTAATTCAATGTCCTCTTGTGTAACTTTTGATAAAAGCAACCTGATTGAGCAGTGCTTTACCACTGGAGAGAAAACTTCATTAAAATCAATTCATTCTCTTTGTGTAAAGCCCCTAGCCACCAATCTTGCTTTAAACCTCACCTGTTTGGATCCTGCTGTCTCTAGTTTCTTCTTGTATATCCATTTAGAGCTTACAAGTTTCTGACCTTTTGGTTTATTCACCAATATCCAGGTCTCATTCTTTTCCAGGGACTCCATCTCTTCAATCATTGCCTGTATCCAGTGTTCACCTTCTTCACAGTCTAGTGCTTCTTTAAAACTACTAGGCTCTTGTGATTCCAGGTCTTCAGCAACACTTAAGGCATAGTAAACACTCCCTGCTTGACCATAGAAATCAGGTCTGTTGATTGTTCTTCTAGGCCTGTCCCTTCCAATGCTGTATTCTCTGACATTTTGTGAAGGTCCAGTTTGTTCTTCTTCTTCAGATGATGAATCACTATCTTGTAGATTTTCTTGTGGTTGAGGTGTGTGATTATCTTCAGCAGGATGCTCCACCTGAATTGATATCTCTTCTGTCTCTTTAGCACCATCAAATTCTTCCTTAGAGCCTGTAGAAGTGTAAGCCATCACATTCTCATTAAACTTTACATCTCTACTTGTGATTATCTTCTGATTTCCCTTCTCTAAGCACCACAATCTGTAGCCCTTTATTCCATCCGGATATCCAAGAAATACACACCTTAGAGCTCTTGCATCTAACTTGTCTTGCTTGACATGGACAAAAGCAAGACACCCAAACACCCTTAACCCTTCATAACTTGGTTTCTGTCCACTCCACACCTCTTTAGGTGTTTTGAACCCAATCACTGATGAGGGTGACCTGTTAATGAGATAACTTGCTGTAGCAATGGTTTCTCCCCAAAATACCTTTGGCAAGCCAGCATCCAACAGCATACACCTAACTCTTTCAAGGAGAGTCCTGTTAAACCTCTCAGCAACTCCATTCTGTTGAGGGTTCATTGGTACAGTCCTGTGTCTCTTGATTCCTCTTTCTTCACAGAAGTTTGTAAACTCAGTAGAGAGATATTCCAGTCCATTATCAGTCCTAAGATGCTTCAGCTTCTTCCCTTTGACATTTTCCAGTTGAATCAACCATGTTTTGAACTTATGAAAAGCATCACTCTTATTCTTCATCAACATGATCCACACCTTTCTGCTGTAATCATCAATTAAGGACATGAAATACCTTGCACCACCATGAGACTCTGTCCTTGCAGGACCCCATATGTCAGAGTGAACATAATCTAATGGCTCTTGAGTTGTGTGAACACCCTTTCCATAGGGCAGCTTCTTGGATTTGCCCAAAGCACACTGATCACAGAACTCCAGATCTTGATTTCCCATATTTCCAATTACTCCACTTCTTGACAGTTCCTTCAACCCTTTCTCTCCTATGTGTCCAAGTCTCTTGTGCCATTTAACAAGCTCAGAACTGCTCAAGACCATATCTACACTCCCAACAACAGGTGAACCAATCAAGATAAACAACCCATTATGCTGTCTACCTTTTATCACCATTTTTCCATGTTTTGTGATATGCAAGAAGCCATCTACTGAGCTAAACTGACACCTGGGTAGCGTCGTTTCCGACTACCAAATTAAATCGTGTATGAAGATACACTTAAACCTTACCGACTACTCTAACTAGTAGAGTGGCAAGCAAGGGTCGATCCCACGAGGAACGGTCGAACAAATTTTGCTTTTATGTGTTAAGCTATTGTTATGAAGAAACATAATGTATATAAGCTAGAAAACAATAAAGAAGTGGGGGTCAATGAAATAACAACTACACCTAAATAAACAAAGACAAATAAAGAGATTTTTATAGGTTTTTGGTTTTTTAAATAACAAAACGATTCACCCTTGATCATGTTTCACCGAGGTCTTGGACGATTTATGTAACTATTGTCAATGCCCTATTCAATTGTGATTCTAGCCCTTATCTCAAGACTATTAACAAGCTCTAATAGCCTTGTTATCCCTTAATCTTAGTTAATCAAAACAAGCTCTTCGACTAACCCTATTCAGTTTAACCGAATCCTCGAAAAAGCTCTCTTAGATTCAATCACCAAATGCATTAAACACTAGGACAACGAGATAAATTCAACATAAAACTCGCAAGCTCGGTTTTAGAGGTTAAACTTTGTGTTATCACCAATAAATAATTATTGTTTGCTACTCGGGAATCGGAAATCCTACAATTACGGATAGTGACCTCCTATTCTAGCAACACATTCACAAATCCCTTAAAGGGTGATCAATCCAATAATAAATTCATAAATGTGAGTCAATAACAGCAAATAACACAAAACACTTGAATACACAATATTTTCGGTAACATTAACCGTAATAATCACATAAATGTCTTGGACTCAAGGTTCCACAATAATCAAGAGTGAACTAAGGGTGTTAGCCACCCATTTTACCTAATACAAAGATAAAATAACAGAAAATTAAAGAAAACATGAAAATAGGATAGAAAGAACCAAAGGTTAGGGGTTGAAGATCAAGATCTTCAACCCCCTTCCATTTCCTTGCTTCCAATGGATAAAAGTGGTTGATTATGTGTGGGGGATGGGTTCTAGTGTCACACCCACCTTTGTAAAAAAAAAAAAAACTTATTTTATACTAATTCTTAGCCTTGCAAAACCTGTATTATTTTTTTTTTTTTTCAAGATTAACAATTTAGAATACTCCTTCAAGACCAGAATCTTACCTACACATATATACATAGATTCAGATCGATTACAAAGATGTCACACTCCGTTCAACACCACATTTACAGAAATATACATATTAAAGTTTCTTAATTTGAACATGTCCAAAAGGATTGTTAGAACACTAGCAAAATCATAGCGAGTCCAAGGTTTAGCCCCACAGATCGTCATTCATATACACGGGGCTTCAAAACTTGCATCAGCTCCAACAGCATGCCAGATTAGTCCACGCGCTCATGCACAGTCAAACTCACCTACAATGCAAGAACTACGTGAGCTAAAACTCAGTAAGCAGAAATCATGCATGACCAATGCGTGAATGATGAGATGCATATCACAAAACCATTTCTTTCAACTCTTTCTCAAAAGAAATCATATTTAGTGGGTATTGGCTCTCGTCACTGTCACAAACCTCCCAAAAATAACACACTTTGGCCACACTCGTGACTACCAAGGGTCCCTCCTCCCCCCTTATAGTCCACCCGAGATACTAGTGATGGTTGGTACGACCAAGTGGCTATCCTTCCGAGACTACCAGGGGTCCGCCTCCTGCCTGCCCCTGCAGTCCACCGGAAAGTCTACCTCTTCCCGTACCCCTCATCATAAAGGTGCTGAAGTGGGAACCTCTTCCGCGTGCACGCCTGTCACCGGAAGCATCCCGAGAGACACCATATATAATATATAACTCACAATGTGCCAGTGGTGACCAACCCCAAAACATTAACAATTCATGCAACTACGTTATTTTGACTTCTTATATGTACACGTGTAATCCTTGTAGATGCTAATGCTCATGATTGATGCACATCATTTTGTTTCTAGCAACGGAATAAAACACTTTATACAAAGGTATGCAACAACACATATAACAATCAATTATCACAAATAACAAACAAAATACTATGTTCAAGCATTGTAGTTGGAGATGGATTTCTACTTACCTCTCCTCCGGAGTAGCTTTTGAAATTTCCTATTCCACAATGGTAATCAATCTACGACAATTTTAAATCGAATTAATACACAATTTATCAAATTCCAGGTTATTAAGTACTTTTAATTCGAAATTTCCAGTTTCGTCGCATTTTAGTAATAAGACTCTAACTATTTCTACAAAATTGATATTTATATGATTCAAGTTGGGTTATAAAGCTAACACATAAGGCTACAACTTTCATGTTTTGCACTTTTCCATATTCAGTTCGTAAAAGGGTTGGAATCAGCTAAAAAGTGGACGCCAATTCCATATTGTTTGTATTATACTATCACTATTCTACAACAAAGTATGTGTGCTATAATCATGATTTATTTATTTTTATTATTCTCACTAAACTACACACCATGAAACTGTAAGAAATTCAGCTACAAGAGTAATTAATTCATGATGGAATCTTTTCTATAATCATTGCTATTATGAAAAAAAAGAATGAATTTGGTACCTATTCTCCTTTCCTTTTCATCTTGCCTCCTCGTCCCTGTTTTTCTTTCTTTTGTGTGTGGTTGTGAGTTTTTCTTCATTTGTTGATTAAGATGAAGTTATATATAGCGGTTAACCACCGCCTCACCCCTCCTTTCCTTAATCAAGTCAGTTTCTTATTATTTTTATTGTTATTATTATTGTTATTGTTGTTGTTGTTGTTATTATTGTTCCGACAATAAAACTCCTTTACATAATTAACACTTCCACGTACTTCCTAATGTTCCATATTTTAAATTTGTCCCGTGTAGTCTTAAATTTTGTAGCATGTCCCAATATTTTAGACTAGGGAGTTCTTGACTACCAAACTAACCATCTTCAAATTAGTTGCAAAAATCTAAAATGACGTAATAAATATAACAAATTAATTACTATAAAACTAGCACGCAAATAGAACATAAAAATATGGAATGCATGAAATGCAAAAATTATATTGGCCAGTGAGTTGTGAGAGGCACGGGTATTACATCTAGGTTATTAGGGTTATTAGGGTTTGTTAAATTCGAATGGGATGATATATATATAAGGAGAGAAAGTGCTAGTCGAAAATAGGCAAAATCGCATTCAGGATTTTAAAACAGGGTACTTAATCTCGGCCGAGACGGGAGTGTGTCTCGGCCGAGACGTGAAAAGGGGTTTTCAAGGGTTTATGGGTCGAAAGGCTATCTCGGCCGAGATTAAGTATCATCTCGGCCGAGATCTGGGTCATTGAAAAACTTTGAAATTCCCTGGCAACATTTCTCGGCCGAGATCTGTTGTGTGTCTCGGCCGAGATCTTCTTTCTGCCCAACTCTTCATAAATGCCCTGGAGACTCATCTCGGCCGAGATTTGAGTCCTGTCTCGGCCGAGATCTTCAATTAACCCTTCTTTTTGTTGCCTCGATCGATCCCTCGACTCCGCGGTCGTTTGAGGTTCTTTTTCGACCCGTTTTCACCTGTTTTAACACAAAAATCGCACAAACGCATTATTTTGCCCATGAGAGTATAAAAGCACTAAATACACGTGATTATGCACATTATTGATACTAAAATGACACTAAAAGTGCCCTAAAGTGCGTGCACGAAACACGTGTACCAACACCCACTAGTTACTAAAGAACCAAGAGATAGAAGATTTTTTTTAAGGCCAGGAACATATCTTACATTTGAGATGACTCTGACCACACCATCAAACATCCTTATGCTCACTGATCCAACTTAATGAACTCATCAAGCTGATCAGAAATTACCTTATCTTCAGTGATCTTGAAGGCCAACATCTTCTGCTTCAAGAACAGCTTGTTGGAAACTGACTTAGATTGATACAGATCTTCCAATCTCTTCCATGCTTCTGAGGAACTCTTGCATCTTGAGACCTCTCTCAAAGGTTTATCACCCAAACACAGAAAGATAAGACTGAGGGCCTTCTTATCCACTGATGCAAACTTGGGTTTCTCATTTTCTTCCCACGAATCCAGAGGTATCAATGCAAGATCAAGGCCATTGTGAACCAATACTGCATTCATCTTGATCTTCCATAGTGTGAAATCATTCCTTCCTGTAAACTTCTCAAAATCCATCTTCATACCTGCCATTCCTTCTCTTCTTCAAGCTGTGAGAGTTGATTCCCACAGACGGCACCACTTGTTAGTGAATTCAACTCCTAAACACACAACTAGACAGAATATGGAATTCGCACAAAGATCAATCTGAAAAACACACACTCAGTTCGGCCAAAGTTATGGTCGAATTGAACTTACGCAATACAGGAACTGAAATTGAATCACACACAGGTTTTACGTGGTTCGTTCAAGATGAACTACATCCACGGAGGCAAGACACACCCCAATCCACTAAGAAATTCAATCAATTACAGAGAATACACCCAATAAACGAAATGCCCAATTCTGGTTACAAATTAGGGCAGAAACGTTCTATCTCAAAATACTCTCTCTAATCTAAGAAACAAGGAAATTGCTCGACGTAGTGACCTTCTCCTTGATGAGAGCTTTACAATGATATAAGAATTGGAGCTCGAATGTAACCGTACAGAAAGTTCTAACTGAATCAAGTTGAGCTCAGCTACCGGACAAAAACGACGGTTTTCTTCGTCACAAACTCTGAAACTAACCCGTCACAAATGACGGTTATTCTCAACTGCCACGAACCCGGCTCATTCTGAACAGTTTGACTTCTTGATGCTCAAACCCGGTTCAAACCTCCGGTTCTTCACTTCCTGATCCCGGTTCCACATTCCCAACACACCATACTACAAAGTATAGCTCACTTGATGAGATTGAACACCACCTCACAATATTTAAATATTTTATATTTTATATGTTATTTTTATTTGGTTCGGTACGTTTCGTACAGTTCGATGTGGTTCAATATGGTTTTCGGTTTAGAAAATTAATAAATATCCAGATCCATATCAAAATAATTATTGGTCCAACTCGATTAAAAAAAATTAAAAAGTTCAAAAGATTTTTGGTTTGGAACTTCTTCGGTTCAAATTTCGGTCTGATTTTGATAATCTCCGAGCTCCATGCACAACCTTAGTTCTTCATGATTCAACATGATTCAAGGCATTTTTCACGAAGGTCCAAAAATTGGCATTTAATTTAAAACCAAGGCGTTAAGTTGAGCTTTTGAATTGATGTTACCAAAATCAAAATCCGAATATGGAGAAGGTCTAATTGAAGTTCTACTCCTAAAAATCCAAATCTAATAGAAGTTGTCGAAGAGAAAATAAGAGGATTACTAGATATTGTAACCTTTAGGAGAAAAAAACTTCATTAAAGAGTTGGAATCAACCAACGTTGATTGTCAATAAGAAGTAGGGGTAGGAATGCCACGAGCATACAAGAGATGAGTTGTTCTTTGCAAAGAATACAAGTTCATGGGCAACAACATTTCTACATCTATCAATCCAAAAGATCCCCTCACATGGGTGATCGAACAACAGATTACGAACATCCTAAAAAATACGAATACAAGCTAAAATAACTTGGTTAACATCTCCCATGATGGCCAACAGTTGCAGGCCCAAGTTGTTAATTATGGAAAGCATTCTCTGAGCGCAAGGAACTCAGGCAACATTAGGGTAAAGAGTACCCAGAACTTACGAGAGAGTCTGAAGACTAAATTTCTCTCTTTGTCGAAGGTACAAGCACCACACTCACCACAAGAGTTGTGAAGCGAGACGGCCCCATCAAAGTGAACCTGAAAATATTTTTGGGAGGGGCAGCCCAAAGAGGACGAGAAAGTGATTGGGACGCTTGTTCAGGCCATTGATTTGCTTGTTGTAATTCGGAGAGAAGCCTGGAGACAGCGAAGATAAGTGATCGTGCATCAGCCTCTTCACCCTCAAAGAGGGGGTCCCCTAGGGATAGAACATCCTGAAACCAACAACTCACAGAAGGCTACACAAAGGGGAAACCATCTGTTAAGCTCGTCAAATTCCAGTTTGACCTCAAGAAAACACATTGGAAAAAAAGGTGGAGAGATGGGCCATCAGTGGAGCTGCAAAACTGACAAGAAGAGTCAACTGAGACACCCCACCTCACCAGGTTCTGGGAAGTAGGGAGGGAGTTATTACATTATCTCCAAAAGAAATGAACCATAAGCGAGGGGAGTTTGGTCTTCCAAAGTTGGCACCAAACAACATTTGGGCCATAGTTGTGCGTCAGAATGGAGTTATGTGCATCAAGTTTGAGGACATGATAAGCATATTTTACACTAAATGAACCAGATTTTGAGAAAGTCCACATCCACCTGTCAGTCGCAATGGAGTTCTGGATTGGGAGAGAGAGGATCAGTGTTGCATCGTTCAAAGAAAAATTCTCAAGAATGAATTCAGATTTCCAGAGCCACTCACACGATCAATGAGCAATGAGTGGAAAGTCGCTCTAAATCACTAGGATTGGAACAACCTCCTCAAACCGCAAGCGTACGATTTGTAACAGAGGTAGTATAGAAGATATCGAATCCACGTAGAGGATTTTCTGTGAGAATTGGCTTTAGCACTTTCAAATTAATTAGGTCAATCACAAATGAAAGATGGGGACTAATCTAAATAACATAAAGCAATAAATAAAGGAAAGGAGGAAACTGATCGATGAGAAGATATTCGGAGGCTTGGTTTCAAACAAGCAAAATGGAATTGATATTTAGAAGTGATTATAAGACATTGTTGTAACTTACATGTGATTTAAGTTAATCTTAAAATCTCTACCCCAAGAAAATTTTTGCCTAGGGTGCGAGGCCTTAGGACATTCTTCGAGATTGATGAATTCTAGGAAAAAGGGTAAGGTGCTTCTATTACCCTACAATAGGTGAGTAATCGAGGATCTATGTAGACTACCTACACGGATAAGAGATTATAATCCAACTCGGGTATTGGGATTCTGGTTAGGTAAGACTAGAAAAGAATAGCCCGATACGCTAAAAACTGGCATAAGGGTGTAGTTCCTACACACGCGACTAAACCTAATTTCGTCCATCCCAACCAACGCTCCCTAGACTCTACTCCCCTACTCGGTAGAACTTCTCCTCTATAGGTCTCCCTTCTACTGATTGAGTTTTAGTTAATTTAATTATCCAAGGTTAATTTTCCACCCGAACATACTAATGCGTAGCGATTAACCTCTAAGCTCAATTAAAATCTAGTCGACACAAGCCTCAAAAGGGTAGCTATCCCTAGCCTAGGGGGGTCAACTATCATATTTTAATTGCACGATTAATTGAAGTGATCCTAAGCCACCGAAATCCGGAGCGATCGTGAAGCAACGGTCAAAGGCTCAATTTCAACTAATCATCATAACAAATTAAGCAAATCCTAACCGTAGGTACCACAACTCACAAAAGTGTCTTATAATCGCTTCTAAATATTAATTCCATCTTGGTTGTATGAAACTGAGCCTCAGGAATATCTTCCCATCAATCGGTTCCCTCCTTGCCTTTATTTAGTACTTTATGTTATTTAGATTAGTCCCCATCTCTCATTTGCGATTGACCTAATTAATTTGAAAGTGTTAAAGCCGATTCTCATGGGAAATCCTCCCTGTAGATTTGATATCTTTTATACTACCTCTGTCACAAATCGTATGGTTGCGGTTTGAGAAGGTTGTTCCAATCCTAGCGATTTGGAGCGACTTTTGCGACAAGTTCATAGCGCCGTTGCCGGGGAGGATTTTATTCCTATGTATCTGAGGCACAAGTGGAGTTGCATTAGATTGTTGTTTTCTTGTTTAATTAATAAAAAAAATCTATAAAAATGAACCTCGATCACTATCAATATTTGCTTGAGAGTTATGCTCTCTATCCTTCCGAAGTGAATACATTGCCTTTTATGCTTGATGATGGTTCTTATCTTTCTCCCAATTTTGAAAATGTGGAAGTAGTGCAATGTAAAGTTTGTAGGGAGAAGGGTCACTTATCTATCGATTGTGACTCTTTTCACCATTTTTCTTCACAAATGCACTATCCTCTCACCCACCCATCTCAATTCATGGATTACAATTCTTTTTCAAATAATTATGAATTGGGATGGGAGATCGATCAAAATTTTCCCTCCTCAAGTCATCAAACCTTTGAATCATCCGAATCTTACCAAATTTCTTCAATCAATGCATTAAAAGAAGAAATGAAGAAAGACATTGATGAGTTCAATCAAAAGTTTGATGAACTTTTGGCACACACTAAGGTTTTGGAGGCTCATCTCTCCAAATATGTTCTGCAGAGATACAGAGAGGAAAGTATGCACTTGAGGGAAGAGAAGAGTGAAAACCCCCTCTCTCCTGAGCCGCCATTGGAGAATAATGAAAATTCTTCCAATCAAGACAATGCATTGCCTTTAGAAAAGCAATCTCAATGTCTCAAGAAAGTGTGTGATTATGATGTGCATTCTTGTCAATGATCCATTTGTTGAGGCATCATTTAGTGGTCTGGACGCAAGTTTTAATTCGTCATTTATTTCAAAATTTGAAAAACTTGCATCAATTATGGACATTGAACATCCCTTCTTGTATAAATCAAATGTCCATAATGTTATTCGCGATCCATCGTGCCATGTCTGTGTTGGCGGGTCAATTCTATTTCTTGAGCAAACAAAAACATGGCACGATCAACCCTTGTTCTTGGATACTGGATAACACTTATGAAAGTCGGGCCGTCAACTTTAACCAATTGCTTCTTGGGAGGCAACCCAAACATAAACAAATTATCGCTTTCTTAGGATTTAATTTTATTTGTTCTTAGTTTAGTTTTTCTTTTAGGATTTGATGAATTCTTGAGTTGTGTAAATAGGTAATTGACTCTTGGGGACATGAACGAGGTGAAAGATCCTAAATCTTGAAGAAAAATCCCCAAGCATTGATGATGCCAAATCAAGATGAGTAAGTGCATAATTCGTAATCTAATTTGTGTCATCTTTGCTTATCCTTGATTTTCATGATTGGATTTTTGTGAATTTGGGTATATGTTGACTTGTCTTTCTATGCACTTGATTCACATGCTTACTTAAATGGCATGTTTGCATTTAAGCTTGTGGGAAGGAGATATATTGTTTGCATTAATTGAGGTTCTCTCCTCAAATTCGCATAATTGATCGTGGAATCTTGTACTTGCACGACTCTTAAATGTTGAATCTTTGTTTGAATAAATGGTTGGTTTGGAAATGTGAGTATTATGAGCTTTTTGATTGATGAATCTTTGGGAAATATGTGAATTCTACCTCTTTTGCTACTTGGGCTTGAGATTTTTGCCCAAGTTTGTGGGGAGGATGGAAGGATTGTTATTTTTATGTGTTTGGAGAGGATGCTCCTCATAACTGATTGAATTGCTCGTAGTTATGATCTATGTTATTCTACCATATTTTGTTTATATGTCTTTGTTGCTTTGATTAAATAATGATTGTTTGGTTGAATAATTTTTGAGTTGGCTTAATGCTTGATTGATGAGGAATAAGTATTGGAAGTATCCCGAATTTTGAAATTTCAAAATTGAAATCTCTAAAAATTGAGCATAAATCACTAGAGGATTCCTTGCCTTAAAATCAATGGGATCAATTGGTCGATGCGATCCATGGTTAGATGAATATTTGCGCACAATAAGGAGGATCGCATGTGCAAATGAAACAACTTAGCCCGAAGTTGTGTTGCTTGTGAGCATTACTGTAATTCCAAAACACACACAACACGATTAAGAACGAAATTGTGAAAAATAGAATGAATTGCCTTAGGTGGTAAAAAAATAAAGAAGATATAGGAGGAGCTATAAGGTGGATTAGGTCGTCGAGTAAAGTCATTGCATTTCAATGTTTATAATAGATTCTAGTTAATATTTGTATACTCCAAATTATTGAGTTGAGCTTGTATAGGAAAAATATACGTTGTATGGAACATAGAAAAAAAACTAAAAAAGAATCGAATTTGAAATAGTTGAAAGTCTTGTGTAACTCAAAAAGAGTTTTGTGTTGTACAAAAAAAAAAAAAAAAAACTAGAATATCAATTTTATTTCTTTGGACTAAGCCCGGTAGAAAAAGGAGTAATTGAAAAGCAAATAAAAAATATATATATTGAAAATTAGTTGGCTTGAGGGAGAAAAGAGCCGCATCGCCTACACCAGTGAGTGTGTGGCATCTTCCTAAAAAAGAACCAAGTCAAACCACCTAGAGTCGAGGATTTTGAAAAATAACGAGTTGTCCAAGGTTACCTCACAAATGCACGCTTTGGGGTTGGAGTGAGAGCTCTTAGCGTGTGGCCTAGGGTATAAGTGAAATAAAAATACCACACGTCTTTCCGAATTCCTATGCCTTTAGATTTCTCTACTCGTCTATCAAATTTCTTGAAAGAAAATGATTAAGGCAAGATTGGTGAATTGAAAAATAGAAAGTGCTCAATAAAAAGAGAAATTCATGTCTACCGAGATTATAATAACTTTCCAACCTCGTTTTCTTATGTGCTTAATTGTTTAATTTGCTCGGGAACAAGCAAAGTTTAAGTTTATGGGGGATGATGAACTTAAAAAATATCATTTTTCTTGCATATTTCACGTCTATATTTTGATGAGAATTGTGAGTATTTGACATGTCTAAGTGCAATTTCGTGTTCAATTATGTTTTCAGGTTGATTTTCCTTTTTGATAAGATTTGATGCGCTTTTGGGTGTTTTTGAGTCATGTTTTGAAGGTTAGGAAGATCTGAGAGATCAAGAAGATCGATTACACTCATTTTCTCACTCCGGCCCGCATCCTGAGGTCTAAACGGGCCCAAACTCGGCCGATGTTAGGCCCGAATTGAATTTCGTCAAGTCACGAACAAAAGTCGTGAAGGAGTCGAGCCAAGAAAATGGGAGGAAATGCCTCAAAACGACGAAAAATAGAAGAAGAGGTCAATCGCACGTGTTTCCACATTTTAGCCCTCAAATTGAGGCCCAAACGGGCCTGAATCAGACCCTACAAAATTCTAACTCGAAGTTCATCAAGTCGTGAAGGGTTCGGGTTGAGAAGATGAGAAAAAAAAAAACAAGATGGCGACGGAAGAGGAATGCACGAAGAAGGGGACAAAAGCAAGCCGAACCGGACCAGTACTGGAGGCTGCTGGTCTGGCAGTCATATCAGAACATCCCAGGTTTTGCCCCGGTCTAGTACTGGACCCACTGTCGCCGGCTGCCAGCCCGGCAGTCCTGTTGTCCGCGCGGTTGTCCTGTTTTCAGCGTGATGTCTCTGTATTTCAGCCGCAACTTTCTTATACGGACTCGAAATCAAGCAATTCAAGATGCTATGTGACGACGAGACGAAGATCTACAACTTTTATGTTCGAATCAAGAGTTGATTCTGCACTAATTATTCCCATAAATTGCGAGAAGACGAATCGAGAAGACCAAGTCAATTCCATCTTGCTTGTGTGAAACCGATTTCATGGGGCTCGACTGGGTCTTATCGCAATTTTTGGGAATAAATAGTGCAGAATCAGCTCTTGTTCTATACACAAAACTTGTAGATCTTTGTCTCGCGATCGCATAGCATCTTGAATAGCTCGATTCCGATTCCGTATAAGATAATTACCGCCGAAATACAAAGACATAACGCTGAAAACGGGGCAACTGGGCAACCGCGTGGACCACCGGACCGGAAGCCAGCAACAGTAGGTCAGGTACTAGACTGAGGGTAAAATCTAGATGTTTTAATATGACCGCCGGACTGGCAACCTCCGGTACCAGTCCAGTTCGGCTTGCTTTTGTCCCCTTCTTCGTGCGTCTTTGTCTTGTGTCGCCGTTTAGGATGTCTTCATCTCGTCTTCTCGACCTGACTCTTTCATGACTTTTATTCATGACTCCATGAACTTTAAGTTAGGCTTTTGTAGGGTCTGATTTGGGCTTGTTTGGGCCTCAATTTGTGGGCCAAAATGGGAAAACACGTGTGATTGACCTCTTCTTCCGTTTTTCATCATTTTTAGGCCTTTCCACCCATTTTCTTGGCTCGACTCCTTCACTAATTTTGTTTGTGACTTGACCAATTCAATTTGGTCCTGACTCCAGCCTAGTTTGGGCCCATTTGGACCTCAGGATGCGGGCTGGAGTGAGAAAATGGGTGTAATCGATCTTCTTGATCTCTCGGATCTTCCTAACCTTCAAAACATGACTAAAAAACACCCAAAAAGCGCATCAAATCATATCAAAAAAGAAAATCAACCCAAAAATACAATCAAACACAAAATCGCACTTAGACATGTCAAATACTCGCAGACGTAAAATATGCAAGAAAACAAGTATTCTTCAAGTTCATCACTGAGACGAGAGCATTTTTATCCAAGGCATTCGAGATTCAGGAGAATTTGGATAACGAGGCAGATGGGAGCCAAAAATCATGAAAGATGCACGTATGCTCACTTGAACTATTGGGCCGTCGGTAGCCCTTGAGGAGGACATTATGCCTATTAATAAGGCTTTGCCACGACTACGAGGGGTGGCTACCAAGCTTTGCTTCAAGGAATGGGCAGTCCGGAAAATATCTAGCTTTAATGAATCTTTCGAGAATAAACTTTGGCGAAGTAAGAAGTCTCCAACCTTCTTTTGAGATGGGGCAATTTAGAAGCCCTTAGCTCCCTAAAACCCAAATCGCCAAATTTCTTACTAGTGGTCAGCTTTGACTATGCAACCCAACCGATCTTTTTTGAGCTGTCATTTGAATCCCACCAAAATGCTCTAGTTAACGAGTTGATATCTTCCAGGAAAACATCAGGCAACTTGAAACAAGCCATGGCGAATGTCGGGATGGCTTGAATGACAGATTTTATGAGCACTTTTTTCTAGCTTGTGAGAGTGTTTTTTTCTTTCCAACCAGAAATATGTCTCCACGCCGTGTCCTTTATTTCGTTGAAGATTTTTTTTTCTCACAATTGAAGGAAGCCCAAGATATTTGCCATGTGAAACAACAATTTAAATTCCAAGGGCCCGAGAGATTGCCGATGTGAGGTCCGCACTGACATTCCTACTGAAAACGATTCTGGATATGTGAGGGTGTCGTCTACGAAGAATAAGTGGGATATGCATGGACCGGACCTCGCGACTTTTATATCGTGACATTTTTAACAACCTGAAGGTCCTACAACATGCCAGAAAAAACTTCCGAACAAATGATGAATAAGAATGGTGAGAGTGGGTCGTCTTGTCTCAAGCCCCTTAGGGGGTGAGAGAGCCAAAAAACCATCCATTCAACATGAAAGATAAATTGGTACTGGAGGCATAAGAAAAAAATAAGTCAACGAGTTTGTCCGAAAAATTTATGGCTTAGACAACAACATAGAGGAAATTCCATTAGACAAATGGTTTGCTCATATCTAGCTTGACCCACATAAGGGCAGTCGAGCTAGAAGAGCGGATTTTCATAAAGTGGTGAATTTCAAGTGCAACATATTGTTCTTGTTTCTAACCGAAAATTATTATTTTGATTCAATATATTTTATTTGTACCGTGTTTCTTGTTATTTTATAGCACACACAAAATTTGTTGTTACAAATTTGGCATGCTAGTGGGACAATCTCTACCTCTCATCTATTCTCTCTCCAAGTTCTCAAGTTTCAAGAAGTTTTAAGTGAAGTCCATGACAGTCACCGAAGAGCAAATTTGCTACCCTAGAAAGAGCCTTCGAAGAGCTCACACAAAATTTTCTAGCCCGAGACGTTCTAATCATAAAGCATATGAGCAAAAACGAAGGTGTCCACACAAGTCATCCGATGAATAAACAAGCCAAGAAGTGAAGAAGTTGTAGAAGAATCCTTCAAGTTCCTCTCAAGACATTCTTCAAGGCGTTTTTCAAGAAATCCATCTAGAAACGATATTTCATCCGAGATCAAGATGTTGAGCCCCTTAGATCGGTGTTATTCAAGCCATATTCAACAGCGCTCTTCGTGATTCAAGGCCTTTTTTCACGAAGGTCCCAAAACTAATGTTTGATTCAAAATTAAGGCACCGATCCCTCGAATTGGCGTTGCCAAAATTCAAATCCAAATCCGGAGAAGATCTAATTGAAGTTTTACTCCAAAAAATCCAAATCTAAGAGAAGTTGTCGAAGAAATAATCAGAGGATTACTAGATATTGTAACCTAAATTTGTGTTCTTTGATTCAATATATTTTATTTGTACAAAATATCTTGTTTGTTTTATAGCAGACACAAAATTTATCATTACAACAGTACAATTGGCTCATGATGTTACTAGTCGGTAATAAGATTGTTTGGACCATGGAGTTATGAGGCTTGATCTGGGTGCTTGTTTTGATGAAGAAAGTGTGCGATTTGTGGTTAGGAATTCTAAGGGGGGTTAAGAGTAGCGAGTGTTTGGTTGATATCTCGGCCAATTTCAGTGTTAGGAGCAGAGTTGTTAGCTGTTTAATCTGGGTTAAAATTTTGTAAGGATGTCGGTTTGGGGAGACTACATGTGTTTTCGGATTCGTTGTTGATAGTGTGGCGGTCACCTATCAACAACAATATTATGGTTCGTTGGGAGTTATTTAGTTAGATATTCTAGAGATGTGTGTTGACCCATTCGTTCTCGGTGTGCATAATGCTTCATGGACATCTAATAAAATAGTTCATATTTTTAGCTAAGTTTGCTTTATTCTCATCTTCTTCTCATGCTTCGGATTTTGTGTGCACCATGTTTTAGGGCAACTAATAAGAAAACGAAGCTTATACTTGAGTTACTTTTGCTTTATTTCCTTCTTATCCTCAAACTTGTATTGAGACAAATTTTCTTAGTTATTTATAAGATCTTGCATTGTCATTTTTCCCAATAAGTATTAATAAATGTGATTTTACCTTTAAAAAAATCACAAAATAACTGCCACACTATTTTATTATTATTATTATTAGGACTGCTATTGTTCTTTATTAGCTATGTTTACTTAAAACTTGACTCAGTAAATTTAAGGGCTTAAATTCAGATAAAGCACACTCATTAACTCCTTCAACTAGATTTGGCCCAGCACTCTCCAGCCTTAAGTAAACATACCCATTATTTATTTTTCCTACAATATATAAATTTTATACGGAGCGTGCGCCAATCGCAACTTTGCTGGTATTTATAAAGGGTTTGAAAGCAGTCGCGACGACAGTGACACCGACGTCAAACTCACTAACCCCAATATTAGTACTAGCGCATAAATAGAGAAAAACATTACAAAATCTGTACGGCGCTTGTATGTGCCTCGCATAGCCCTAATGTCCTCATCCTCCGCGGTGGTCTCGCCACCACCGCCTAAACCCTTGTGCTCCGACATTGAAGACGGGGACGAGGAGATTGAGTACGAGGAAATTGAAGAGGAAATCGAAGTAGAGGAGGAAATTGAAGAGGAAATCGAAGTAGAAGAAGAGATAGAAGAAGACGTAGAAGAAGAAGAGGAAGAAGTCGATGCCGATCATGTGGAAGCTGGAATCGAGGATGAAATTGGAGAAGACCTAACTCCTGTGCGCCAAGAAAATCAGGAAAAAGGTTAGTTTTGCTTTAAATTTCCTGGATTTGCTCCTTATGATTATTCTTATACTTCATTGTTTAATTAGCATGAATGAATTAATTGTGTATGCATGCTTATTTGCTTGCTGATGATGTTTCTTAGACATCGATTAGTGTATGTGTTTCTATCATATGTTTGTATCTTGAGTAGCTTTGTGATTTTAGGTTTGTGCTACTGATTTTGTCGAAAATAACAGCCTATGACGCATTCAAGTTTCCTTATATTTGAGCTCCTTAATTCAAATCAAAGCACCCTGTTGTTTGGATACCCATGCAGCATCTGTTATTGTCCTATAGTAATTCTTACTAGAGATCCCTTTCTTTTGTTTATTGTTGTATATCTGTATGAAGGATTGTATTGTAGCCTTAGATCACTAGTAGCCTTTTGACATCTCGATCATCTTTGTTCTCTCGGCCACTTTCTACATTGTGCTTGACTGATGCTCTCCAGCCTCCAAACTTCAGTTAGCTGTAATCTGAAGTAGCAGTTTTAACATCATTTAATACCAAAAAAAAAAAAAAAAAATGGGTACGTCGTGTAGTTGTCTTTCCTTCTTGAAGTCATCAGACCAAACCGTTTCCTTCAGTATTTCCATAATTAATTCTTTCGCGTGGATTATTTTTCTTTAGCATCTTAATTACCATGGGACTCAAAATAAGCCTCCTTGAAGGCATGCGTAATTTAATCTACGAACACTATTACAAAGCTCAAATTTTTAATTCTTTTATCGAGTTTTCTTGTTACCTTAAAATAATTTTCTTTTGTTCAACATCCCTATTTATGCTGCCCCTTTTTAGACAAATATGGAAATTTGGACAGCTTACTAACCATGTGCCGTTGTTTTCCATAATATCCTTTTTTTAAAAACTTATTTAATTTTTTTGTCGGGTAGTGATTTGACTGACTACGTTCCCATGATTGTTTCCAAAAAAATAAACATGGCATCTTTCTTTGGGCTGCAAGATACTAGTGAAAAACTAACAAAGATATCCACTGTTTGGAGAACTGGCAAATCTAAATTGTAGGAAAAAAATGAATATGAACTTGTAATAAGTTAATAGTCGTAAAACATGAGAAATGACGAGTCGAACATTTAGTCCAACTAATTGCATTGAGCACTTCCCATGATATATATATTTTGATGTTATAAGTGAAACTAACCAGCAAATGTTGCCACCCTTTGGCAAGCTGGCCAATTTTACGAAGGTATATATCTCTTGTTCGCAAAGTATGATGTCAAACAACCATATTGAAAACCTTAATTATTTTTATCTAGTCTTAACCAAACAATTTTGTTTGACAATGTATGGAACATTTCCAAATATTTATCTTTACCATGTATGTTTTCTTTTGTATAGTGAAAGCCTAGGAACTTTTGGGGAGATTAACCCAAAGTGATGAAAGGGCAATGCTGCAATTACGAGAATTTCTATCATGAAGCTTTTTGTCACAACTTGTGATTTGTTTCCCCCCCTTTTTTTTCCTCCCGATTTTTATACCAGATTTGATAATTTGGATGGAGATTCTGTCTTCAGATTGTGAAGAATTAAATTACATAATTGCCTTCCATGGTCTTCGAAAATAGCGGTAATTAGAATATTGATATGCATGTTAGAAGGAAAGACTTAATAGGTAGATATTAGAGCAACTTGAATTTACTTGGTGATTACTTGGATCTTAGTAAGCAAACCTCTTGAGGCAGTATAGGTGGCTCATTAGCGCTAATAGTGCTTTAATAGGTAGGCTACTGGTTAAGACCTTTTTTAAGGTCAGTACATAGTTGTTTAGTTGGCCAGTAACAAGTTTGAACTCCACTCCTATGCCCCATTGGGTTCAACTTGTGGACCCACCATGTCGCTACTTCAAATCTAAATACTTTTTATTTTCCTTACAAAAATTTAGATGCTATGTGTTCATATGCATTCAAGCTCATAACCGTGCAAATGAAGACTCGCCGTTCTTGTTGTAGTGAAATCTTCCAATCATGCATAATTATTCTCTCCAAGCTTCTAACTTAGCATTATATACTCCTCTATTCTCATCAATTAAAACCATGACATCTCCAAGGAAGTACTTTCAAAATAACTATTTGTTGGTCTTTAGTAATTCGGTAATTCCCTTGATATGAAGGCGAAGAGGTATAGGGTTTAGGCTCATCTTAATATAGGCTTATAGTGTTAAAAAGTCACCAAGCCGTCCTAATATGTGTTCTTACATCTTTATACATATAACTTCATATAAGCTACTGTACACGTTTGTTTTCTAATACCCGCCACCTTATATCACGATAGTGTATCCTATGCCTTACAAGGTCATGATAAGCTATCCAATTTTCCTTTTATTAGATTGTAGATTGTAGATTTCCCATCAATACTGTCTTCTGATGTAAGTCTGTTTTCTTAATTGTAACGCTCACAACTACCTTTCTTTTGCCTTTTTATATTTTTTTCTGTCTTTTGTCGTCATGAATATCTCCCAACCTACTATTAGTCCTATGTTCTACATCTTGAAATTAGAAATGGCATACCAGGATCGTCCTCAAGCACCACTTGGAATACCATTCCCACTAAATTCTCTTTGTAAAATTTGTGATGGGGATAGCGATCCCTGTTTGGGGAACAAGATCACTAGGATCGTGTTTCCCATTTTCCTTCTTTCTTTTGAACTCAATATTTCCTTATTTTTTCCATACACCAATCCAAGCATCTTTTGTTTTTCTCTTTTTAATTTTAATTTTTTTTTAAACACTAATAATTCCTAATCTAAGAACAAAAGAAGATCCCTCTCCGCCCCCTCCCAAGGTAACTCGAACCTAGGATCTTTGATCCTAAATAGCGGATGCTTTGACTTGCTCAAGAAAAACTCAGAACAATTTTAATAGCTTTCTGCATTTCTTATCGATATGAACATGAATTGCTATTTTAGCCTAATAATAAATAATTAATTCTTCATCAAAATTTTATCTCTTAATGAAGTTTATCATAATAATGGACTTTTACAATATTTTTCTTGATGAATTTGCAAAATTTATCAAACTTCCCCCTGTCATGCATTACACCGAATAATTATTTCTAGTTTAACAAACAATTCATAGAAAAAAATTAATATGAAAATTTCACATCCACCAAATTGGGCGAAGATGAGGCGTGGGGAGGCATTGATGTTGATGTCGACGTCGGTGAGGAGGAGAGATTGGCGAGAGACAAGGAGAAGGTGCGACAAGAGATTATTTCCATGGAGGGCGTGGCGATGTGTAAGAGGATGACAAGAGCCTCAATTTTGTCGTTGATACGGCTTCAAGGCTTGAGAGAATAAGGAAATGGCACAAAAGTGAGGGTTTCAACTTTCACATGTGTATCATGTGTACTTATTAATTAAAAAATCGCAATATTAAATTAAATGAAATAAAACAAATAGGAATCCTCGATTTTGCGTATATTGAGACGGGCAAGAGCATGAATCCCTTATTTGCTACGCGTTTGCTTAGCGGGGGAATCCTTGTCTGCGATTTTATTGTGGATTTCTTGGCCCCATCAGACTCAGATACCAACTATGAATTTGCCATCTCCGGCTCGAATGTCCTCAATATTTTATTGGATCGTAAATAGTGGGACAGTGTGCACTCACACTAGTTTTTTTAGTGACTAATTGTAAAATTCATGTTCTCCAAAGCCTCACATCTAGGGGTGGCAAAATCGGCTCTCTCGAGTGCTTGACATTTCAGACCGACTAGGCAATAGGAACTTTAGCCCGAAGTACCATCGAGGCCAATAAGCCCACCTGACGAGCCAATAGCTCAATGGGTCACCGGCTGGCCCGAGAATCTTAGGAGATGGGCTGGGCCTGGCTGGGCCGGGTTAGGCTCACTAATTGTTGAGAAGATGGAAATTTGGCTTTGCTCTGACATATGGTGTTTTCCCGACGGGCCAGGCCAGGTCGTCCAAATTGCCACCTCTACTCACACCTCTATCACTTTCTTTGGGTGCAGAGTAGGATACCTCAAACCTAAACATGTCTTGTAAGCTCGTCCATTATTAAAGCAAATTGGGTAAGAACTTAACACCTATACTTGGTGAAGCATTGACTAGGATACCTCAACCTAGACATGTTTCATAGCTAAAGCAAATAGAGTAAGAAGATAGACCCGATCCTTGATGAAGTACCGCTACGACTGGGCAAACACTAGAGATTGGACATCCCTCCCATTGAACTGATCTAATAATAGTTACAACTTACACTACCTTCACATTTGCCTATGAGCATGAGATAACATTGAGGCAAGTTCTTCCTTTAAGTACTCATTGTATTGGTTCTGCACTATCATACAATGTTTCTAAAATCGTTCTTTTTCTAATCTTCACACTTCTCTAAAGTTCAATAATATAAAGGATTGCTTTTCTTGTAGACCCATCATACATAAAACTAAATCGATTCGGCATATTTATGTATAAATGGTTTTGTGAAATAGATGGCTAGAACTTGGGTTGTAGAATCATGAGGAAAGTTGCTTTTTAGAAAATATTCGAGTACAAATGGTTTTGTGAAATATATGGAATTGATTTAGTAGCACGAGTTTGAGTAAAAGGTATCACTTTGGAAAATTATGATAATTTGAAATGCTCCTCAAAAAGGTTATCAATTTGAAACTTTTGACATTGAACTTTTAAGTTAGTCTAGTGCAACCAGATTCTTGCTCTTAAGCACAAATATCTTAAAATAAATAGGATATGATATTGCTAAAGGACTAGTTAGTATGACATACTGAAGCTGCTGGCACAAAAAAGAAAGTTTTCAAATTTAATTTCCTAAACACTTCAATCTCACTACATGTATTTTCTTACTGAATGCTTCTACTTCCTTTTTACAATGTTAATGTGTATGTTTATTTCCCTAGTGACGATTTCTGATCCAATATACCTCCCTTCTGAATAGAGTAAATTGATGTGTCATTAGTAAACCTAACCGGCATTTCTTTGATAAATGTAACGATCCCAGATTCTTTTTGAACTCTTTTTATATATAGTCCCATGCCTATTTAAGATGACACATTCAAATAGGGGTGGATAGAGGACTAGTTGCACTTGATTATCATGTTCTCATGGCAGTAATCCTAGGTAGCACCAGGATGAGTGCCGGAGCTTCATATTCAAATAAGAGAATATTAAACCTACTTTTGTACAAGTACTTTGACTCTGTCTCTGTACTATAAGCATTGCAACGTGTGCAAAACCAATATGTGAGGTCGGAGAACTTCTGAACCTCCATCTTAGTAGTCTCAAGGGATCAAGCTCTGTTTGGTACAGTCTGGGAGAACCTTTACGTAGTTTTTTCTGCATTGTAGATACTAATCAGATTATGGAGCTTGAGGAGCATGAAGATTGTCTACAATCAGGCACTGCTGTTTCAGACATACCTTTGGATGTCCGCACCATGCGGACAAATGTTGATGATGTCAAACCTTCTAATTCAAGTGAGAGAGAAGAATTACACGTCATTGGTGAGGATTTTAGTATCTAATGATGTGCTTGTATAAGTCGACTTTAAGGAGAGATTTTATTTCCACATAAAAAACTTGTCTTTCACCATCATATTTGAATTGCTTCCTAGAACCTCAAATCTGAATTAAAAAATTATGGGGGTTCTTGCAGGGGAAAGAACCACTAGAGACAATAATCTAAAGGCTCTTTCTAATGATAGTGGAGAAGTGAATCATGCCAAAACATCTCCTTTTACTGGAGATGTCAATGCCTCATCCATCACGTCTGCTTCTTCTGGTCACAAGGATCATGCTCTTTTGTCTGTTGGGAAAGAAACTAATCATCCTGCTATAGAAGCTCTGGGCAGTACAAAGGAAATGTCACCAAGGTTAAACTTCTGATCTAATTCCAAATGTCAGCTAACTTTGAACCTACCTAGCAATCCTAGATATAGTGATAGGTTATATTAGTCTTTCTTGCTCAAATTAAGTCTTGATGACAACTAAGTTTCTCAGGTTGCATCTTCCACAAATAAGGTCTAGGGATCCCTCATCTAGTGCTGAATTTGATGGGGAGAACAAAAAACTGAGGATTGTGTGCGAATTTCATGCCAAAGGATGGTGCATCAGAGGAAATTCTTGTAGGTTCCTTCACATAAAGGACGGATTAGATGCAGTGGCGAAGAAAAGTAAAGTCTTGGAGAGGGAAGGTAACTTAAATATTTTTCCTAGTCCAAGTAATCTAAGGGAATATGTCTTTACGTTATGTATTCATTAGACCTTATAAAAGAAGACCATTTTTTTTTTGTAATGGCTATGGCAGCTTCCTCAAGTGCATGTATTCCACCACAGCAAAGTCTGGAGAACACACAACTGAACAGCGAGAGTGAGAAGTTGGTTCCCCAAAAAGAGGATACTCTTGGGAGTGCTCCTTTACAGGATGGCAGTGGGAGTTTCGGACACAACTTCCGCTTAAATAAGTGCACGGATTATGCTGCTCCTTTGGTCAAAGACAATCTAATTGGGAGGAATATCGCATACCATCGTAGTTTCTGTGTTACATCACATGACAATCAGCATAACACTAGAATACCTTCATTTGGAACAAAAATGGAGGAAAAGAGTAGTAAGAAAGGTGAGATAGTGCAAAGCAACCCTAGTCCCCTGGACTTTTCTCATTCTCATACCAGGCAGCCTTTGTCATTGGGTTCTCCCTCCTGGAACACCAACACCAATGGAACCCAGAAGTTTTGGGAGAGTGGTCTGGAGCGTAGCGCTTCTATCTCCTCTTCCTTACTACGAGGCATTCCTCCGGTTTCTCATTCTGAATCAGAATGCCAATTGTGGAATCATAATTTTGCGGATACAGGGCCTGCTACCTATAGGACTTTGTTCTCTTCTTTTGATTGGGAACCATCTGTGCCTTTCCGCCCTTCACATGTGATAACTCAAAACTTGTTGAAAGAAAGTCTTCATGATCCAACACGTAACAGCATTGATAAAAAGGATGTTGGCGATGGGAGGATAAAATTTTCGGATTCTGACCAGGGATCATCTGTTAAGGATGTAAATATGCAGTCAAACAGTCTCCCAGAGGAGAAGCTGAGTTCTATTCATGCCGGTGATACTACAAAAGACAATATAATGAGCTCTAGTTGTGATGATAAACTAAAACATGATAAAGCAAGGGCTGTGACAGTGCTGGAAGTTGGTGGATCTGGCAAAAATGATGTAACTGATGTCGACACTAAGCAAGACAGTGAATTAAAGGCTCTCAAATGTTTCCAGTCTGCTCTTATAGAATTTGTAAAAGAATTGGTAAGACCAACTTGGCACAAGGGAGTTCTGAGCAAGGCTGCTCACAAAGTGATAGTTAAGAAGGCTGTTGACAAGGTTCTTAGCACATTCGAACCCCACCAAATCCCTAGCACAGCCGAATCAGTTAACTTTTATCTTACTTCATGTCAGCCCAAACTTGCAAAGCTAGTTGAGGTTAGTCTCCCCACTAAATTGGTGGACAAATATTCAGTTAATTTTATTGGTATCCATCACCCTTCGAGTGTTTGATATTTGGTCATTATCGTTGCAGGCATACATCGATAAGTATGGGAAACTTGAGATTGCTGAATGATTGTCCTTTTCGCCATACTCTCCGCAAAGGGAAAGTTTTGAACTCTTCTTCATAGGCCCTCCATGTTCTTTCCTTTTTGACAGCCTTGAGTGGCTGGTCAAACTACAAAACTTTTTTTTCTAAGATATCCTGTTTTGTAGATAAAACTTCAAAACTTTAATCAGCTTGAAGATGTCTGTTCTCCAACGCGAGTTTCATGAAGGAATTTTGGTAATTAACTTGCAAATTCTGCGTACATTTTTCAATCTGCTATACTTCTACTCTTATCATTATAGGAAATTATGTTTCTGGATGCATTTTTTTTATGAGAGGAATATCTTAGTGATCTGGGGACGAATTTTAGTTTCATTAAGCCTAGAGTATCATACCATGGCTGCTTGTTTATATTTAGTTGACTGGCTTGTAATATCCGTGGTCTTGGAATTGATAGAGTCAGATGATGCTCATCTACTTTATTCACACATCAGTATTGTGGAGGGTTATTCCACTCTTGAAATCTGTAGTGATGGTGCTAGGTGCACCTGAGCTGGGTACTGAAAGCTTATATACCTTGGACTTGTTTAGCTTTTGGGGTAAAATTATATGATTTGGGATATAGACTGTCTGTCTCTTCAACGATATCATGATAATTTTATGTGAGAAACTTGTGATTAGAAAGACTAGTGCCATGATGTGAAAAACTTGTGACGAGAAAGACTAGTGCCATTCTGACTCGCAGTTGACCCCAGTAGATGACGAAGTCTTAGAAATACATTTAAGATGGTTTAAGTGTATCTGGGGAAACCTTAGATGTTGCAACCTAATCTATATGTGAAACCAAGTACAGACCTTGCTCGCAGCTGTTTTCCTTTAGGGCCTCCTTTTGCTAATTCTTGATTTAATCAAACTTTTGGACAACTTACACACATTATTCTTTGATGCAGCTGTTTTCCAATTAAGGTCTGCATATGCTAATTCTTCAATAATCAACCATTGGATAAAGTCCACCTCATCAAGTATTAATGTTCCCTTGACATCACTCCCTTGCCTTTTCTTCCAAGTTTCCTTATTTGAATTTTGCTCTTATGTTGACTGTGTGCCTGTATAAATTAGAGAGTTATTCATTCAATTAAAAGATAATGGGGAAGACTTGGAAAGACCTGCAAAGAAACTCTTTAAAAGACATTTATATTTAAATATGAATTAGAATGTGAAGAGCACTACAATAATGTTTCAGTAGTGTTGTAACTAACTTTACGTAGTTTGTTATTGTTGTTTTTATAAGATAACATACTATAATATATATTATGGCTTAAAAATAGGATCTAGCCTGTTCCACTTTCCTCTTGAGCCGCAAACATCACATCTAACCAACATGTCAAGAATGGAACTTTACAAAATTCAATTATCATATATTAGTAGTGTTGCATTCGTATGTGCGACCCATAGAACAGATAACCCACTTTTTCTTCATGAATATCCTCAACATTCTAAGCTTATGGATGTATGGGACAAGAGAAGAATGGCTTCATCGTCACGCCAACCCACTTAATAATGGGTTAGAGCTCCAACAGTGTTGGATATACTAGGTAAGTGGAGTACAAATTCATTATCTTCAGTGACAGACCTTCACTCACATATGCATCAAACTCTTCCACATGACCTTTTATAGGAGCATATTTGAGCTAGTGTCTCCTTTACTACCATCCCCCTCCTACCGTCGCCATTCTTTCACTGGCACCCTGTAGGTATGTGAGGTATTTAGGCCTCACCTCATGGTCTCCAATACCACCAGTTCTTAGGCCTTCTTACACTGTTATTTTGCACTTTACTTTACCTTCTTCAAGATTCTGCATAGTTGTGACCTTGATAGAGAATAACAGAATGCAAGGGCATTGAGTATATGGCTCTCCAAAGAAAAACAATCAAAGGAAATAATTATTTGTGGAGGATAATATGGAAGGATAAATTAAGTCTCTGTTTAGCACTAAAATAGGGAGATTTCTTAATTAAGTAGAGTGATCTTTTTTTTAAGTGGAGAATCAACATAAGCTGAGGGGCAAGAGTACATCCTGTTGGGGAGTTCAACTCACAGATTTTATTGATCTTATTCGCCTCACTTATATTACAATCATATTTATTGTTCTTTTGCATTACTCGACTCTATACTCAAACAAATTGGTTCGACTGCCGTGCTACAAGTCTACAACCATGATGACACAAATGGAGACATGAATAGGGGCAATAGAGAAGTGTTAGGTCATCATGGGAAAAAGGTGTGCTAGCTTGCGACATGAGATGAACTAACGTTTTTACAAGAATAGAGCAAAAATATCGAAGACTGTTGAACTTATTACCACCACATATAACAACATATGTGCTACAGAGAGCAGTGGAGTCACCATGATAGATGATCGAGAAGAGACACCACCACAATTGGAGAACCACTTCACATCCATCCTTCACATAGTCGAAGTTTTGCAACCTAAGACGAACAATCAACCTTCCCAAATTTTACATGTTTAAACTGGACCCAACCGGCCCACTGTCCACCTTACGACAATATTTTCCTAGTGAATTCCAAGTTGTGGCACCCTGCAGTCTGACCAAAAACAATCGGGCTCTATGAAGATTATTAGTTCGGCTGAGAGGGATAGGTGCTCAGAGGAAGAAGTGAATTTTGTTGATCATTGAATTTTCAGTGGCCAATTTCCTACCTCTAGCCTTGTGACAAGGATAATTTTCAAATAAAGAACGCAAGGGTGTTGGATACCCATTTTCCAAAGGAAATCAATCCAAGGAAATAGAATTATTTTTGCCCCTCTATTGTGCGATGACATTTTCTTATCAACATTGCACCTATATCACGTCACTCCATCTCCGATCTCCTTCACGACATGCTCTAGCATTTCCTCATCCTATAGTGGCCTACTCTGCATACATCACCAATTGAAGGAGTTGTGCTTGTGCACCTTTTACAATTGCAGTTACTTATTTAGAGGGTGTCTAGTTAAGTTTTTCAAACATCTTATAGACTCCAAAATCTTTTAAGTTGTTTTAAGAGTTTATTAGTTAATAAGTGTTTGGAAACTTATAAGCTTGCAATTGAACGAAGGGATTTAACTATGGATTTGGGGGACGACATCAAACGCACATTTTGATTAGTTTATGAAATTTGTGGCCTACTCCTTTCGACATCAGAATCATGATGAGCTTTGCGTCTTTTACAATTGCCTTTACTTATTGATAAGTCATGCAAGAACTGAAACTGTGAATGCCATCCTTTAGAGTAATTATTTGGTATAAAATGACGGAAATTGAGGTGTTATGAAATTTTGTAATGGGAACTCGTAACAACTTTGGAACTAGAAATGACAACAATATTGAAAATCGTAAGTAGATGACAAGTAACATACAAACCCTACTTATAGTAAAAATTCCTAAAACCTTGCGTGCTTTCTGCACAATTGTATTTCAGCCTTGTGCTTCCTGCACTATCGAGCTTTTTAAATTGTCATGCTTCAGACATTGTTATATTTCTGAGTAGCTTATCAAGATGAGTTATGGGCTATGATATCCACAAAACACAAGAGTCACTCTTACGACTACCTCCCTGACACATTATCATAACTTTCTTTTTGAAAACTGGACGAGTACCAAAAGTATCTTCTGAAAATTGTAAGTCGGAAAAGACCAATGGCAAAAAACTGGACAGAAGTAAGAGTAAGTCGGAAAGACCTCGTGGGAGAAAACCAATCAGAAGGGAAAGTATATTCATTAGCCTTTATGACTCAATCTTCTATGATTGTTTTAATCTAAGAACTTCGCGCCTCAGCCTTATTCTTTAGGATTGCTTTGAGTATTAATGTCTTGTTAAACACCTTAAGTTGGAAAACCTAGGGGGACGAAATTGTTCAGAAGGAAAAAAGAGTGCATGACTCAGATTCATGTCACAACCCATCAAAAACCTCAAGGTAGAAAAACATGATATGATAAAACCAAACAAAGAAGGGTGCTTGTTTCCCACCTTGCATAGATAAAGTCCTGTTTGTAAGGATGCCGCGAACCAAATTTCTCAATCCAGTAAAATCTTACCCTGTCTCATTCCTAGTATCTACTCTCTACTTTCTAATCACCCAATAGTCATAACTAATTATTTCACAAACCTCAAGGTAGAAAAGCATGATATGATAAAACCAAACAGAGAAGGGTGTTTGTTTCCCACCTTGCATAGAAGAATTTTGATAAAGTTCTGTTTGTAAGGATGCCGCAAACCAAATTTCTCAATCCAGTAAAATCTTACCCCATCTCATTCCCCAGTATCTAATCTCTACTTTCTAATCACCCAATAGTCATAACTAATTATTTCACAATCATCAAATCATTATTAGCACATTTCATCTCAATATGATAGTATAACCACCATCTTTTCCAACATTGATTTGATATTTGCAACAAAATTCTATCCTATACAATATCAAAACAAACACACAGTTTCATTATTCAACTTTATTTCTCAATTCCAGGATTTTGCTTGACCCACTCAAGCCTAAGTCAAATACCCCTAAGGGAAAAATGAGTACAACACACTTAAATTTGCTCCCTAGAACCAAGCAATTTTATCAATCGTGCTTATTCTTATCACATAACACTCCTTTGTCATGTATCAATTTCTCAAATGTACTTGTTGTCTATGTTTTCGAAACCTTTCATTATTAGGTTAAATTAAGGATCAAACAAGTTCGTAAATAGCTAAAAAGTTGGTTGACATTCATGATAGTTGAAAATTCAAGCATAAAACACACAAGGGACATAAGATTTAAACAAATTCAACTAAGCATAGATAACATTCAAATCCAAACATAATTAACAACATAAGCCAACAAATAAAATGATCCAGAAGATCATGTGATGGTCGTTGGCAGACAGTGCAGGAATATGGAAGATAGAGGAGTCCAGTGGTGGTCGTCAGATGGTGGTGAAGCAGGTGCAAGTGTTGCAGAGTGGTGACAACCTCTACTTTTCTTTTCTGTCTTTCTCGACTCTAACCCTAGTTCTATAAGTAATTTGACTAAATAACACCTTTGGACTATTAGTAACACATTATTCTATAATGGGAAGGATACCAAAAACACATTTCAAATGTATTGGATTGTTTATGTTCAAGATGCGCAAGATGCACGTGCCTTTGGGGAAGCGCTTGACTCTGATATATAGAGGCACATAACCTCAGAACTCATGTACCTCTTGACAACTGCAGAACATTTCCGCATAAATAATCTTTAGACATTAGCAATCTTTGTGCTTTTTTAATGAACAACCTTTAGTATCTGCAACCCTACATATCACCATAGTTCTTGTCCCAAGCATTCATTCCGTAACCAAAATATATTAGGATTCACCAGCCGCCAGGCATAGTTGCATTAAATTCGAAAATGCGAATTTGAACTTAATCCGTACCAAAAGCTATTGCTTACAAGTTCTCATGGATATTTCTTATATCCTAATGCTTTTCTATTTTCAATTAATGTCTCGAATTTATATCTTTTACAGTCTGTATCATTGATACTTGGCATATTTCTTCTAGATCTACTAGGTAATATGCGTCTCTGGGTGACAATATTGTTGCTTTCCCCAGGCTATTAGTAGTTCCAACGGGACACTGAGTCATTTATTCTTTTCACACAAATTCATTCTCGAGAAACCTATTTCACGGTTTTATCAAACTTGATATTGTTTAAGCTTGAGAATGTATTGTTCACCCGAGATAGTATATCTTGGGAATGGTTCCAAGAGGTAATTATATGATCATATTTTTCAGGCATAATAATCTTAATGTAATGGAATGTGTAATTTGAGGAAAGATAATTTGATTGATGCAAAGCATCTCAACCCTAAGTAACATATCATTCGAGGGAGTATCCTTGGAATTTTTTCATCCGAGGTACGTATATTACATACATCTTGTCTTTATCATGATATCCTTGAAACGGATATCTGATGGGAACATTCACATCCTTCACTATCACCTACATACTTATTTTGAGGAGGATTGCAATGCTCTTTACGTCTCCATAATTTCTCAGTTGACTTTTAACTTTTGCTAGGATTTTATGTGCTTCAGCCTCTATGTGCAACCTACAAGTTCACAAATCATTATATATCAAGAGTTCATCCTTATACATTTAAAAATATGCTTCGCGGGTGTCACTAGGAATAACTTGGTGATCACCGATAATAATGTTTAATTTAAAATTAGGTCCTCAAGTCTTCAAATTAATGTATTTGTACACTAGGTTGTACATCATATCATGTTTGTTTCACACATTTTTCCAACTCAATCAGTAATTCTAAATTCATATTGAAAGTGAGGCCCATCTTTATCATTCCTTCAATATGTAACCAATAAATTTCAATCAAAGTTGTTAAGCTTTGATAAGTGAATTCGGTGGATTGTCCGTAAAATCGGATTGTAAAATCGAATCGTAAAATTCTACAACCTATACAAAATAATCATATATATAAATTATTGTATATATATTTTAACTACGTGAAGTTCTGAATTGATGTCACATATAAAAAGATGCACATATTATATACACAATTAATAAAAAGAATAAATACATACAATTATGGAAGAAATGTTTTTGGCATCATGGTTCCTACATAGATTTAGTTAGGCATTCCTAAATTATAACTGAGAATACTTTAATTTTAGGAGAAAATTAAAAAACAACCATAGTGAAATTAAGTACTAAATAAAAAAGATATACCAACTTGATAGTTAGAAAAAATGATTTTCAGAAAAATTTGCTCTCTTTGTGTATAATTTGCTCTAGATTTTTTTAAAATCTCAATTTTAAGTTTGTATTAATTCTATATGTTTTTTATTCTTAAAGTGGAATAAAAAATAATATTTTATAAAAATAGTAATTTCGCATGAGTAAGCTCGAGAGTTTATTCCAATTTTATCAGATCTCAATTTTATTACAAGTTAATTCGTTTAGAGAGAAATAACTCATAAACTCGTAGAATCGTAAGAGTTAACTCGAGATTTTGACAACATTGATTTCAATAATCATCATTTGATGGGATCCACTGATTACTAGTTATATGTTTCATCCGTCGTACACAAATAGACTTGGTCCATTTTAATCTGCCTAACAAAGATGGGTGGGTCACTATATTAAGCATATCATCAATTCTCCATTTCTTGTTTACCCTAATTAATATGTGTTGATATAAGATATAACGGTGTAAATAAAAAATGGAGCTAAATTAATGTTTTAACTACAATTGCTTAGTCTGTAAAAATGATTGTACCCCCTTCATCCAATAAAGATAGACTTATAATTATTTTTACACAAATTAAGAAAAGTTAATATAGTTGGTGCATTAAAATTTTATCTATATTTTTTCCATTTATACCCTTATATCTAATTTAATGTATAAATATTTGGTTGATGTTTAAAATATCAACACACTTTAAGTAGGGGTATATATGAAATGAACAATTAATGATGTGTTTAAAACCAATAGTGACACAACTACAATATTTTAAGAGTGTGTTTACTTAAGACTGGGGAATGCTGAGTCAAACTTAGCTGAGAGAGTTAATTGGTGTGTTTTATTGGAATTTGGTCCCATTTATAAATTGAGGGGAATAATAAATAAACACACCCAACATGTGCGTTTTGTCATTGTTAATTAATTCATGACGTATCACAATAAATACTTAAAAACATATCACAATGAATTTAGTTAGTCCCTGCGTTTAAAAAAGATAGTCTTATTCTCCTTTTTTGGATGTCTAAGAAAGATGGTCTCCTTTCCTTTTTAAGAATGTTTAAAATGCTCATTTTCCTGATATACTCCTAATAAATGAATCATGGGAAAATGTACAAATTTGCTCCTGAAGCCTCGGGTTCAAATTAGACCTTGAACTATTTAGTCGTACAAATAGACAACTGAACTTTCTAAATGAGATGAATACACCCCTAAACTTATAAATTCATGACAAATAGAACCCCCTGAAACATTAAAATAACTACATAAATTAAAAATTACTTAGTAATATGATTAATAACAAATTAAATTAGAAATATACTTAAGAAGTAAAGAAATTAACAACATAAAATTTAAAATTCATTTAATTTAATAACTTAAAATGAATCTGAAATAATTTAACATATTTAGAAAATATTTAATAACTTACTTGGTATAATTTTTTCTTTACTGTATTTAAATAGTTTTCTAGAACTCTATAAAATACTCCCTCCATCCCAAGTTATTTTGCACACCCACTCTAGCACGTGGAATAAGAAAAAGTTGTTTTTTGCTTTTAGTTGACTTTTTCAAAGGTGAAGATTGAGGATGGAGATTTTAAGAGTGGAGATTGTAAGATTTCTTTCTATTTGGGGGTGTGCAAAATAGGAGGGGCCACCCCGAAAAGGAAAGTGTGCAAAATAACTTGGGACGGATGTAGTATTTGTGAACATTTTTCTTGATTTTTCATATTTTTTTATTTATTTAAGTTACTTTTAGAATTATTAAATATTTTTCAAATATATTTAGTTATTTGAATATTTAGAAATGTTTTATTTGTCTTGAAGTTAAAAGTTTAGGGGCTTATTTGACATATTCGAAAGCTCAAGTGCCTATGTAAAGAAAACAATTATTTTGTGGTCCAATTTGAACTTTGGGTTAATTGAGGGGCAAAATTTGTAACTTTTGATTAATCAAAATTACCATTTATTATTATTATTATACCTAAAATTCTTTAATTCATCATATTAAATAAGGGTATATCAGGAATTTTCACATATGTTAAATGAATTTCTTGATATGTGTTTGGAAGGTAACTATTTTGGCGAGACCAAAAAAAGTATCATTATCGTTTAGGGATGGCAGTGAACCGGGTTAAACTCGCACCAAACCCGCTTTAGATGGGGCGGGTAAAAATCCAATCAAACGGGTTACGGTGCGGGTTCAAACCCGGTCAAACAGGTATTGTCGGGTTTGAAGCGGGTTGTGGTTTTTGTTAAACCAGCTCCGAACCCGCCGCATATATATTATATACATTTTTAATATTTTTAATTTAATATAGTTATATACAATTGTATATAATTTATATTCTAAGTTACCGCTACTTCTCACTTTAACTTTTAAACCTAAAGTGTCTTTCTCACCCTCATTCAGTTTATAATCATTTTTTATATTATATTTTAATTTTGGAATCATTTTATTTAGGAATAGTGGCAAGTCTGCAAGTGGCAATAATATTGAATGTGTAAAAATCAGTAGGACGAGGCGGGTTGGGTAAACCGCCGTGTTGGCGGGGCGGGGCGGATTTTTAAGCTTATCGGAGCTAAGCGGGTTACGAATCTGAATCTTTGCATGTGGGGCAGGTCCTGGTAAAGGGCAAACCCGCCCCATTGTCATCCCTATTATTGTTGAGACTTGCCACTTACAAGTTTTCACATAAAGACCAATGCAATTTTGTTTTTTGGTTGGAAATTCTGGAAACTAGAAACTAAGACTGAAATAAAACTAAAATCTCCCCATAATTTGTTATCTTTAATTTTATTTTCCACTTATCTACAAACTTATTTAATATGTAACAACTAAAATTTAAAAGAGACACACAATCATCTTAATATTAAAGAATCTTCACCTTAATATTAAAGTCTTTCACTGCGTAAACTTTTAGCATAGTAGTTAAAAGATAACGGCACAAAAAATATTAAAAGCACCTCTATATAAACATAGATTGATTTTCTCAAGTGTGAACTTAACGGAAGTTTATGTTATATTTAATTTTTATTACTAATGAAATACATGACTAGTGTTATTGATGATAATTAATAAATAAAGTTAGGAACCAAAGTTGTACCTAAGCTGGAAATTTGATTGGGGTGGAGTTTGGTTGATGATGTTTTACACCAAAACACTAAATTTGATATAATTTTTTTTACATCAAATGGAAATGCAATGGGTTGGAGATGGTCTTGATGAATTGATGGCAAGCGTTGTCCGAGGCTCAAATCCCATTTGATTGAACAAAAATACCAGTTTGATGTTCAGAACTCTCTCAACACTTTTTTACATCAAATTTTAAAACAAATGAATATTTATTTACCTTATCTGTTTACTCATGGTCATCAATCTATTCATTAGTAAGCTATTTAAGCTTTATAGCATGCTTTTGTGTGTGTATATATATTAGAAACCTATAGCATGTTCGTATAAACCTTTACTCGATTTGAACTTTTCTTTAATTATATTTGTGGACTTCTGTTTTTCACCCGCTAGTTGTCACCAGATTGAGCCTTTTGGGGTCACAGAATACAACTTTAAACAAAAGTTAAAGTTTAGACTGGAGCGTGAATATTGTGTGGGGTACAACTATAGCCCCCGAGCGGGCGTTGGGCAGTGAAGTCTGACACGCAGGGTTTTGAAGAGGCAAGATGAAATTTGAAATTTGAATTTCAATTGATTGGACGTGTGGCAGAATTTTGCTCTAAGCATTGCTTCAGTTTCCACAGTTAATCATTGTGGTTTCTTGAATTTTGTCCAATGTGTTCTACAAATAAGGGCTTCTTTTGCTTGAATTCTGAGCCAGTTGAGGTGCACTGCTGCTGGCATGTTTTAGTATACAGCCGTATCACTTGAGCGTGTGGTGAGGATCGTTAGGCGTATTTTAATATGCTAAACAACCACGGTACTTGGTAGGACTTGGTATAAGATATGATTTTGAACAACATGCTGGTGATAAAGGTTTAGTAGAGGAAGGGTAGAACATAGGAAACTGATGCGCATCCAAATCAAAATCAACATATAGTATACAATATAGTTATATGCTACTGAAACCATTGAATTCCATTGACATGAGATGACACTGGTTTGATACCATATGATGTGGCTTTTGTAATCAAGAAGATGGAAAGCCAATCATTTTGTTTATGGGTAAGGAAGACGAAATATCATTTGTTCCTCTAGGTTAGTGGGTCTTTGGCTGTTGGATAAGGGAAGAAAATTAATGTGTTGCTGTTGCATAATTTACATGTGCTCACTGAGCCATGAAATGCATGAACTTGCTAAATGAAGGACATGTTATTTAGAAAAAAGAAAACCTTATGTACAGCTGTTGGTGCTCTGGCAGTTGAGTAGTGTAGAAGATTCTGCACTATTTGGTTTGGCCTTTATATTTCTTCGTTCATTTACAATATGAAAGTTGAAGAATTCGAAAAGAATTATGTGGAACTCTTTTGTTCTTAATTGTCCCCTGAATTCCTGGTAAGGATGGGTTTAGTTAATTGTCAGACATTGTTTTTAGATTTAAGAGTGCCTTTCAAGAATTCTATTTTAGTTCACTTTCAGGAGCTGGTGGCTCACCGAGTTTATACTCTGCCTAAACGAATTGTTTTCAGAATGTAGTGTGCCATTACTTGCACTAAATTCTTGATACAGTAACTTGACTCACTGATAGACTAATTGACAGCAAATATTTGAAGATTTTATTGATAAATGTTCTTTCGTCTTAGTGATAGAATTCCTGTTAGAAAATACTAAACTCAACTTAAACTGCAGATATAATCTTTATGGATATGATGGGACAATCCACTTACAAAGAAAGCCATAAGCAATCCCAAACTCAACGAATAGAAGTGACCAACCGAGGGAAGTGAAGCCCGGTATTCTCTAGTTTCCTCATTGCAATTTATGTTGCTTTATGCTTGGTACTGTTTCAGAGGCACGACAATCTCTGCAGAACAGTTTCTGGCCGAAACTCTTTTGGTGAGTTGTGCTCTTCACTTGTGTTCTTCTAACTTGGGGAATTTGCTTTTCATTGGAAATTGACTGCTGCTTATCCGATTCTTTCCTTTTGCCTGGAATCTGTGATAAGAAATCTTGCAACGGTACTTGTTTCCTAACTGGCTGTTGAGAAGACCGGTCTGGGGTCATGGGCTGACCATTGGAAACCAACTTGTTGGCCTGGTAGTGGTTTGGACTCCCGATTGTTGAGCCAGGGTTGGAACGGCTGAATTCAAAATTGGGATCTAGTTTCTGAGCTCTGGCGCTTTGTTTTGGATCTTGAACGCAGATGAGGCTTGCAAAGGAGAGAGACTCACTGGAGGCGAAATCTGCAGCCACATCGGGGAACATTTTATTTGACATGCTGCTGGGGGTTCAAGTCTTGTGTTACAGATAAGCTTGCCATAATTTCTGTGCTTTTATATATGAAGTTCACTACTTTATTTTATATTTCTGGTTTGGCTTATTGTAAAGCTGAAATTGTTTTTAATGTTCTTTTCCCATCCGGCAGATGCTTATGTGTTTTTTTTCTTCCCATTCTTCAGTATAAAACAGCTGTCGGGTTATCGTTTTTGAATGACATAGGTCCTGATTTTTTATTTTTCTTTGACATAGGTCCTGATTATTTTTACTCTTATCATGTACTGATTTAATTTGCTACCGAAATAGTTTAATGTATCCTTGTTAAATTGAGACTGGGTGGGGAGCTGAGTATTGGTGTAAAATTGCAAAATTGATCATATTATTCGTTGACAGCTGTGAAATCTCAGTGTTATAAAATATGGATTTGTCGGGCTTAGAGAGATATTCAAGTAGTTGATGCATACGAGGTTGCAAGTGTGGGATACTCCGAACAAGCTTGAGGAGTTGGTTTTTTTAATTGAACTGACTTAGGGTGTCATTTTCGTATATTTATTTGTAGAAGGTGAATTTTCCAATGTAATTGTGATTGATGTAAATGTTTGGTATGTGGGCCCTCCTGGTATTTATTTGTTGCCGTCCTGAAAATTTAGTAAAAGTACAATTTACAAAACTCACCATTTAAGTAACGGTAATACCTACTTATAGAATGAAGAAGAAAAGAAAACGAAAATTATGTTGATGTTAAACTGTTATATTAACATTTGTTCGTCGCCTAAAAAGATATATTAACATTTCTTCGCATTTCACAAATTCCCGTGCGTCTTTATATGGTTTTTCAAGAGACTTTAATTAATACGCAACATTATTACTGTATTAATAGGTGTTTACGAGTTGCTCATCCTATGATTAAATGTAAATTGTAATAGTTGTCTTTGTATGTACTTTCTTAGAAATAAAGTTTCTTTTTTCTTTTAGGGTTGCCTAAAAATGTAGTCCTTTCTCTTTTAAAGAGTGTATTAAGGCGATGTTTGCTTAAGCCTGTTGGCAATATATTGAGGTTTATTCCAACAATTACGCGTTCATTTAGAAGTTGAAGACAATATATTGCAGCCAATGTTCTCTCTCATCAGTCAGATCTCCCTCTATCTCCTCTCTCTCATCTATTTCTCCAGCAAACTTCTTCTCCTCTCTATTCTCTCTCTTCTTCAAATGACTTCCATCACATAGAGGAAAGGTTCCAGACCTCAGACACATGCAGTAGGCAGTGAGGGGCTTGGCGGGTCATTGACAACCATGGAATCCACCACTTCTTCTTCGGCCTTACAGACTCAGGGCGCCGCAGCTTTGAGGTGGAAGCGAAGCGTGCCGACATGAAGATTGCAGAAAAGAGACGCCATTGAGAAATTGAATTGGGGAGAAATGGAAGGTAGAAGAAGAAAAATCAATGGGAGATGATCTGCATGCATAAAAATATACTCTTTGGCTTATTTGATCGGTTCGCGTGGATAAAAGAATAATTATCAAAGTAAAAAGAAAACAAAAAAATGAAACACACACACTTTGCCAAAAGGCTCGAAAAAATAATTAAATTTCAGTATTTCTTTTAAACTAACAATTCACAATTGTGCAATCAAATTTTAATAAAATGTTTCGTTTTATACAATTACAGAATTTAAAAAATATTATTTCAAAAACAATCTCCAACCAACACGGACAAACACCATTATTTAGACAACCTACTAGTTCCACTTTATTCCCCCTCACCTTCAGCCATAAACAAACACGAGTTTTTCTTTCTAATATACACCTAATAAATGACCCATTAAAATTATTATTTATATATATCTTTCATTTTTCATAAATAAGAGTGTAACAGTAATTTATACGTGTATAAATGAACTTTTTAATCTGTATAAAATTTGGAAGATGACTATCTTTTTTAAACGAATGGACTATAACATGTATGTGTGTATATTGAGTGGGTAGTTCTTGTATGTGGACACCTGTTGCTGGGAGCTCACTGAAACCTGAAAATGAGTTGGTATTTGATTGAATTTACAGAATTCCCCTCGTTAAATCACTAGATAAATCTTGTAGAGGTGTATGTGGTAATTATATTGTCGATTTACAACTATTCAAGAAAGTCCTTTTGGAGGAAAAATAAAAAGGTAGTCGTAAGCTCTGTGATATTAGTTTATCCAAATGGTATACTTTAGCTTTATAAGAAATTTCCAGACTGTATAGGAAATACAATAACATAAAAGTTCTGGAAATAAATTGGTTTAAACAGAGTCTAACAAATAATTAAACTATAGAGGTGCGATGTTTTTTTTTTCTTCATTTTGGTCGAATGGTAAAATCTAAATTTTGATTCGGCAAGTTTGGGCCTTGACACTCCAGACATGTTGTGTTTGGACAAGGCCGAAACAAAACAAAATAAAACAGGTAATCTACCTATTACCCCCTCTATCCAAGGTATGTTGATGACTAAGAAATTACCTTAATCTCTTAGAATTCTTTCTTCCCCATCTCATATATATAGGCTGGTTAATTTTTTCATAAAGATTAAGAAGATGACTGAAAAAAAAAATATGGATAAACTTTCTAATATAATCATATTTAACGAGTATTATATTATCTAATATAGTATTTAATGCTCATATTTAATAGGAGTATATGAGTAAATAAATTACTAAATATAAAAATTTGACTATATAATTGAGACATTTGAAAAAGAAATACTTGTCTATATGCCTGGACATAAGAAGTACTCCACTTTTAAGAGCCATTTTAGAAAATGATGGAATATTTGTGCTAGCATTTGACAGAATCGCAAAATGAAGAAATGCATGTCCCGTGTTTACGTTGGGATTGTCAACCGGATTATCAACGAAGTCCCACATCGAATATATATGGGAAGATCATTGAGTTTATTAGAATTGAAGTATTTTATTGGTGCTAGACCTTTTGGGAGTTAGTCCAAAAACAAATCCATGCAAGTTCAGATGAAAGCGGATAATATCATACCAATGTAAAGATGGGGACCTGTCATGCCAACGGTTTAAGGATCCAAATTTAGTATAGTGAAATTACCCTATCACACCAGTATAACGATCTAAATTTAGTATAGTGGCCCTATCACACTTGGGTTCATGTCACACCTAGCTTAGTATTTATTGTTAGAATTATTAATTCCAAATTGCATGCGTTAACAATTAATTTATCATTACCATTAATCGAGTCAAAGAAGCATGCCCATTAACAATTTAATTATATATCCTCTACGACGATAATTCAAGATAGGAAAAACAAAAATCTAGAAATTAAGTCGAATCGGACCAAATAAGCATGCTCAATAACAACTTAATTATATACCCTTTAAAATGATAATTCGAGATAGGAAAAATAAAAATCTAGAAATTAAGCGGAAGCGTACCTGAATCCATGTATGATCTTGTGCGATGATAATTTGAGATAGGAAAAACAGAAAATCTAGGAATTTTATGTGATGATAATCTGAGATAGGAAAAACAAAAATCTAGAAAGCGGAAGCGGTACCTGAATCCATATATGATCTTGTGCGAAAACCGGTATGGTCTTCCAAATGATCAGTTTCACCCATAATTACTTTTCTGCAGAGAGAATACAGAACGTGGGATAGAACCACTGACGTTTGGGAACCATAATCCTAACTTATAATATGAGTTTTCTTTATTTTTAATTTGGTCTCTCAACAAATTGAAAATCCCTTATAGTATCTACACATAAAGCCCATGATTATTTAATACATATAAGGCTCATAACTTAAATCCTTATTAGATCATTTTAATTGGGTCACCACAAGACAATTATACACATTAAACTGGACATGTGTTGACCCAATATGTTGGATATTTCCAACATTTGTGAGAGATGTTCAATACTAGCATCGCCATGGTTCACGTTCTTCTCCTTTTTTTCTTTTTCCTTGATATCGATTGATATTATGAGGTTGGCAATTGAAAAAAGGGGGTTCGATCCTTGACCTGAACTAACTTAAATCAACTTATTGTTGAGCAGATGTTGCTAATCTACTAAGGTCTCGGTAGGTAGATTCTACACTATTCCATGAGATATCACTTTCATGGATAAATGTGTAAATAAGAAGGTGTTTGGTTAAGCTTATTTTAAATATCTTATAAGCTCCAACATCTTATAAGTTGTTTCAAGAGCTTATAAGATGTAATTCCCAAGAGCTTATAAGTTAATAAAGTTTTTGAATAAAATAACTTATAAGATTGCAATTGAATGGAGTGATTTAGCATGAATTAGAGAATTAATTTAAAAACTATTATCAAACACACATTGACTAGTGTGCGAAGTGTGTGTAAATTGTGTGAAGTATGTGTATAGTGTGTAAAGTGTATGAAGTGTTTGTAGTGAGTGAATTGTGTATGAAGTGTGTGAAGTATGTATGAAGTGTGTGAATTGTGTGTAGTTTGTATGTGTAATAATTATGAGCTTAAAACTAAAATGAGATTTATCAACTTATTTTTTTTAGATTTTATAAGTTCTTAAAGTTTTTTTTTTTTAAAGAGCTTATAAGCTTCTATACATCTTTTTTTGTCAAACACTTTGCAAGAGCTTATGATCTCTCAAACATCTTATAAGATATTTTTTTGGAACTTATAAACTCAGCCAAACACCCTGTAAGTCTTTATAATAATTATAAATAAATAAATATATATGTGTGTTTTCAATAATTAGAGATTAATGGTCAATTCAATTATTTAATTTTTTTTTATCTCCAATAATAACATGTTTGTCACCTATCTACCCAATGATATTAATACTCTAAGCAGCTATACATATATGATTGCAACATGTAATTTCAATGTTGTTTGTTCCGACAATTTGAAGCTTCGCAGCTCATAAAAAATCTATGCGGATAAGCAGAGACAGACCTAGGGGTCATTGGGACACCCTAATCTCACGGAAATTTATTATTATATATGTGTATTTTAGCCAATTTTAATACAACGTAATTAAATAAAATAAGTAATTATATTTATTTAATAGTTATCAATGGATGTATTTTTATTTATAAGATATAAAACCTAAGAAATTGAATAAAATGAAATTATATCTTGATTATTTATTTCTTGTAATTGAATCGATTTAGTGGCCTTGTCAACATCATTAGAACTTTCTAATTTTATTTATATAGTCGAGTATTACTGAAGCTCATGGAAAGATTTAGACGGCATAACAGAGTGGTCCTCACTTTTAGATTCTCTAAATTTTTATTTTTAATGAAAGTTATCAAATATATTTTATTTTAGAGCCAAATATATAAGAGATTGATTTTCTAGCCTATTTAGAGTTTGCCTCATATTTGATAAAAAAAATCCCCACCTAATCTTAGAGTATAACTAAGAAAATATTACACCCGTAAGATGAACACCTAAATTCGTTTGTCGGTGGGTACCCCTCGATAAATTTCTGAATCCATTACTGCAGATAAGTATTTCAATATGTACGTTATTAATTACATTATTATTTTTGCAATTATTTAATAGTTCTATGCTATAGCTCCCTACTTATAATAATTAATTATAAATTTAAATAGTTAATGATCATTAACTTCACTAATGAATTATTTACTCTCAAGCTAACGAACTGGCTCTAGTTGATGCGAACGAATAATTATATGGTTGTAACTTGCACTTAGGATCCTCTAGTCCAATTTTATCCTATTCCATTCGTGTCCCACTCCAAAATCAAGTCAATTATAATTAGTTTTTTGCAATTTACGAATTTAAAGTTAATTATTTAGGTTCAGGATTCATGATCCATGTTTAAATTTCATGTTTAAAGTCTAGGGTTCGACTTTTTTGGACTAGGATATATTTTCTATTGTAAACTTACGATGTCACGATTCACGGTTCATGATTCATGATTTAATAGTTTAGTGTTTATAATTCAACAGATAATAGTTTAGGGTTCATGATTCATGTGTTCGGGATTCATAATTTATGTTGTATGACTCGATTTTGGAGTGGAACAGAATTGAGACGGGATAATTGTGGGATAGAGGATCCTTTTCATGTAACTTGTAGAAATCATTAATGTTGACATTCGAGTAAATGAATTCAGAAATTGAAGAGTAGTAGCTCACAAGCTAATAACTGCTACTTTGTTTTATTATCAAAATGTGTTAACTTAATACAAGCAACATTACTATTTATACTAGTAGCTTCTAACTGACAACTAATTTAGCTAAGCCTTGATCAATCTGGGAGTGACACGTGTGTAAGAACTCCTACATCCCCCCTCAGGCTGAGCTATGGGAATCATGCTCCGCTTGGAGAACAAGAACTGATATTGAACAACACCCATCTGCTTAGTCAAGACATTTGCAATCTGCAGCTTGATGGAAACATGTTCAAGATGCGAAAATCCTTCTTTGTATTTATTTCGGACAATGTGGCAGTTGATGTCAATGTGCTTAGTACGCTCATGAAACACAGGGTTTTGCGCAATATGTTGAGCGGCTTGATTATCACACAAAAGAGCAATGGGCTTAGACAAAGAAATACCCAAATCTTGGGTTGTATATTCAATCCATAGCGATTCACAAGTTGTGTTGGCTAGTGCCCTGTACTTGGTGTTAGCTGAACTTCTGGAAATAGTTGTCTGCTTCTTTGTCTTCCAAGATATCAAACAACTACCCAAGAAAATACAGTAAGCAGTTAAGGACTTTCTTGAGTCAGGGTAAAATCCCCAATTAGAATCACTATAACCAGTGACATAAAAACTTCCACTTCTACCATAGATTAAACCAAGATTAGGAGTTTCTTTAAGATACCCCAAAAGGTGAAGAGCAGTTGTCTAGTGATCAGTGTGAGGAGCTTGAACAAATTGGCTCAACTGTTGGTCAACATATGTGATATTTGCCCTTGTCAAGTTGAGGTACAGAAGTCTATCAATTAACCTCCTGTATTTATCTAGATCTAATAATAGAGTGCCACTATTAAATGTAAGTTTTAAACCTTGGGGCAAGGGTGTAGATATTGGTTTGCAATGAACCATACCAGCATCATGAATGGTATCCATTATGTATTTCCTTTGACTGAGATGTACGCCAGAATCATTCCTGGCAAGCTCAACTCCTAAGAAATATGTAGCACTACCTAGGTCTTTAATTATGAAGGCCTTGTGTAAGTCTGTTTTAAAGCAGAAATGTTAGACAAGGAATTTCCAATCACCAAAACATCATCCACATAGCCTACTAAGGCCATAAATGAAGCCCCTTGTGACGAAGTGAATAAACAGTGATCATGAGTTGATTATTAGAAACCATAGGCTAAAGTTTTGTACATAATTCATTATTAAATTATCCAGAAGCCTATTTTAAACCATAAAGGCTTCTAGTAAGCTTATACACCTGTCCCTTTGTGACTTTAGTATAACCAGCAGGAGGTTTCATATACACTTCATTGTCTATATAGCCATGAATCAAGGCATTGTTAATATCAAGTTGATGCAAGGGTCAATTTTTCATAGCAGCAATAGCTATCATCAATCTAACAGTCATAGTCTTAGCAACAAGAGAGAAGTTGTCTAGGACCTAATTATAGCCTTTCACCACTAGCCTGGCCTTATACTCTCAATAGTGCCATCAGAGTTTAGTTTAGTCTTAAAAACCCATTTGCATCTAATAGCATTCTTATGAGAAGGTAAATATGTTAACTCCCATATATGATTATCCTCCAAGGCTTGTAATTCTTGGTTCATAGCCTGTATCCAGCGAGGATGTTGTTTTTCTTCCTCATATGTAATTGGATCATTTACTGTGGCATTGTTTAACATAAAATCAGTATATATAGCATCAAGAATAAAAGAATATTTAGTAGGAGCTGATAACGGAGATGATTGAGCATCTGCAGAATTTGTGACATAATCATCAAGATATGTTGGTTTATGAACTAATATGTTACTTCTTCTGAGATGAACCTCTGGTGGCTATGGATTAGGAGCAGAAACAGGATGTGATGTCTCATTAAAAGGAGACTGTTATGGAGCAGCAACTGAACTAGTATCTTCTTCACATATTGGAAGTGGTAAAGTGGACCAACACCTTTTGGATAGTTAGTACCTGTTCTCCCATTTTATAACCTAACGATCCGCAAGTGTACGGGTGCAAGTGTATATAACGGCAAGCAAGGTCGATCCCACAAGGACTGACTTAATGACTAGTTTGATACTCTAAATATCCTAAAACACTCTTAACTAGACTCTCAATTAGATTGATTTTGTTATTAAACTAATTTTCCTAAAATATTACTTAACACTCAAGTTTCAAGAAATAAGAAAGAACTTTAACAAATAATCAAGATTGGAAAACAAATTCTAGAGATTTGATTTTAGAATTAACTAAGTATGACAACCAAATTATTCTAAACTAGCAATGATTATTATCGTTATTAGACGACACTCATATATATTAACTCTCCTTTCGAAGCAATTAACTTGTAGATTCATTATCCCTAGCCATCCTTTCAAGTCGACTAGATCTAACGAACTCCCAATCTATTTTAGGCCAATGACTACGCACTCATCTCACCTCCTTTGAGAGCGCTCAACAAATACGCTATGTGTTGTCTTTCCATTCACAAATTCCTCCTTTCAAAGCAAACTTATTAATTATATAGAATTAGTCAAGTGATCAAGTTAACTATTCATAAAAATAAATCACAACACATAGATAACGATAAGTAACCATTAACTAGAATAGAAAACTTTAATTAATCAAACATCGTCAAAACCTATCTTCAAAACTCTAGAATAATAACGAACTACTCACGTATATTCATGTTCATAACATAAAAATGTTCATAGACAAACATTATCAGAAATAACAAGAACAAGGAAGTGAATAAGAACCCTAATCTTTGTCTTGATCTTGATCTTTTGATGTTGCTTTCCTCTTCAATATGCTATGTGATGATATCCAAGTCCCTAATTTCGAGTTTTAGAACCTCCTTATATAGTTAAGGCTAAATTGGGCTCAAGATGGGCTCAAAATCATAAAACTCGCATAATCATATCTGGACTCGGAGAGCTGACTCGATCGAGTCAGAATTTCTGACCAACTTCCGTTTTTGCTCTTCATTTCTCACTCGACCGAGTTGACATAGAACTCGTCCGAGTTAGATTCTCTGGTTGAACTCTCGATTTTGCTCTTTACCTCCACTCGACCGAGTGATAAAACAACTCGACCGAGTGGGAACTTCTGCCCATGCTTCAACTCCTCTTTGCTATTTCCAACTTTTCTTGCTCGTTTTTTCATCCGAACATTTCCCAAACAGACTTTTTGGCCTTTTTATACCTGAATATCACTAAAACAAGCAGAAACACGTCATCTAGGTCAAAATATGGATTTTAATCACTTTTCTCCCAACTACACATGCATATGTCACAAATTACAACCTTTAATTGACCCAAAATACATGTAAAAATAGCATGTATCAGTACCATAAGGAACCGCATCCCTTGAGATGAACACTTTATTTATGTCAATATCATACATTATAAGTGGCTGCAATATCTCATAAGATGGTGGTTTACCAAACACTATTTCAAAAGGGGATTTGCGTGAAAAAATAGATGCAGGGAGTCTGTTGATGAGATAGGTTGCAGTTAGGATGGAATATGGCCAAAGATAATTAGGCACTGCTAATTCAGTCATAATTGCCCAAGCAATTTCAAGTAGGTGTCTGTGTTTCTCTCCGCAATACCATTTTGTTGGGGGTGTGTAGGTGCACGATCTATGGTGAAAAATACCCAGCTGAGGAAATAAAGCTTGACAATCTTGACTAAGAAATTCAGCTCCATTATTTGTTCTTATGATCTTAACAGAACTATCCAATTGCACTGTTATCATTCTAAGAATGTACCAAGGGAAGCTATAGTCTATTTCTTGGTTGGGAAAAGAAAAATCCAAGTTGTCCTACTAAAATCATCCACCACTGTTAGAAAATAAGGTGTGTTAAAGATACTTGGTTGATTATAAGGATCCCAAATATCCACAAGAAATATTTCTAAAATTCTTTTTGTTTGAATGGACCTACTAGGAAATGAAAGTCTGGTCTGTTTAGAGAAGTGGCAAATGTAACAAACTTTATGAGCTTCAATCACAGGGTGTGCGCATATGTTTAAGGAACTCTATGTGTTGAAGTGTAGAGGGGGTATCATGACCTAGTTTTCTAGACCAAGAACCAACCACTTTCGGATATTGTAAAGTAGTAAGATAAAAAATTGATAATCTGATTTGTAGTAGGAGTGTTATCGAGGATGTATAACCTGCCTAGCATTTAACCCGTATCTAAAATAACACCACTGAACAAGTCTTGCATTTCACAGCAAGTAGGATTTGAAACAACCTTTATATTCATTTGTATGGCTAATTGAGATATGGAAAGAAAGCTAAAATGGAAGGTAGGGACCAGAAATACCTTTATGAGCAGAAGTTGATCAGTAATGTGAACTTGGCCCATGTGAGTAACTTGTTATTGTGTGACATCAGGGAGTGTGATGAAAGTAAGAGTAGTTAGTGGAATAAGATGAGTCAACATGGCATTGGTGCAGATATGTTTGATGCAGCCAGTATCAATTATCCAAGTACCTGCTGCTAAATCTGCAAGAGTGGTATATGCAAAATAGGAGCTGCCAAGAGTGTTGAAATCAGTCATATTTGAGTAAGAAGGATTATTGGCATCAACAATATATGAGAAGAAGCTTTTGATGCTAGGATCCTAGCAACCTCTTTCTGCACCAGAGAGGATATCTCAGAAGTTATTGATGATTGCTTAGGCTGAGGAGAAGTAGGAAAATTGTCACCCTCTGATATAGCTTCTACTATATTGACTGGTCTTTGTTCCTTGTTCTTATAATATCAATCAGGATAACCTTGGAGCTTGAAATAATCCTGAATCTCATGGCTTGGAGCCCCACAATGATCACAAATCAATTTAGCCTTTTCTTTTTCGGTTTTCAAATATGTTCATCTAGCTCTGCCAGATTGATAACCCCCTCTGCCTTGGTTGGAATATGAGTTTCCTTTGTTGTTGTAAAATCCTCTGACTTGAGAAGATTTGGCAAGCAATGCAGTATTTTCAGAAGATTCTAGATAAGAAATATGAACGTTCCTTTGCTTTTGAACCCATAGAACTAAAAATTACGCCGTATCAACAGTTGGAAGAGGTTCCATGATCAAAATATTTCTCCTAATATCATTATAACTATCATTTAAGCCCATGAAAAATTGGATGAGCTTGCCACTCATATCAAACTCTTCCCATTATTTAGAAGCTCCACATGTACATCTAGAAGTTGGTTTGAGTAGAGTAAACTCATCCCACGGTTTGTTGAGCTTATTAAAATAAACCACGAAAGTATGATTGCCTTGTGCAAAGATGTTAATCTCTCGTTGAACCTGATAGATGTGGCTAGGGTAGGACTTTGCATAAGGCCAAAGAGTATGTAGACTTGGGCCCAACAATATCATAAACTTTTAGGGGTGTAGAATATTTCTATGTACCTATACATGTAATAAATACAATATCTGCAAAACATAATGTATAAAAAAAATGTGTAGGTTGGCAGTTAAAGTATCTCACCAATATTTTATAGACATGTGCTCAAATCTCACCTTTGTTGGGACTGCTGCTGGGTCATTGGTACACGTGTTCCATGCACGCACTTTAGGGTACTTTTAGTGTTAATAATGTGCATAATCACGTGTATTTAGTGCTTTTATACTCGCATGGGCAAAATGATGTGTTTGTGCTATTTTTGTGTTAAGGCAGGTGAAAAAGGATCGAAAAAGAACATCAAACGACCGCAGAGTCGAGGGATCGATCGAGGCAACAAAAGGAAGGGCTAACTGAAGATCTCGGCCGAGACAGGATGAAAATCTCGGCAGAGATGAGTCTCCAGGGTAATCATGAAGAATTGCAAAACTGAAGATCTCGGCCGAGACAAGCAACGCATCTCGGCCGAGATGCGTTTCCAGAGAATTTCAGGCTTTTCAAAGGACCAAGATCTCGGCTGAGATGAAATCCAATCTCGGTCGAGATGAGTCAAGCCCTAGCCAGCCCCATTTTCCCCTTTTCACGTCTCGGCCAAGATGAAGTTGAATCTCGGCAGAGATCAGCCTTCGACCCACCAATCTGAAAAACACTTTTTCACGTCTCGGCCGAGACACACTTTCGTCTCGGTCGAGATTCCTTACCCTGTTTTAAAATCCTGAATGCCTATTTTTTACTAGCACTTTCTCCCCTTATATATATATATCATCCCATTCGAATTTAACCTAACTTTTTGATACTTTTGGAAGCACTATTCAGTCACCATCACATCCAAGGAGGAGAGAAGGGCAAGAAAAAGACACATCATCTTTCCCATTGATCATCCTTGGGTTTTATCACTTTATCTTTATGAATTCTTATATTTTCTGTAATTTCTTGATTGTATTAGGTGTAATGGGTGGCTAGCACCCTAAATTCTACCCTTGATCATGTTGAACCTTGATTGATGATGAGAATGTGATTATTGACTCTTGATGTTACCTTATTTATGCAATTTAAATGTTCTATAATGCTTGATTAGATTGACTCATGCCTAGATGTTTATTTTAGGATTGATCACCCTTTGGGTGACATTTATTGTATGTTGCTAGAGATTGAACTTCACTTTCCATGATTGTTGAATCTTCAATCTCCCTTAGTAGCGAACAATGCTTGATAACATTGGTGGCATTATAGAGTTTAGTCTCTAAACCCGATCGTATCGAGGTTTATGCTTTATTTATCTTGTTGTTCTAGCTCGTGACCACCCAATATCAATTAGTATGAAAAGAGCTTGTTTGGATCACTAATTGATTTGGATAGGGATAAATCGATAAGCGTACCTTCGATTTATCCACAATTAAGGGACAACACGATCTACATAAGCGGACCTTGTAGATTGTGGGATAAGAATTTAAATCACATTGAATTTGGGACATCAACGATAATCATTAGGTAGTCGGATTCAAGGGGATACATGATCGAGGGTAGACCTTTTATCATATTCTAAAACCCGAAAAACATTTGTTATTTGTCTTTCTTTGTTTGATATAAAATACCAAAAATATTTATTGCTTATCTAGAATCTTAGTTGATCACTTGTTAGCATTTAGTTGTTAATTCAATCCAAGCCCCCCCCCCCCTCGTTTACTTGATTACGTTTATTATCCTATCCATCATAAATCATTAGTTGCTTGTAATATCTGAACAACACTAATCCACCATTCTCTGTGGGGTCGACCCTTACTTGCCACTCTACTAGTTAGAGTTTTAAGTAAGTATATAATCTATATACAAATTTAATTTGGCAAGCGACATGAGACAATCGTTCTACCGGTCATCCTTTCTCTCTTTCTTTTTTTTTTCTTTAAATAAAAATACTGTTGTATTTAAACTGAGTCAATCGACTATGAATGAGAACATAAATGTCTACGAACAAATAGCTTAAACTTATAGCAAAAACGAGAGTAAAAAAATAAAAAAAATATTGTTCTACATCGTTGATCACGTTAAGGTACCATCAAGTTTGCTTAACAAATTGGACGACTCGTCAATTGTCAAGCCATAGTGATCACACCACCATAAGAAAAGAAAAGCTCATTATATTTTTTATTTATTTATTATTGATAGTGATTGTGAAAATTGTTATACAATGTTAACTACTAATTATTCCTTGTTAGTGAATGATAATTTGGATCTATAATCAACTTGTTGTTCTTTATTTTCTACGTTGTTGTATAAATATTTAGAGTACTATAAATGTTTCGGTTTCTTATGCTTTTCTCTGTGTTTGTTAATTGAAGAGAAAAAACACTTTAGGGGTCCATTGCAGAAACTCGACTCATGCCCAAACATGGCTAGGTCTGGCCCTGGATGTGGGGACCATTACATTCACCAAACCTACGTGTAATAGTTTCCCACAAGGATTTTACATTCTTATCGTAAAGGAAGGATTCACTTATATGTTTGGAAATGGAATTAATTAACCAAGAGAACTATTCTATCAACTCTAATCTATTGGTCTAACAAATCAGGATCGAGAGACCAAATTTAATCTTAGCTAGGAGAGTAATTTATATGGATTTACTCCAAGGGGGATAATTTGAACTATTTAGATGATTTGAAACCAAACTCAAACAAGGGTGATCCCAACCATGAACCATGAGAGGATCATTCTCGTGCAAATTTTGAATTATGTTCGACTGAGTTCCAGCTACAGCTTAGCCAGACTGATTATGTTGTTATGCTATTGGAACTTGTTCCTGTGTGAATGAGGCGCCGGTTGTTAGTGCCCTCATTTCACTTGGGCTTCCCTCAAATACGATTGTTAATTCCTAGGCGGAGCCATTCGTAGGACAACCGGATTTGGAGATGCACCAATGGTACATGCGTTTATGCATGCATATTAGGTCAATTTAAGTGTTCATTTAGTGACATTTGCATGCATAATTGACTGTATATTGTTCATATTTGTATTATTGGGCAAGTTGACGTTGTTTGACTTATTTTAAAGTTATTTGAGTAAATCTAGACCAAAAAGTCAAACTCGACTGAAGATGGATGAAGAAACAAGTCTCGCAAGTCTAAAATGAAGCAAAATCGAGCAAAGCATGAGAAAGTTGTGATTGGCCAAGACAAAAGTATGCTGGAAAGTCATATTTCAGTTGGAGAGGTATCTCGGCCGAGATAACCTTTCTCGGCCAAGAATTTGATACATGACTCTCGGCGGAGACGAACCTTTCTCGGTCGAGAATTTGATACATGACTCTCGGTCGAGACGAACCTTTTCGGTTGAGACACAAAGTCGCTTTACACAGTAATTTTCTCGAAGATTGCCTTTTCAAGCCCAACTCAAGCCCCCTTCATCCCCATCTATATAAAGAAGACCCCAAGTCCGAAAAAGTAAGTTTTGATAAACTCTGAAGCTTGGACTTGGGGATTTCAGAGAGCACGAAGAATCAAGATTCATCGTCTCGGTTTTTTCTAGTTTAATTTTCATGTTTTTCATTGTTACATTGTTTTTAGCCATCGCTATGATCAACTAAGTTCCTTTATTTCCGATTTGGCTGATGTTGAACCCTAGGAGGATGTTTTTGTAGTTCTTACAATAATTGTTTGACTGAATTATGTTCTGAAATTATTTATGTTATTCAGTTACTTATGTGTTTTTTTATTTGGATTGATCACCCACGTAGTAATCATGTAATCGTTGCTAGGCCATAAATCATAATCCGTAATTCTTATGAAATTATGTCTACGAGTAGCAAATAGGTATTTCATTCGCTAGGATAACATAAGTCGCGGTCACTTGTACCGAGCTTGTGAGTACAACACCGTACCTATCCCGTGTTTTAGAGATCGTATCCTAAGATCACTTAATCGGACAGATCATTTGCAGAGCGTAATTATGATTAATTGTACCTAAGGGGTAACAAGGTTAGTAGAGCATACTTGTTAATTCTTGGGGTAGGGGTTTCAGAACTAATTTTTCAAATAGTTGCATTAATTATGAGGATAATCCAAAATAGGGAGATACTAGGTTAAAGGCGGGAATACCTTCTTATATTTGAATTCATCTTTAAATTACTAGCGTACTTGTTATCTGCAATAGTTACTTAATTCCAATCAATTCATACTTTATTATTACTATTATTTGCATAATTAGGTTAAATACATAAACATAATTAGTTTCCCCGTTCCCTGTGGGATCGACCCTGACTTACAATTTCTACTATTTAGAAAAGGAAAGCTAGGAAAAAAAATAACTAATTTGACTGCACCGGGTAGTATGGTCAACCAACAAATCGAGAAGAAATCAGTTGAGGAGATTACAAACAGAAGCAGAGGCAATATGAATATTCACCAAAAATTGATCGGAGAATTCACCGATTAATCGAAAGTTTATTAGTCAATTCGTAGGATTGATCTCTACTGATACCATGTAGTAATCATTATTGTTGGCATTCAAGTAAATGAACTCAGAAATTGAATAGCAGTAGCTCATAAGCTAAACACTGCTACTTTGTTTTATTATCAAAAGGTGTTAACTGAATACAAGCAACATTACTATTTATACTAGGAACTCTATCTAATAACTAATTTAGCTAAGTCTTGACCAATCAGAGAGCGACACTTGTGTACGAACTTCTACATAACTGCATAGTCATTGTCCACTACGTATTCTTATCCATGATTTACGATTCATATGTATTAGTGAATCATATGTTGGGGAAAGTGAATCCAATTGCTCATTAGCAATTTTTTACTTTATTTTTCTCTTCTTTTGTTAATGTTAGGAAATGAGTTGATCGTATATTGGATGACATCAATAATGAACATGTGTGGGCGTACGTATACGGTGGAAAAAGAAATAAAATAGCAAATGTAAAAAAGGATCCGAACTAGATGACCACATACTTCCCGCTATTTAGTCTCCACTATTGAAAGATATAAGTGTTAAAGCTGTCTTAAGAGCAATTGTAGGAGATATTTGAGCACAAACTTATATATTTATCAATATAAAAGACACCCATATCTGTTCATGACCATTCAAAAAAGGAGGAAAAAAATGGTGCTTCTTGATCAACTTTGGGATGACGTTGTGGCCGGGCCTCAGCCTGAACGCGGCCTTAAACAACTCAAGAGGGGATTCACCAATCCCAGGAACACCACAGGTTAGAGCCCATTTCATCTCTTCATAAGTAATTTATGTTGATGCATGGAGAATTAAAACACACAATAATGCCTTTGTATGTTTGGTTTGGTTAGATGGTGGAGAGGGTAGTGGTATAACCTTTCAGAGGTCCCTGTCAATGCCGGCGAGTCCAAGGTCGCCAGAAACTCCTGGAACACCGTCGCCAAGAAAGGAAAATGTATGGCGCAGTGTGTTCAGCCCCGGTATGAACCCGGCGACTAAGAACATCGGATCTGAATACTTTGACAAGCCACAACCCAACACCCCCACCGTCTATGACTGGTACCTACTCTCTCTCTCTCTCTCTATACTTTCTTGGCCTCTTATTTTCATTAAATATAGCTTCTATGGGATTTCTATCTTTGTTTCCTAATCTTGTCGACATGTGAGGATCAATCAATGTAGTTAAAACCGGACTGGACAATGAACCGTCTTGACCACCATTTTGCGGTTCAACCGGTTGGATCGATTCAACCGGCAATTTAACCAGTATATTAATTATAGTTTCTAAACATATTATATTATAATATATATATATATATATGTAATTATCATAAACATATTTCGCTTACATAAAAGTTGTACTCCATTCATGCCTCCCAGTAAAAAGTTGACTGAATTTGTCATCGCCAATTAATTATCCCTACCACCCCCCTAAAAATTCTTTCACATTTATCTTCCCCAAAATCAAATTAACCCTATCCCACCCCCAAGTTGTACTCTTCACCTTCCTACCCCTACGTATACTCTTCATATTCTCAGACAAAAAATATGAAATTCTGAGATTTCTTATCAGCCATAACCCAACACCGAACAGATCTGAAAGGAAGCTAGCTAAGAAATCCATGTAAGTTGATTTCTAGATCCTTATCACTCTCAATGACGATTTGAAGGTGGTTATGTCTGCTGATGCTCTCATCCCGAGAGCCAAGAACCAAAAAGGTGACTTCTGCAAAGATCAAGGCTTGAGGAGAAGTTTCAAAAGGGGAAGGATAGCGTGATTTCTCCATTTCTTTCTTTCCTTTTTTTTCTCTTTTTTTCCCTCATAGAAACGGTTTTCGGTTATCTTTTTACGGTCTTGGTTTTTCTGGTTTAGTCCGGTTTTGACAGGGTTTCTTCGGTTTAACTTGAATTTTGGTTTTATCCCCTTGATCCCATCAGACTAGGACACAGTTCCCCGTTGAACCGGTTGAATCGATCGGTCCGGTCCGGTTATAACACATTGGGATCAATAGGTCTTCTCTTTATTGTCATGTTTGGTGGCGAGGGCCCGATCTATGGTCCCATCTTTGTTTACTTTTCTTTTGGTTTTATATAAGCAACTATTATTTCCCTCCATTTACCGCATGGTAAAATGTAACTAATTATTAATATCATTTGATTTGTAGGCTCTACAGTGGCGAAACTAGGAGCAAACATCGTTGAACTACAGAGTGTAAACTGCTGAAATTATCCACGATTGCATGCATATAGTGTGGCTTTTTGCTAATGAGTGCGAGCCCCTGTCTGGAATTTCAGCAGCTTTAGCTTCTCGTGATTATGCTATCTATTAAATAAGTTCTTTTTCGTTTTTTTAGTACGAATCTTGATAGGAAAGACTCAGTGGAAAGTGATCCTGGCTATTCACAAAGATTACAAAGGTCAAATTTTAGTTTTTTTCTTCATAAGGTTTTGTTTAGTTTTTTTTCTTTAATAAGGTTTTGTTATCTCTCTTAGATAAATTGGTGATGTAGATTTCAGTTCTTGTGATCTACTGGTGCCTTATGTGGTTTATCTTTATGCTTTGTGATAAAATAACTAACCTAGGTGTTTTGATTTTGAATTTTGTTAATTACCTTCGGTGTTACATTGATCATGATTTATGGTCTTTTGTAAGATATAAGATGTCATATTATAATTTTAGAGAATAACATACTATAAATTTGACAATAAATTAAATAAATACAAAAAAAAAAATTATTATTACAGAAAAAATATATAATAAAAGTTTAACCCAAAAGCATGAGTAGAGTGAAAATCTTTTAAGTTACCATGCTTCAATCAAACTTCAATCTGTATTCTGCAAGTTACATCCAATCTATACGGTCGTTTACATAAATGTGGGAGGGTATGGAGGAACTTTTTTCCACCCCATTGAGCATATGGTAGCAATTCAGACCGTGTCCTACATAATCCAGTGACATATCCACCTTGGAGTTGCACCCCCACAAATTTTACAAATAAAAATAGTAAATAAAATGTAACACCAAAATTGTGTTGGTGTAGCGGTTGGTAATAATCTCTTCGATCAAGTCACCAATGTTTGATTCCCAATCTTGGGATATACATATTTGTTTTAATTTATTTCTTCTATTTATAGAGCAAAAATGTTCAAGTTTTGGTTTTGCATTTGGATTAATTTGTTGAAAACTAATAACTTAATTTAATTAGACGTTCTTTTCCTAAAATTGTATTTTTAGCTGCATTACCAACAATTTTTTTATTGCTTCATCAATCTTCATTTGTTTCATAAATCTAAAAAACCATTGTAATTTATTTTTCTTCAACTAATGCCAATTCATTTTTAAAGAAAAAATGAAAATTCATTAACTTTTTTATAATTAATAATAGCTCTTACTATTATAATAATAATAATTAAAAAAATAAAAACCCCCTTATTTTATTTTGTAAATTTTGTGTTAGATATATATATATATATATATATATATATATATTAAGTGATACTTATTTATACATACTTTTTAAATAATTTATCGCACCCCATTTTGAAAATCCTGGATACGCTACTAACATAATCATTGGATTACTGTCAGATGGAATATTGAGATATAATAAATGGGAATCGCTATGTCAGTCATATATGCCGCTAAAATTATCATATACACACATATAATTTTGTGTTTGTATTAGAAATACTAAAGTAAATGTTTCACTTACTCTTTCTTTACCAACCAAAACATATGTTCTTTCGAACCATAATAGGGTGCCGCTTCATTTTTCATCTCATTTTTATTATTTTATAATTATTTTATCATTATTCTTTTAATTATTACCTCGAGAATTTGGTAAATATTTGTAGAACCTACGTTTTAAAGAACGAAAAGTTATAGAATAACGGACTATGTGGTGGTAGATGGGATTAGGTAAGGCATGAATATGCAATCTTCTTACGGCTATAGAAATATACAATATATACCTAATGGGTGCTTAATCTACAAATGTAACTTCATTTGCAAGGACATCTTTGTCCATGGTAAATAAGATTGTGCATACCATTTTACCATCTATTTGGTGTCAAAATGAACCTAGTTTGATGTGTTAGCTCATCTCACCCCAAAAAGGTTGGACTTTATTTTCATTGGACCAGTTGAGCATCCTGATGGGCCACATGTTTGACCCCAAAGATTAGGGCATGCCCTATTTTATTTTATTTTTAAATTTTTAACTAAAGGACTTAAATGTCACATTTTTCTGTTAACAAACTATTTAATATTCTACTCTCAAATTTTACTAAAAAACAAACAAAAGATGACTTCACAAAATAAAGAAATATTAGAAGGAAAAACGAAAAACCTTTTTTTCAGTTGAACTAAAACAGAAAAGAACAATAAAAAGAGGCAAAAGAGAGACACGGAATAATTAGGATTCACTTATTCATCAGTTCCCCTTTATATAGGGTGTCAAATACAAGAGTTTTACAATTATATAATTTCTAGTGAATACCTAAATTTTCCTTCATCAGTTACTTTTGACGAAGGCACACTAATTGTGTTTTTCAGTCAACACTCCCCCTTGTGCCAAGTCAAAAGAGAATTTGTGCATAATTTGTTGCGTCCTTAAAAATCTTGCCAAGTAACAAAACTCGGTTGAAAAAATAAATCTTGGTCGAAGGAAAAAAGAGTGCAACTCACCTATGTTGAGACTCCCCCTGAAGTTTACATCTCTCCCTTGATACGTACATATATCAAAAGAGTTTCGAAAATATTTTCATCCTCAATTTTACATAAATCATGAGGATATTATGTGGTTGATGGTTATAGAAAGTGTTGGCAGTACATGCTTGGCCTCGTCACCTTTAATGTGTAACATAATAATACACGTTGTGTATACATGCATTTAGATTGATTTAAGTGTTTATTTTGTAACATTTGCATGTATAATTGGTCGAGAATCGTTCATATTGGATATATTGGACCATTTGACGTGTATTGACTTGTTTTGAAGAGTTTTAATGGTTTTCAGTCTAAAAAGAAGATTTTATGAGGTTACATAAAGAAACAAGTCGAAGAAGGGACAAGATGGGCCACAATTGGGTCAAAAGTCAGGCCAAAGCATTGAAGAAACGACGCGACCGCACCAGGATTGGACGCGGCCGCGTAAAAAATGTTGTCAAAGTGGGAATCCAGAGTCAAGTGACGCAACCGTGCCAAGAGGCAACACGGTTTTGACAAAAATAGACTGGGTCAAGCATTTGAAGCTGTGAAGTTCAACGCGACCGCGCCACTTCTCGCGCGGTCGCGCCAAAAAGATGTTCCTAAAGTGAATCCTGATTTTGATGGAACTTTTATCCTAATCTCTTGAGGATTTCAACCCCAACTTATAAATAGAGCCAAAGCTCGAGTTTTCAGAGAGACATCAATATTTCTCATACTTTTACCTTGGAGTAGAAGACGTGATAGTGAGTGATAAAGCGCAATCCACTTATCAAAGGAATTCGGAGTAAAACCTGATCAAAGACACTATCAAACGCAAGAAAAGCAAAGAACACAAGATATACGTGGTTCAATCCGGAGATCTACGTCCACGGGCGGAGGCAATGACCTACCGGGGTGTTTTCCACTATCTTTCTTTCAATCTTACAAGTTGTAGTTTTAGAGTACAAAGTGCGAACCCTAAATCCGTCCTCCATTCTACTATTTATACTATAAAAATAAGAACCCTAACTAAATCCCCATAATCTCGGTCACCAAATATGCATGGCAGTTGGGGAAAGATCATGGGGATCTCCACTCCCGAATGTGCCGTAGCTGGGCTGCGTTGGGCTCGCGCGCGCCTCTAGGCCGGCTTAGTTGCTGGGCTCGTACTTCTAGGCCCAATTGACCCGGCTGGCGGACTGACGGATTAGTCCAACCCGGAGTTACTGGACCATACCTATCAGATGTCCCCCCACCAGCCGGAGCGAGGTAGGAGCTTTGATTAAAAGTAAGGCATGGTGTGACGAGCGGTGATGTAGGCCAGCTTTATCGAACTAAAGTACCCCCGGGGTGGGGTTGCCAACTGGGACCGAGTGGATGCGACTCCGGGTGGAGAACTCAGCGGGGTCCGAATTGGACCGATCTCATTTTGCCCAGGGTCAGAGTACTGACCGGAGCCCAGTTGATGCATCCATGGGGTGAAGGATTCACGAGGATCAAGCTGGAACTGGGGTCCTGGTATCGACCGGAGCCGGGTAGATGCATCTCCAGCGTGAAGGACTCAACGGGGATTAAACTGGATCAAATCGCAGTAACCCCGGGGTCATGGGGTCGGGAGAGGCCGAGCTAAAACGTGCCCGAGGTAAAGGGGTCACCGGAGTGAATCCCAAAACTTCCTGGGGAAGGGTGAAGTTGATGTGATTGGCGGCGCCATCATTAGGAGAAGGGATGTGAAGTGGCGCGTTTGAGAATTCCAATAAGCGTGTCCCCCACGCGCCTTGGCAACTGTAACGTGCGTGACTTCCACGCGCGAATCTTAGACATTGAATTTGAAAAGGCCAGATCTGGGCCGTTGATGCATGAGTATATATAAATAAGGCTTGTACAGTAAGCTTCATTACTCTCATTTGCGTTTTGCAAGAGACAAAGAGCGGGAGAAGACGAAAGGATCATCTGTGCCAAGTCGTGATCAATTTCAAATCGAAACCAAGTAAGTATGTCTTCCTCTTCGTCTTCGTCTTCAATTAGAGAAGTAGGCACAACTAAAACGTCGTTAGACGTACAACCCTTGCATTTTATTATTCCAGAAAGAAGAGAGATCAGGATGGTATACAGGGCTGATGGTATGGAGTCTGGCACCCGGGCAGTAGGGTTTAGTGACTGCGGGGAGGAGGATTTTGAGGTTGCCGCGGAGGCGCTGCGGATGTCGCGGGTGCAAATAGAAGCCATGATTCCCACCTTTTATTTCCCCTTTAATTTAGAGTATATTGTGCTGGAGCCTAGTGACCGAGCTTGTTATCCTCCGAAGGGTTTCATAAGTGTGTATATAGACCATTTGAGGATAGGAATTAGGTTCCCTCTTTGGGACTCCGTAGTGCGGCTGTTGAAGTATTACGGCATTGCCTTGAGTCAATTAGCACCTAATGCCGTGAGGCAAGTTGTTGGATTCTCAGTAGTATGTAAGAATGCCGGGGTAGAACCGGACATAGAATTATTTAGATTTTTCTTCCAACTGAAAGCCTTCGGGAAATCGACGGGGTGGTACTCCTTTAGCCCAAGGGCCCGGGGTGGGTTTAAGGTGAAAAACCCGAGTAAGGTGGAGGGTTGGAAGGAGAAATTTATTTTAGTGAAGGTTGACGTCGCCCTCCCGAGGTAGAGGAGGGAGGAAGTAGTGGATAACGCCCCAGTAGCGGAGCCGGAGATTGTAAATCACTTCCGTTCCGTGGTACGTTCAAGACCCTCTGCACCGAAGAGGAGCTGGAGGAGGCTGGGTTAAGTCCCTACTACTCGGGAGGAGCAAAGGAGATTCGCACCCGGGGGCAGGAGTCGGCGGCCGGGGTACCCGAGGAGGGTAGGAACTCTTAATATTGTGTAATCGTTGGTAACTTGCATAAGATTAACCATTGGTCTTCTCTTGCAGTGAGACGCTTTGGAAAGGAGACGTCGGGAAGACCCCGCAGTGCCCACGGCGACGAAGAAGAAGGGGACCGCTGCCGAAGTGGGCCCTAGAGTGAGGGTGACGCCGAGTCCAAGGCCGTCACAAGGGACGAAGGACGATGTGGCGGTAGCAGGGTCGACCCCGAGGTCGAAGAGGAGGCCGGAGCCGACTTCGACGCCGCCAAGTGTGGCCAAAAGACTGCACGGAGCCAGCACCAGAGGTACAGTTGATATAACCGTTGACTAAGGAAAAAAGTGCTGCCAAAGCTTTTCTTCTGATGTGATGATTTTGTTTTTATATTTTTGTCCATTGTTTGTAGGGGCAGGGGCAAATAAGTGTGCTAGGCCTGGAGGGGCCCGATGCCGAGGAGCTACTGAGGCTAACTCAGGGGATCATGGACCTCAGCCGAAGGAGTGAGAGGGAGGCTAAGGAGGAGTTAGCCGAGGCGGTGAGGGAGTTGCGATCTCGCAACGACAGGTTAACTCATGACCTGTCTGAGGCTCGTAAAAGAGCTTCCTTGGTGGAGAAGGAGGTGGCGCGACTGCGCGAGGTGGAGGCGGAGGCCAGGGTGCTCCGCGGCGAAGCCGCGTGCGGAGCTAAGGGCCAAGGAGGTAGCAGTAGTTAAGGACCAGGGATCCGTGCTGAAGACATTTGCAGAAAAATTGTTGCAGACCAGCACATTCCTCAACTACCAGATGGGCTTCATCGCGGTTGGCGACACGGCAACACGATCGGTGCTGCTGGAGAAGGTCAAGGAAATCTATCCGAATGTGGATGTCTATCATCCAGAGTTTGGATACGATTTCAACGCTGTGGGCGCAGTGGAGGAGGCGTATTACAACGCGCTGGCTCGGGTCCCGGAGTGGCCCCTGGTTAAGGCACTGGCAGAGAAGAAGACAATTCTGAGCGCCGAGGAGATCGCTGCCTGCAATGTGGATCAGGACGAAGAGTTCCTGTCCTTTCGGCGGGGAAAGTTCATCGCGGAGTCAAGGGCCAAGGATCCACCCCCGCGCATGGAAATCACAGCGGAGACAACGGAGGGTGATGCGGGGGTGAACCAGGACTTGCCAGAGGAGGAGCACGAGGAGGAGGTGGAGGTGCCGGAGGCAGCCGAGGGGGTCGATCAGGGGGAGGTCATTTCCCCGCAATTTTAATGAATTGTACATATAGTAGATGATAGGAAGAATCTGGATTCTTGTTGTAATAACCGCAAACGATGTGTACACTCATTTTGTTGGATAATGAAGTCGGTTGTTGCAAATATTGTTGAGTTACTGCCTTGTCTTTGGTGTTGATTATATCATATTATTACTGATTTGGTGCTGCAAACAGGAGAATACCGAGGATCTACATAATGTAATAAAGAAGCTCATGCAGTCCTTGGAATGGTTCCGCGGGGAAAAAGACAATTTGCAAAAATAGGTCGTTCCTCGATTGGAGAGAAGAGTAGCCTCGGCAGAGAGAAGGGCAAAGGAAGCTGAAGAGGCGAGAGCTAAGGCTGTAGAAAGGGCGAGAGATCAGCAGTTGAAATATTTGTCGACGTGCGCCGAGCTGGATCGACTCTTCATCCATCAAAAAGAGTATGAGCGAATATTGACGGAGTACGGCCTACTAACTTTTGAGGAGGTCGAAGAGCGGACAACCGAAATCCAAGGGGAAATTACCGCGCTGATGGTGGCCGATCACACAGACTCCTCCGAGCTGGTTAGGAAACGGGAAGTACGGGAAATACTCCTCAACATGTACGAGGGCTTAAGAGGCCGTGGCAGGTGGCGTCGTACTGCGGAGGAGTACATTGCGAGCTCCAGCCGGGGGCAGGACCCCTTGAAGGCTCCGCGAAGGAGTAAAAAGGGGACAGTTGAAAAAGCAAAAGGGATCATATAACAGTCTGTTCCGGTTTAGCCGGGTCGAGCGGCACCTTAACAGTAGCGTTCCCGAGTGACTCGGACGAACCCGGGGTAAGAGCCGAGGTGGCGATTTGAAACTGTGTCTTGGGAGGAGTCTTCGCTGTTTTCGTAAGTGCTACATACACGCACTCTTTGGAGATTCTTTAATTACCACGGATGGCCACCTCGCCGTGGGGCATAGGAAACTTTAATGCGAGGTGATATGTGGAGTAGATGGCCTTTGCAGGGGTAAGTCAATCTCGGCCTAAAATCATATTGTACGGGGATGGAGAGTTGACCACGTAAAAATCGACAAAGATGGTTTTTATTGCCGGATATGTGCCAAGTGAAGCGGGAAGATTGATGATTCCTTCTGGTTTGACCTCACCCTGAGTGAAGGTCTGTAATGGCCCGGGGGCCGGTCGGAGCTGTTCGCGAGGTATGCCCATTTTTTGGAAACAATCTGTGAATATGACACTGACGGAGGCTCCGTTGTCCACGAAGACTCGCTTGATTGTAATATTGGCCACGGCCATATCAATAACGATGGCATCAGTATGTGGGGTGAGTTCGGGAACGGGATCCTCATCAGTGAAACTCACGGTTTCAGATTTGTGAAGGCGCTTATGATGTGGCTTCTCGGGATGAGGCCTACGAGCTTCGGCCTTCAGGGCACTTCGGGAAGTCCCTGTGGGAATAGCCCCGTATATCACGTTTATTATCCCGTGGACAACGTGATTGGGTGGATTATCTCCAGGACCCCCAGGAGGAGGTGGAGGTGGTAATAACCGAGGCTATTAGCGATTACCCTGGTCCTGTCGTGCGTAATTGTTATACCCCGGCCTGTTATTCTGCCACGGAGGTCTGTTTGGTCTTCGACCTCGGTCATTGTAACCCCCGTGGCCTTTTTGGGAGCCTCTATTCTGGTTCGACCGAGACCTGTCCTCGGTCCGAGCTACATATTGCCGCAGGAAATCCTTCTTCAAACAGTCCTCAATTTCTTTTCCAAGCTCGCGACACTCTTCGGTGTCATGTCCATGATCTTGGTGGTACGCACACCACTTATCACGATTACGTTTTTCTGCCGGAGCAGTCATCCGTGGGCACGGTCGTAGATCATTTTTGTGAACAGAAAGTATTTCTGTCCTTGATTTTGTAAGCGGAGTGAGCTGAGGGACATCTCCGCGGGGTTCCAATCGTCCTCTGCTTAGACAGCTGAAGGCGCTAGGCCGGGACTGGTCCCGGCTTGCGTTTTATCTGATTGCCGTTTGGTGGCATGTTTCTCGCGCTTGCGATAGGTTTACTCCTCAGCCTTGGCGAACCTGCTTACAATGCCGAAAAGGGCCCGGGTCGTGGTAGGAGGGTTTCGGACAAGCTTGGTGTAGAGCGGCCTAGGCCGAAGGCCATTCATGAAGGGCATTCATGAAGGCCGTAAGTCAGGGACAGGTCGAGGATTAACCTGTGCTGGCGCATGGACATGTGCGAGATGTTGCGCGTCAATGTGTCCCACAGGTGGGTCCTGATTTTGTTGCCACGCCAACGGGGGATTTTGATCCACTGGGGGATTACGATAGGACCGAGTAGAGTTAACAGATCGGCGGGTGTTCACCATGGCTAACACGATAACGTTGAAGTATGTTAGGGTTTTATTTTCAAATTGTTCCCACAGACGATGCCAATTGATAAAGCGCAATCCGCTTATCAAAGGAATTCGGAGTAAAACCTGATCAACGACACTATCAAACGCAAGAAAAGTAAAGAACACAAGATATATGTGGTTCGATCCGGAGATCTACGTCCACGGGCGGAGGCAATGACCTACCGGGGTGTTTTTCACTATCTTTCTTTCAATCTTACAAGTTGTAGACAAGGTGCGAACCCTAAATCCGTCCTCCATTCTACTATTTATACTATACAAATAAGAACCCTAACTAAATCCCTATAATCTCGGTCACCAAATATGCATGGCAGTTGGGGAAAGATCATGGGGATCTCCATTGCCGAATGTGCCGTAGCTGGGCTGCGTTGGGCTCTCGAAAAAAATTATTTTTCTTATCTCCCCTTAACGACGGGAAGAGTGTCTCATCAAAGTGACAATCCGCCAATCTTGCGGTAAACAGATCTCGCTTGTCAAATATTTTAAATAGCAGGTAATATTTAAAAATCCATATCCAACATAAAATACTTAATCGTCTTTAAAAGACCCATTTTGGTGCGTTGTGGGGGCGCAATAGGCACATTACTGCATAATCAAATATGTGTAAATGTAAAAATATCAAGCTATATTCAGTTATCAACTGGTATACGTAAATTGTTGATTAGTAGTGGGTCTGAGATGAATGAAGTAAAATTGCAGCAATATTGCATAACCCCATGTATGATAGACATTTTAGTGCGCATTCCCAATGCCTAATACTCCATCTCTATCCTTTTGATGGTGGCTTATGCGAGACCATTTTTGTGTATGTACATGGTTTAAAGGATGTTCTGCATTAATCATGATCGATATGCAATAATCATCAAATCATTTTGATGGAAACTCTCTAGTGTTAATAAGTCTTATAGACTTTATGGAGTGGGAGTGGTGAGCCCTTATATTACCTTTTCTAGGAGTTTTTCAATGCAACATTTATTTTGGACAATAATATGATAATCAGTTAGCGTGTTAAAATCATTTACTAGAACCATATATACTTTAATGGCCTGCTTTCTGGTTTGATAGGTCCAAATATTATACTGTGTTCGTTTGTAAAAATTGAATGTCTTGTTTATATATTTGGCATAGGAAGGTCTCGATCCTACCTTTTGCTAAATAATAGGCTTGGCAGAACAAGTGATGTGCCAATAAAATAGTTAATGAGGCAGAGTGGGATGTTAATCAGCTTCTAGCACTTTAGAAAGCATCCTCTGTGTTATAATAGAATTAGCACTGACACTGTACATCGTATCACATTTTCATCCCTTTTGGTATTTCACTTGAAAGAAAGAATGTCTACCTTTTGCTAAATAATAGGCTTGGCAGAACAAGTGATGTGCCAATAAAATAGTTAATGAGGCAGAGTGGGATGTTAATCAGCTTCTAGCACTTTAGAAAGCATCCTCTGTGTTATAATAGAATTAGCACTGACACTGTACATCGTAACACATTTTCATCCCTTTTGGTATTTCACTTGAAAGAAAGAATGTCTACCTTTTGCTAAATAATAGGCTTGGCAGAACAAGTGATGTGCCAATAAAATAGTTAATGAGGCAGAGTGGGATGTTAATCAGCTTCTAGCACTTTAGAAAGCATCCTCTGTGTTATAATAGAATTAGCACTGACACTGTACATCGTATCACATTTTCATCCCTTTTGGTATTTCACTTGAAAGAAAGAATGTCCATATAATTTCTTAAATATATATATATATCATTGTGTCATATCTTGAATGTCTAAAGCCGTTGTACCAAAGCCTGTTCGAGTTAGTATCTCAAAGTTCATTGCGAGTAACAACATATGAATCAGAGTTCCAAAGTTCATTGTTGGTGACAACATGAGTCTGTGTCCCAAAGTTCATTGTGGTAACAATATTTGATCCAACGACCAGAATTGTAGTGGAGTACATGTCAATAGATTGACTCAATAATTTTTCTAAGATATGCTTCCTTCCACATCGTTAGTGTTAAATATCTAGCATTCAGTTCCATCCTCACAGTTAGTTGTAAATGATAATATTTGACACAAATGTCTTTATTTAACATAGTTCAAATAGCTCTTGGCGCATGCAGAGCTTTTTGTGACTTTAACCATTATGTCATTAGGCATTTAGAATTTGGTTGTTCCTTGCCCTTTTAGTACTTGTGATGCAATGATGGTCTAATCGTATAATCATTATGTAGTCATGTAGTGAATCTCTATTTTTTGTTCTTTTGACTTCCTCTACCTTTTATATTAACTGCTTTAGCAAATTTTATACAAATGTGTAGTAGTTCGACCCTCACGTAAATTTCATTACCAACTATTTTCGTTTTACTCAGAGGGTTTAGGTGTCTATTGCATCTTGGTGCCATAACCACCATGTCCATTTGGGGTAGGCATATTGGAAGGCCTATACGGCCCTACATCCTTTACTTTGTGGTGTATTGTTATCACAACTGTAAGGATAGACACATTTGTTTCATTTACTTTGGGATTATTTTCACTATTTAGTTTTGTGGATTTCTTCCCACGGAAAATAAGTCGTATTTTTAGGCGCAACATGTCCTTATTGAATTGACCATTTAGTAGTCTAGTAAGTGGATTTCATTCCACTAAAAATTTAATTCTAGAAGTAGAATCATTCATTACTCCACAATTTATTTTATGGCATCATCGTGTATCTTTTAACTAAAGAATACTTCCAGAGCAAATTAGGTTTATAACGTGTCAACCCAAATTCACTAGGGTGTTGAGTCGTCGCCTGTGACTTTACTTTGTCGGACAATGCTTTGTCATTGGGGTCGGTTGATGATACGATCGTAAGAGTCGTTCTTTTAGGATATAGTTCTTTTTTATGTAGTTCTTTCTATAAAAATAGTTTCCACATTCAATTCCTTCTGAGCCTAGTGTTGCAAATTTGATTTGAGTTGGTGTAGTTGTTTCCCCCTGAATTAGACTTCGGGACAATATATTACAAGTTTTTCAATAGTTTGTGAAAATACTTTATCACGCAGTTGATTTGCACTAATTTCACATTTTCATCATACTTAACAAAAACATAAGCAAATCAATATTCAATTTCTAGAAGTATCACATATAAGCTTAATTACAATTTTTCATAACAAAACTCTTAAAGAGCATATATGAATAATTCAAGTCATGACATTCAATTTCATGAGAAAGTAATCAAAGTATTAACCAGACAAATCATGCCCTCGTGAAAATCATCTAAGTCATGCAAAATTCCATAATTGCCAAGATTGTACATACCGTCATATACGCATAAATCTATCTCATTTTTTTACAAAATTATAATTGTATGTCATAGGAGAAACATGTACTCGTATAATTTCTCATGCTTGCTTGACAAGAAATTGTATCATATATAGGCAAATAACATCATGTCATTCTAAGAAAAATATTAATTTTTTCATAGTTATTTCATAAAGTGGGATAAATCAATTTACATTGTAGGAAGACACAATTCTTCGTGGTGAAAAGTAGTGAAAATAATCATTATCATAAATTTTAATATAATTATAACCACTTTATAAAATTATTATAATTTTAATCTTCCTTGTCATTTTCTAGGATAACTAACAATGTAGTTTTACCAATTTATCCTCCTAATAATTATCTTATTAAATTTATTAATATTTTTTTTTATTATTATTACCACTCAACCCTACCCCATTATACACCACCCCCACCCTAAGGCCCTAGTTCCCCCAGTCCCCCACCCCAGGCCCCCCCACCCCACCCCACCCGCACCCACTCACCCCAAGCCAAAAAAAGAAAAAAAAATTAATATCTCATCCCCTACTCCCCACTCTCGCGCCCCCCACCACCCCCAACCCACCCCACCTCCTACCCCCCACCTACCCACCCCCAAGCAAAAAAAAAAAAAAAAAAAAAAAAAAAAAAAAAAAAATTAATATCTCACCCCCTGCCCCCCAGCATCACCCCCACATAGGGATGTACACGAATCAAATTGTTCGCGAACTATTCGGGGCTCGGCTCAGAAAAATATTTGTTCGAAATCGTTCGTTGGCCTAAACGAACCGAACTCGAGCTTAATATCGAGCTCGAGCCTATAGGTGTTACGTTAGCAAGCTCGCGAACTAGGTTCGATAATATTCATGAATATTTTTTATATATATAAAAAAATTAAATAATGCATAAAGTTGGGTTCAATGGGAATCGAACAGAGTTCAAACTATTTGCGAGCTTAGAATTACACGCTTAACGAAATCGAGCTCGAACTATGTTCGTTTATTACGCTATCGAGCTTTTGGCGAACCGAGCTCGAACTATTCGCGAACTTAGTAATTACAAAACGAACCGAACTCGAACAAAATTTTATAAGCTCGAACGAACACGAGCCGAACTCGAGCCTTACACTGTTCGGCTTGATTCGGCTCGTGCACATCCCTACCCCCACCCTCCCACACCTCCCACCTCCAAGCTAATTTTTTTTTTTTTTTTTAATATCTCATCCCCTGCCCCCAACCCTCGCACCCCTCCACCACCCACCACCCCACACTACCCACCCACTCGCACCCCCAAGCAAAAAAAAAAAATTAATATCTCATCCCCTGCCCCCCCAGCATCACCCCACCCCTATCCACCCATATTTAAGCCAATATAAATAAATAATAATAAGAAGAAGAATTAATATCTCATCCCTGCCCCAACACCACCTCCGCCCCACATGTATTAGAATTCGTGGTAAGTGGATGTCGTGGCACATGTGACAAATTCGTGGCACATGTGACAGATCCGTGACAATAGTGACATGACCATAAGAAAGGGTAAAATTATACAAATTCGTGGCAAGTGTGTATTGTGTCAAATGACGATTCGTGAAAAGTGTATCGTGGCACAATTTGTAAATATATTATAATTCGTGGTAAATAGGTATCGTGGCACATGTGGGAGATCCGTGGCACATATGAAAAATTCGTGGCAATAGTGACACGATCGTAAGAAATGGTAGAATTATACAAATCCGTGGCAAGTGTGTATTGTGTCAAATGACAATTCGTGGCAAGTGTGTCGTGGGACAATTCGCAAATGTATTAGAATCCGTGGTAAGTGGGTATCGTGGCATATGTGGCAGATCCGTGGCAATAGTGACACCACTGTACAAAAGGGTAAAATTATACAAATTCGTGGCAAGTGTATATCGTGTCAAATGAGGACTTGTTGTTATTGTGTGTCGTGACATGATTTTTGCGGCAAGTGTTAATTGTAAAGTAAAATTTAAAAAAAAAAAAGAAAAAAAAATATCAAACGGAGAATTTTTTATTTTTTTTTTCCCTTGAGGGGTAGAGGTGCTGGGTGGGATTAGGGCAACGGATGATCCAGTAAAAAATAAATAAATAAATAAATGGCTTGAGGTGGGTGGATTGGGGTAGGAGGGTGGGTGGGGTGGGGGTGAGGGGTTGCAGGGTGGGACTAGGGGCAAGGGATGATCCAATAAAAAAAAAAAAAAAAAAAGTTTGACTTGGGGGTGGGTGGGTTGGGGGTAGGGAGTTAGGGTGGGGTGTGGAGGGGTTGGGGTGCAGGAGATGATCCTGTAAAGAAAAAAAAAATGGCTTGGGGGTGGGGGTGGCTGGGTTGGGGGTGAGGGAGTGCAGGATGAGACTGGGGGTAGAGGATGATTCAGTAAAAAAAAAATTTTTTTTTTTGGCTTGGGAGATGGTGGGTAGGAGGGTGGGCGGGGTGGAGGTGAGGGGGTGCAGGGTGGGATTGGGGACAGGGGATTATCCAGTAAAAGATTTTCTTTTTTTGATTTGGGGATGGGTGAGTTGGGGGTTAGGGGTGGGAGGTGCGTGGGGTGGAAGGGGCAAGGGTGGGACTTGGTCTGGGGTTGGGGTTCCTTGGTTAGGGTGGGGGTATGTGGGGTAGGGTAGGTTAGGGTTGTAATTTGGGAGTGAGGGGATTGGATAAGGGAGATGAATTGAATAAGGGATATAGTATTTACTTTGTTGATTATCTAAAAAAAATAAAAATAGGCTACGATTATACTATTTTATAAGATGATTAGAATTATAAATAAATTGTAGAAAAGATGATTTTAAATTTTCTCCTATTCTTCGTGTGGCACTTGTTAAAACTTTGCGAACAATAACTTGATACTTTTAGTAATTATACAGCGATTTTCAATTTAGCCTCCACGCCAATGAAAACAAGTCGTTGCAAGCAAGTACGAAATCACATACATACAACAGAAAATTATTATGAACGAAAATAATCTGTACTACCTTTATATATACACATAATAATTCATTCATCCACTAATTCCACAGAAACAAGGTACTAATAATTCACAAATCGAGGTTGAGTAATGATTTCATAACTAAAAATAACCATTAAATCAGTAAGTATGTCTGTATCTGGATTCAAACATCAATTATTATATAAATATTCCCACCCTTTTAGTTAACTTGTCATATTTTTTATTTCGATTCATCTCACTTAATTTGTCACATTCATAAATGACAATTAAAGGCAAGAATCTCCACCCTCAAAATATTCACATTCAATCTCCACTTTTAAAAGAGTTAAAGATTCCACAAAATTTATTTTTTCTTAACATTCGTGCCCGATCAACTATGACAAATTAATCGGGACGAAGGGAGTAATTACTATTCCTCGATTTCATGTAAGGTCTGTTGAACAGAAAATTAATTATATTTTCACGTTTCAGAAAAATTTTAGAATTTTTAAATTAATTTCTGAAATTTAAAGTAGTATATTACTTTAAAAAACTTACTTGTTTCTCCTCCAAACCAGATTTATTCACATTAATACATAGAGGATTCCTATATGAAATTAGCTTTCAATACTGTTAAAGAAGTCATAAGTAGAGTTTTTCATTGTAATTTTCTTCTGGAAGTAATCCAATTGGAATGGGCGAGAATATTAAGACCGGCTCTTCTTCCCAGATTAACGCCCACCATCAGCGACTACCAAAGGCCCATCACGCCCGTCATGGAAACCATAGAAAACTTAATGTGAAGAAACAAGAAGCTGATTTTGATGGAATTGAAAATTGACGATGGGTAACCAGAGTTTCGTGCTGATATATGTTGTAGGAAAATAGAAAAAAAGAACAATAAAAAGAGGCGGAAGAGGAACACAAAACAATTAGAGTTCTCTTATTCATCACATCTCCTTTACATGGGGTGTCAAATACAAGTATTTTACAATTATATAATGTTTAGTGAAAACCTAAATTACCCTTCATCAGTTACTTTTGACGAAGACACGTTAATTGTGTTTTTCATCTTTGGTGCATTATCCATAAATCGAACTCGTAATTATCACAATTCTTTATTTTTCAGTTGCTCTATATTTGTGTTACGCTGCTTTATACTGGAGTTTCTCTTAAAACTGCGTAGTTATGATTGACAATTATTTATAGTATACTTGTAATCTTGTTTCACAAAAGACTTGAATTGCTATTCTAATTTGAAATCAGTTACTATCTTTTGTATTTAAATAATTAGTTTAATGATTACAGGCATTTTATTTTATTTCACAGATTATTATTTGAAAGAATATACATAATGTATTGGGTCAATTTTGACCCAATTGTTAGAGGAAGAATTTGGTTGTACTCGCATATTAGTAACCCAAATATAAACCTATCAACTTAACCTATCCCGATTCTATCCCTTGGTTCCAAGTGGACCGGACTGACATGATCCGACCATTATGAAATATCTACATCTGAATGGCAAATTACATCTTTTGATCCTTAAAGTATAAACTTTTACTTTCAAAAAGTCCTCAAAGTATTATTTTGTTTCAAAAGGTATTTGAAGTATTAGTTTTTGTTTAAAATATTCCTCAAAAGTAGTATCACTTATTTTCTAAGATCATTAAAGTATTGAAAATAATATCTATCTTAAGGACATTTTGAATATAATGTTCGATTTTACTTTAAATTGCCTATTATATAGGGTCCGTAGTAACAAAATTTAAATGGCATATTCCAACTAAAATTAAATTATTTCAAAGCAATTCTTGACTCCGAATAAATTCTTGAAAAATTCTCGTAGTTGGAGTCCACATTCTCGTATAATTTATGTTCGATTTTACTTTAAATTGCCTATTATATAGGGTCCGTAGTAACAAAATTTAATTGGCATATTCCAACTAAAATTAAATTATTTCAAAGCAATTCTTTACTCCGAATAAATTCTTGAAAAGTTCTCGTAGTTAGAGTCCACATTCTCGTATAATTTATCTTTGTTTGGAGTTATAGTATCATAATGAAATATTGCATAGTAATTCTTTAATAAAAATATGGTATATTATCATTTTGAAATAAATCAATAATTTGAGATAGTTTATGTATTTTTTTTCTTTTAGTCCTTGAGAGTTGTTTATAATAATTTAAGGACCAATTAAAAAAAATAAAAACATCAAGAACTAATTGAAACAAAAAATACTTTAGGGACCAGTTCTAATAAAATTTTATAACTTCAGGGACTAATTAAAATAAAACAATACTTTAACAACCTAAAGAAACAAACGTCAATATTTTAGGAGTAAATTGCCGATCTGGATAGTTCTATTCCTGTTGCAGCTGAACGTGGTTTGCCCAAATCCCTTCTAAAAACTCTTCCAAAAAAGAAAAACTCTACTTAATAAACGCTAATTATTTTAAAGCAAAAGAATGTAAATCCGAATACTATTTACCATCAACTCTCGTTGCAGACTTTATACTTTATCCTGAGGCTACCTTATTGTATTATTTTGTTAAGAGGATTTTTATCTATTTAATTATTTTTAGATAAACAAAAAAACACAAAACGATTCTGCCGAAAGTGTGTTACAGGGTAAAATGGAAATGAAAATGAAACTGCACTGTGATATATATATATATATATAGTTTTGTACAACTAATCACCTAACTACTGTAGATATATGTTAATGTATCTATTAATGATGAGTAAGAAAGTTAATTACCATATTTAAAACATGTGGATATAATCCGGCACATCATTAATGGACACATGAATACATGAAGAAAGACACACAGGACACATCAACACATGCACACAAAGATAAGTGATCGTCTCGTCGGCAGCACAACACATATACAAGTGGTAGAAAGAGGTCTTTCCGAATCTATCACGTGTACAATCTTACAAAAATGAGGGATCGGCAACAATATATTGATAACTCTGCATACAGCATGCACAGGCCTATACTAATATAATAAAAAGCTAAAAATGTGAAAAAGCAATCAATGATGAACATTTTATCAAATCCTGTAGTATATGATTTTGATTAAATATGGTCATCCGGAGTTATAGATCCACTATATATGTACAAGAACATCCAGTTTTTTCTAATTTAAAAAAAAAAAAAAAAAAAAAAAAGAGCAGAGAGAAGAAGCAAACTTCCTTACCGCATCACATATGGTCAACTCCCTTTTGCCGATATGCTAAAACCTGAATACAGAGATTCAAAATGGCCTTAACTCAGTAAATTTACCAATTTGCCCAGAAGTTTCAACCACATCCCCCGTTCCCACCCCAAAAAAAGGGAACATATGCTTTCCTCCTAAAATAATATGTTGTTTACGGGAAAAAATTCTTACCAGATTTTGCTGACAAAAACCGCCAGGAATTTCCCCCAATGTCTGATGCTCATTCAGTAGCTGCAACTCGTTGTGGCAAGGATTTAAGACGCCAGTTTCCTTTTCGAAATTCAAGGAGTTGTTCACAGGATGAAAATCTTTAATTAGTAGTATCTCAACCTCACTAGCTTCCATGGATGTCTGCATTGCCACATACTGCAGGAAATGTGGTTTTAGAGTGATTCAGGATTAGAGCCTTATTCTTCTTGAACTACGTTATGTGGTCAAAGGTGTGTGTCTTAAGAAGTCAAATAAAATATTAAGCTTTAGAATTCAGGTGAAAATACCTGGCATAAGTGTCTAACTGTTGATCTGGGGCTACAGCAGAGGTAAGGTCGCTTCAGGCTGGGTATTTTCTCCTCAGCCAATGAAACAAGTTCGAGATTAATCTTCAACTGAAACAAGAAATTGAATCCTATCAAGTTCACAGACAAAATGTCAAAGTGCAGAAACTCTTATGACCTATGTCACATTTAATCCACAACAATAATTATAAGTTATTCAACTCTGGAGGTTCCAATATTTGCTTATACCACATTAATCCTCCATATACCGTCCACTGACCCTACTCCGCCTCTCTTGTCTAACGTCTCATATCACAGATTCAGAAAAGAGAAAGCAAAAAATAATTTCTATAGTTACCACATCTTCATTTTCCTTCGAACAACGAAGATGGTCTACTAGCTTGGGGAGGCGGTTGCTCTTGGAGATTTTCCCATTGGCCCAACTAAGACCACCACCATGCCGAGTGTTACTTCGCATGCCACCTCTTCCCCAGGCAGGAATTTCCATACTACCGATCAGTCCAGCGAGTGATTCTCTGTTGGTTTCAGAATCATTATCATCACAACCTCCATCTGCATTGACCCCTGATGATGGTTGGGAAGTTCGGGTGTTTCGCCATCTTTTATATCTCTTTGGTTTGACTTCAACAGAGCGCTCATCAGCAGAAGACGAGTCTTTGCTACCATCATTCCCATTAGCTCCGTCATCGTCATCAGATCCTTGGTGTTCATCAACTCTATGGTTTCTCCGACCTCTCAAGTTCCTATAATTGCTTTGTCTCCTAACATAGGATGCTGATGTCACTCGGGCTGATGTTCGTTTCTTTCCTAATGCTTCTGCTTGACGTCGGAAAGTCTGGGAAATCGAAGCTTGTATCTGTTACAAAGCAAAATGAATTTGATTTTAGGTCATTTTGAACCGCAAATGCTAGCATGTGAAACGCCACTGAGTCATGCTAATGATTGGATAACAAAAGCTTTACACTAAGGATGAAAATAGAGAAATAGTACCTGCTTATTGCGTGCCTTCTCCTCTTCATGGAAAGCCAATTCCTGGAACAACAAATTTAATGGGTTTTTTTAATGAAACAATGTAAACTCAATATTGCCCAAAACAAGAATATTGCCCAAAAAAAGAATATTGTCAAAACAAGAATCAAAAGGAATTTCTCAACTAATACCTCTTCCTCGTATTTATCAATGTCAGGATACAGAGCAGCAATTAGGGAATCATAGTTTGGATCATCTCTCAAAGATCTGCGGCTGGCACAATGTGTGCGGCAAGCTGGACATTCATTATTCCTGCATCCCGTCAATAGTTAGCTAGAAGGCAAGTATAACTCAGTAAATAGACAATATCTTAGAAGCACAAGAAATGTACCCTAAACGCATAGATTTGTCAATGCACTCTCTGCAAAAACGATGTAAGCATTCCATGACTGTCCTTGTCTTCCTAATTATACCTGTCCAAGGAACATTTTTAACATAAATGGATCATGTATGGCTTGATAAAAAGAAAAGGATGTGTCAATTTTTTTCATTTCTTCAATTCCATCCATATTATTATGGCAAGAAAGACATTTTACACCGTAAGGAAGTGCAGATCTTCATTGTGGTTTCCTACAACATTGCTTTTTTGTTGTATAGAGTTACATATGTAACTTAAATTGGAGAAACATACCTAGACAGATTGGACATTGCACTTCTTTGCGTATTTCTGCCAGCTTTACAACAATAAACCTAGAATTTAACAACATAAGGTTTTAGGTAGTACAAGTTATTGTCAAATGCAAGCAAAGCCAAATTTCGATTAACGCAAGCACAATGCTATCTTGATCACTTTTTGGGAGATAGAACCAAAATATATCATAAAAGGAAAAGGTAAACTTAAAAGGCAGCACATAGATTGTAAAATAAGTAACTATCTACCTATCAAGAAAGGAAATGAAGCAGTTCACTATTAGAGGTGCATAGAGGAGTTCAGTTCTTCAAAACAAACATATAAAAAGAAGTCGCCACTTTTGGCACCTCATACCACAGATATATTATCTGCCACATTTTGGTGTTTTTAAGATTGGGTTAGGGGTAATACTCTTCTAGTTAATGTCTTCATAACAGGCTTATACAAATTCTCTCCATCCCAGGCCGCAGCGCACATAAAATGAAGGTGGATTTGTGTTTTTAGAAATAGTAATTTGATGCACCTCTAATCTTAGCAATAGACTAACATGTCATATATGTAGAGGTCCCCACAATTTGGATACTACCAACTACCAAAACAACCATCCATGTAACAAAAAATGATAATCCTATAATCCTCACATTGTCATATTTGTCCTTGTCTACCTCCTGGATCTCAGAATACAAAAGAAACCAAAAATGGCCAACTGCGCTATTGGTTACATTTCCCACAGCAAACAGAAGCAGTGTTAACCCTTCGATTATGTATATGACAACTTGAGAGCGACCACTATAATGGGAAACAGTGGCTTAAATTACAAGCAGCAAAACTTCAGAAATAGAACCCATAGAAGATTGTTGATTCTTTACAAACTCAACCTGTCTAATTCTCTTCCGATAAACTTCTTTAAGAGTTGGTACCTTCTGTTCAAGATCTTTCTCCACTTCTTCAGAAGAGGTCAACACACTTATTCCTCTTATACTGGATTACCATACTAAGATTATGTGCAACATTAAGTTTATAGCTATGATTTCACTACTTTGAAGAAAAACAAGAAAAAAACCAAAATGTCGGCATTATCATGTCAAAACAGGTAATGCAAAAGTAAAGATCAGTATGTCAGATAATCTACTTTCTGAAAGAGTGATCTAAGCACAGATACAATAATAATAGTAATAACACAGAAGCTGAAAGACACGGGATGATCTAAGTAGATCACCCATTATTCAGCATGCGATAATTGAGTAGTGGAAAGGGAGAAAGCAACCAACCACAAGAGATCTAATAAATATCCATGTGCTTCAAGAATAAGTCAGAATTCATCCTCAATGAACATCCAGTAAACAAATCATATCTAATAACAGAGCATGCAGAATTGCAGATCTCAAGCTATACCAGCTCATAACACATCGGACCAGAACCAGCTTCACAGTATTAGCTACCCGGTCAGAAATTATAAACAAATACGTAAATTGATATGTACGTATGCGTGAGTGCTCGAACGTGAGTGTTTGCGTGACGATATGTGAGTGTGCGCATATGTAAATTACAGCAGAAAAAGAGAGAGAGATAGAATTTACGGGTCCTTTTCTCCACCGCTAGAGCAGGAACTCTCATCAGAATCTGGAAATCAAACACACGTACATAAAAAATTACACAAAATAGAGGTAAATATTACTATGTATACATGACTACGTATTGAAGCACCTACCGCTGCCGTCTTCGGTTTGCTTATAGTTGTGAGTGTCGCTGTCTTGGAGTGAATCATCGGGCTTTTCTTCCTTGGGCGGTGGCGAAGGAGAAGCAGGCGGAGTTGCGGTTTCCAGCGGACGCTTTTGGGCGGGCATTGGGTCGACTAGGTTGCGGAGGAGCTCGGCGATGCGGGCGGTGGTTCGGCGGCGGTGGTGAAAAGACGGAGTCAGCGAAGAAAGGGATGCAATTGAGTGCAAGCTTCTTCTGCTCTTGTACGAAAAAAATGTCTTATGTATTCTGTTGCATCTCCATATGCGATTTGGGTTATAGGTTGTCTCCAGTTTTCTTTTTCTTTTAGAAGCCCTTCTCTCCAGTTTTCTCCTATACAGTATTTTACAGTTTCAATTGAGTATCCCTAAAACGCTCATTAGCTTTTCAAATTAACACTTTCAGTAGTTGAAGTCTTGGAGATTAATATTACTTGCCTTGAAAATCATGACCCGACCCTAGCCCTTTACTGTTCGGGTTTGGGCCTATAATTTGATTTTTTCAACTTTATTATTCAATATGTTTAGACTTTTTTTTTTTTTTTTAATTTTAGGAAGTTAGGCATTGTGAAAAGATGAATACTTTTGAACACTCCAAAGTCCAAATTATGGGTCTCTGAAATCAAATTTAATATGAATAACATTTTTTCCGATGCTCAATTTAACCTGAATAACTTAATAATAAGTAAAATAACTTTCATAACTTTATTTTCAGTTATAATAAGCAGCCTCTTTAGCCTCCGGTTCGGATCCTATGTCCCACATTTATCGTGTTCGAATCATGTTTCACTTTTAAATTGAGTTATACAACATGAATCGTGAACCCCGAACACATGAATCATGAACCCTATACTATGAACTATTGAATTATTAACATTGAACCATTAAATCATTAACCATGAATCGTGAATCGTGAAATCCTCAGTTTGGAATAGAAAATATAACCTAGTCCAAAAAAGTCGAACCGTAGACCTTAATATGGAATATGAACATGAATCCAGAATCCTAAACCTAAATCATGAACTTTAAATTCACGAATCACAAAAAACCTAAATCTACTTTAAATTCACGAATCACAAAAAACCTAAATCATGAACTTTAAATTCACGAATCACAAAAAATAAGTATAATTGACTTGATTTTAGAGTGGAACACAATTGAGACAGGGTAAAAGTGGGATATAGGATCCCATAAAGCACCAATTACTTCTTCATCTATAATGTAAAAAAATTTGTACTCTATAATTTTATAATTGTGCCCCTGAAATAAACTCCAAACAAAACTAAGGGGATGTTTGCTTGGGGTTTGCCAAACCCATAATCAGTTTGGCCAACCCCAAGTGATGTTTGTTTGGGCTGGTTTAGCCAAGCCACGATATTAGGGTTTGGTGGGGGGACATCAATCACAAATCAAAAAATTATTTTAATTATTCTCCCAATCATTAATAACTACCTCTTACTCATATTACATCACATTTCACAATTAATAATTAAATTTCCCATCCAACCAAACATCACTCTTTAACATCCCAAGCCATTAACTCCAGCCACTTCCCCCAACCCAGCCACCCCAGCCCCAAGCAAACATCCAAATTCACAATCCCAATTTGCAATCCTCATTTTCAGAACATCTCCCTTTAATGTTGTGTATTTTCTAATTTTTTTTTTTTTTTTTTTTTGTATTTTGGATTCGACAACTTTAAATATTAAACAATATTTTTATACATTTGTAATTAAAGGATACCCCTCTTTCATTTTTTATATATCGTACCCCCAATCTCAAATTCTAAATACGCCACTGAAATAAACTAAAATCAACCTATAACACTAAAAGAAAGAGGCGCTTCCATATTTTTCGCTGATTTTTTTTAGTTTTTAAAATTGCTCTAAATACCAGCCACTAGCCCACTACGTGTGCCATCCCTATAAAATAGGGAGACATGAGTCTCTTCCACCTGTTTTTAGGCTTCTCTCCCGATCAAATTATTTTCCTTCTTTTTTCTTTTTCTTTTTTTGTTTTTTTCCCTTCGAAATTTTAAGTTTTTATAACTTTTTCGTCTCAATTCGATTTTTGATAATAAAAGAAAAAAGAAATTACCAAATTAATTCCCTTTTCACGATATTTGATTTAACATCCATAATGCATATGTATTAATTAAAGTATTAATTTTTAAGTGTAAAATATATTTTAGGATATTTTAATTTTTGAATATTTGTATATAAATAAAAAAATATGAAATAATTCTAAAATTAGTATTTTGTAACGGATTAAAATTATTTATTTTATCTTAGTAAGTTTTGTAGTTTAAACAGAATTGTAAAAAGTACAAATTTGTTGGGTTTACACTTTACAATATAAAAAGATTAGATATATTTCCCGAAGTGATTTGTTGATTAAATTAGTGTGCTTATTAACTTTTTTCTATTTTGTGAAAATAAAATTTAAGTTAGCTACAAAAACAATGAGCCAATTATTTTTTATTTGAATATGACTTGATAATATAGTTTACTGCTCATATACTTAAGTAACTAGTATGTTTGTGGCTTCTGATACCAATATTATGTTATTTAATATACTAGATGTGCACCCGTGCGATGCACAGAATAATTTTGTTTAACCTAGTAATACGTAACGAAACTATATTATTGTTACAAAGGATTATAAATGAATTTAGTAACTTAATATTGGAAAAAAATCTTACAAATTCTAGCATCAATAGATGCATTATGGCTCTTTGTTAGTACACATGATTGCACCTTATATTTTCCAAGTAGAATCATGTGCTTACAACAGTTGTAATCTCTCTTAGAGTGAATCATAAAGGATTGAAGCAGGGACGGATTCAGGAATTTGTCCCAAAGGGAGCGAAATGTATATAACTATATGATAGAGAATTGGAACGAAAATTTTTATAGTCAAGGGGAGCAAACTTTAAAAAATAAAAGGGGCAAACTCTTATTTATTAAAGGTATAAATGAAAATTATTAGATAAAATTACATGTAAAAAATAAATAAATTGGAAGTTCAAGGGGGGCGATCGCCGCCCCTCCTAAATCCATCCCTGGATGGAAGATTAAAAAAATAAATTATCAGAGCATATGCTCTCTTTCATAAGCAACTACAACAAAATTTCTCGTATTTCACAAAACTTGCAACCGATTCTTTTGTTACTAATTTAAATCTTATAGAGATCACCCATTAAAAGAGAGGAATTAATAATTGGACTGAATTACCACATCAATAAGAAATTGCAACGCCTCCTAAATAAAAAATCTTTACATGCGATGACACAAATGTAAGTGCTTCAACAATACTTATTTCCTCTCGCTTTTACTTCATAGCAAATAACATGACGTCTTACAACCAAGACATATATATGTGCAATATAGTGGAAGAGGTCCTTCATTGGATCATCATGGTAGACCCTCTTCATCTAATTTCTATAGCCTTGGGATGTGATCTATGAGATAGGGCTAAGTCAACAGTGATCAGAATTATGGAGAGGTGAAGACAAAATTCAAAGTCAAGTAAATGACAGAGAAAAGTAAACTACTTAGTTATCCCACTTGGAAATTTTACCTGCATTACCTTTCATCCCTCTTTTCTCGCTTCCTATGCTCTTCCCATGGAAAGAAGCAAATTAATTTTGGAGATCAAGTAACCAAGAGAGTTTGAAGCAAAAGATGAGCAGCAAAGAACAATTTAAACTCGAACAATTCAATGGAGAATAAATAACAAATAAGAATTAATGATAACACTCCATGTTCAATCAACAGGGATCAACAACCAAAACTGATCAACAACCAAAACAATGACACTCCTTTAAAAATAACTAACAAAAACAAAAACAATGACACTCCTTCGAAACATAACTAACTAAAGGAATCACTTTGATTCAAATTCATCTCCTACTAATATTTGATGACATATTGTTTCCAACCTTCAACAAATCTAAAAATGAACAAAAAAAAAAAAAAAAATCAGAAAGAGAAATAATAGTATGTCAAGGGAGTTAGGAAACACATTAGTTTAAACTCTAATAAAGATCAACTACAGGGGACCCATATGACTTTCGCAACTTCAATGAATTCAGAGAAAATAAAAGTATGAACAAGGACATCAAATAACACATTAGTGATATATCATCAAAATCAAGACATAGGACAAACTTGAGAACAATCCTGAAACATCTTATCATCACAAAGCTGAATTTTATTATTTTTCCACTGAAATTATTCACTAAAAACAACATTGACGCCTTTAACCCTCAATTTGAAGGAATTTGGAGTTAGCAAGAAGCGCATTTGGGATTTCTTGAGTTTTACGATTTGTTTATGGACAATGCAAATAAAGAGAGAGAGGGGGGGAGTTGACAAAAAAGAAGTGACTAATAGAACATGCTAAAAACTTATGCTAATTCTGAATCGAAGATGGATTCTTAGGAGATAAATCATACATGGTTAAAGCTTCGGCATGAAATCTTGCATACTTTGCATTTTTTTCCCATGGGACATTGAGATTTAAGCAAAATAAAATAGTGATTTATTATCTTCGTAAGCCGGTTAAGTAGAATATATGTGCAGCAGTTTTGCCTCAATTATATAAGGTGGAGCAGTAGAGTTCCAAGAGGTTGTAGGTTGTTGCATTTGTAATTCTGTTCTTGGAGCAACAGTGTTATTTAAGAATGGCTTTTGTAGACACTAAAACCATCCATTTTATTTTCAAACATTAATTAAGAAAATAAAAAAAAAATCATAGGACGATAACACTGACACAACAAATTTAATTGCCCAGCCAATATCCTCTCTTTCTCAGACACATGTCAAAGAACAGTTTGCAGTTCTCACTCTTATAGTAAAGATAAATATATAGATTACATAAAATTAAAAACCAAACGAACCCAAAACATATATATTGATTGTAATACAAAGTACTACTTATCTTAGTGTGAGAGAGATTTATGTGAATAGAGGTTTACGAATACAACTGATAACATATAGCAATCAAATGAAATTGCATCCCTTAATTTACCATTGACAATTTTGATTTCCAAAAGTCTATAATCGAAAACGATAACACAATCATAAAATGGAATTCCTCTCTAAAAACTTATAGAAAGAATTCCGTATAGAGATCTTAAGGTCAAGTTTTCACACTGAATTTTACAGGTAACTATGATACCAATAACATATTAAGAAAATTTTAACCACACTATGAATCCCAGTTCAATCTATAACCAAAAGAAAGTTTATCACTAAATAACACATTTATAGAGCCACAATTAACTGTCAAGTTTGTGCAAAAGCATTGAAAAATGACAGGAGCAGATTACCTTCTTCATTATATGGAGGCGAGATACTGAAACATTTTAACATGGAAGGGTTTCGGTTTTTGGCAAAGCGTCTATTAAGAGTACCTTTGTGCCATGTCACCTTTTTTACCAAAAATTTACCAAAAGATTGATTGAAGCACCAGTGATGCCGTCCATTATAATCACTATTGCTATTATATTTCAATGACTCCAACAAACTGTTAAAGTAACAGAATAGTCATTCTCAAGGAATTATCTTAGGATTGCAATATAATCAATAAGAAGATGAGAACCAAAACCTAAAATTTAGGGGAAACCACATTCAGAATAAGGTTGCATTTCTGGGAAAGGGGAGCTCAAGAATGATCAGGCGAAAGTGGACAAAAGAATACCTCAATGTGGGGAAATTGTATATCATGGGAAGAGCGACTATTGAATGTTGTGGAGAAATCGGCAGAGAAACGGGATAATAAATCTTTCCGCAACGGCTTCACACCTTTCTTTCAGCCTATCTTTATTCTTCTTCTGTCGATGAATAATCTTAGATTTCATATTTGAGATTCTAGGCTACTCAGCCTTGTTATTTGCATCAACAATTTCGAAGTGAAGGGAAGGGCTAAAATGGAGAAAGGTTGCAAAGAAATAAGATTTTACATTTTTAAGTGCGTGGAAAGTGAGGATTTGAGTTTAGAGGGGGAGGAGGAGAACTGACATAGTTACGTCATCAGAGGTGTGTACTGGGTATTTGAGCTCGGAAGGAGGAGAAGAAAATACCACGGGGTTAGCCATAAAAAAAATAACTGCATATATGAGTGGGGGGGAGAAACCAGTTTATGGAAAAGAAATTGTTACCCAAGATATAAGAAATAACTCAGAATAAAAGAAAAGGTTAAACAATCAGAAAATTTAATGTCATGACACGTGTTATTAGCGCATATTTGGGAGCGCTTCTACTTTAGTAGATAGTAAGGATTTGGATTCAAACGATATTTGATGTTGTTTTGTCCTTATACAAATATGTAATTATTGCAACTTGTGCAATGCACCGGTGAAATAATAGGGAGATAAATGAATCAAATTTCAAGAAATATTACTTAAATTATTTGGCCTCATCAAATCATGCATTCAAATAATTGAATTAAAAAAATATATGAAAATATAATTGGTGGTTTCAATTTGTGATTATAAAAGGTATTAAACGTAAAAATATGAAAAATTAAATGCATAAAATTTATGAAAATCTACTTGGTTGTTTCAATCTATGATAATAGAAGATATTAAATGTAACAAAAAAAATACATGTAGAAAAGGATATGGAAAGAGGAAGACAGATAATTGGACAAAAAATATTGGCAAAGTCTCATGTGCACAAGTTGCACGGTGCAATTCAGGGTGGGTATCAAAATAGGGTTTATTGCACTGAATCCCCCTGTGTTTTTGAAATCTTGTATAAAATCTCCTCGTGCTTTTATAATTACAAAAATCCCCACGTGGTTAAATACATTATGCATGAAATCCCCAATTCTGTTAAAGATGACAGACGTGTATAGCACGCGCGTTTCGTGCAATGATGGTTCATTTTTTATTTTTTTGTGGTAAATTATCTGTATCGCCCTAATTTACCTCTATCAGAGTGCCCTTTTATTTTTTAGGTGTTTCTTAAAATTTAGCTACCTTTGTTCTAGGTTTAATTTGTACTATATTTACCACTAGAAAATAAAAGTGCATATCAATAGAGCTAAATTGGGGCGATAAAGATAATTTACGACCCAAAAACTAAAAAAAATGAACCATCAATGCATTGAACGTGCATGCTACACACATCTGTCATCTTTAACAGAATTGGGGATTTCGTGCATAATTTATTTAACCACGCGGGGATTTCGCGCAATTATAAAAGCACGAGGGGATTTTATGCAACATTTCAAAAATACAGGAGGATTTGGTACAATAAACCCTATCAAAATAAATGCTTAAAGTATCACCTATACTGGGTAATGTATTATAATATCTAAACCCAGAACATGTGATACATTTAAGCATTATTCATAATATCTTTTAACCATGATACATTTACTCACATTATGTAATTTCTTTAGGCATAAATAGTAGTAATATATTTTGACTCATGAACCGATTAGATCCATACAACTGGTGCACAAGAGACATTCCCTAAAATATTAACTCATTTTGTATTCTTAATATAGGTGTTTAATTTAATTACATATTATTATTATAGAAAAAATATTTACCCTATGCATCTCACGGATGAACATCTAATATTTGTTAATAATATATATTATACACACACACACATATAGATATATATATATATATTAAATGAGACAATAAGTACATAAAATATATTTCAAACTTGACTAATTTTCATCTATCATTATATTTGTATCTCATCGGGATCGAAAAATATAAATCTCCAATGTGTAGAATATTCATGCAAACAACATATAGTTTTCATTTAATCATATAAATATTTTTATAAAAAATATTAAAAATTAAAAGTCTTTAAAGTTAGGCCAACTCTAGCCCTAGCAGGTCAAAGGGTCACATAAGCTCGTGCCACAAGCCTGACACTGTAAACTTGGACTAAGTTAGAGGGGGGCAAGGGGGGTCTCCTACCCCCACCCCCACCCCTCTCAAATTTTAATAATTTTATAAGGGTATTTTTCATAATTTAAAACTAACTAGATAAAAATTAGAAAAAGCATTCCAAAAAAATAATTGGTTATATATGTATGTGTGTGTATATATATGTGTGTGTTTTTACTCTTAATATCCATATTTAAATTACGGAGTAAAGTTTTCTTCTTTATTTTTGGTTAAAAGATGTGAGTAACAATTATTCATTATTAATTGATTATTGGTAACGTGAATTTAGTGCCACGTATTTTTTTTTTTTACTTTAAAGAAATAATATTACATTATATTCTATTTTTTAAATTGATGTATAATATTTTATTTTAACATCATAGTTGGGCCCCTAACTAAAACTCCTACCTCCATCACTGACCCTAAATGCATGAAGGTCCAAGCCCTCAGGTCTATTTTAACATGTTTAATTGCTACATTCATTCCAAAAATTTGTGTGAGAAGAATGATATAATTAATTCGTATAAATTGAAATGCTGCTAAAACACGATAGTATTTCCATATAGTATTAATAATAAAAATTAGGTCTAACTCAAACATCATATAGTATTAATAATAAAAATTAGGTCTAACTCAAGCAGCGATGACTAAAATTAAAGCAAGTTATCTCGAGTATTTCTAATAAGAAATGGATATAATAAATTTAGACATAATAATCATAATAATAATTACATCAACAACAACAATCATAATACAACAATAACAAACAAAATGAACGTGCACCTTCAAATTGGAAGTGAATGAATAATATTAGTGTTCAATATTCACACTATTACAGTATTTTCCTTTTTTCCATTGATTTCCTTAGTTATTGTTAAACAAACTAAAAATTAGAAAGATTCAAAAAATGTAGAGGAGGTAGAGAGAAAATATCTTTCTAACCAACTCATTGTATTATTCATGTAAAATGTATTACAAATGAAGTAGTTACAAGGTATTAATAGTAAGCAACTAACTCTACTAATGTAACTCATTCAGCTATTAAGTAGCTTCTAGAATCAAAACCATGCCTAACTTGCAAGAGAAATTACAATCTAGGAGACACAAGTAGTTTGGTAAAAATGTTAGCAAGCTGTAATTTGGAAGAAACATGATCTAATGCAATAAAATCTTCCTTATATTGGTTGCGAACAACGTGATAATCTATCTCCAATTGTTTGTCCGTTCATGAAAGACGAGATTAATTACAATGTGCATGGGTGCTTAGTTATCACACTTCAAATGAATAGGCATAGGAATGTTGTCAGAAACTCAGAACAAATGTATGTAATAAACTCGAGTTCACTGACTATGGTGAAAAGGGCATGGCACTCAACTTTTGTTGATTACTTGGCCACAGTCAATTACTTCTTGCTCTTCAAGGATATCAGAGAGTCACCCAAGAACACCCTATACCAGTAATAGACTTCCTTGAATCTTTGCAAGATGCCCAATCGACATAACTATAGGATGTAAGATGAAACTTAGGAGAACTTGAATAGAATAAACCCAAATTACTAGCGCCTTTTAAGTGTTTCAATACATGAACAACAACTTCCGAGTGAGTGAATGAGGTTGAGTAATAAATTAACCTAATTGCTTCATGAATGTGTAAGATCGGGTCTAATAAAATAAAGGTATAACAACCTCCCAATTAGTCTTCCGTAACTATCTGGATTGAGAATAGGAGTGCCCTGATACTCTTGTAAGTGCAAATACTATGGTAAATGGGTAGTCACTAGCGTCCTGCATCTTGTAGCAGGTCTAGCACATCTTTTTTCTGACGAACAGAAGTGCCTTATGTAGTCCTTGCTATCTCCATACCTAGAAAATACTTGGTTAAACCCAAACCTTTGATGGTAAACATGTCATCAAGATACTTCTTTAGCCACTGGATGAGAGAAAGATTTGTCCCTGTGACCAGCAGATCATCCACATACACTACCACAACAAGAAAATCAGTGTCAAGGTGAAGAGTAAACAGACAATGATTATGGACTGATGGCTGAAAACATACTACTGCATTAGTAAATCTGAACTCCATATTCCATTCCCTTGAAGCTTTCTTAAGGCCCATACAAACTCCTTTTTAGCTTACAGACTTGTCCAGAGAGGTGAACATCAAAGTCGAGAGATGGTTACACCGAAAAGAGTGAGACAAGCTCACTAGGTCGAGCGAAAGATACTGAACGAAGCCTGAAGAAGAGCAAAAAGTTTCACTTGGTCGAGTGGAGTTGATCCACTCGGTTGAGCGCCAAAGAGAGAAAAAATGAGTTATGTGGATTCTCGCGCTTGGTCGGGTGAAGTTGACTAACTAGGTCGAGCGCCGCACTAACCTTGACACTTCAGCATTTTTTGTACCAAATTCAGCTCATGAACACCATTTTCTCACCCCCCCCCCCCAAACTATAAATTAGTCTTTGGAAGCTGTTTTAGAAGTTATCATTTACTTTTTGGAGTAGAAGGCAAGAAAGAGAAGCAAGAGTCAAGATCAAGAGCCCAGGATTTCGGGTTTTACCTATTTAGTCATTTTTTAACTTTTATTTATTTTTATTTCCGGATATTCAATGTTATTAGTTACAAGTATGATTGGATGGGTTTTACATATATTATAGGCTTAGAGAATAGATTATAATGAACTAGTGATTATATTCCGAATAATTGGATCCCGTTTTGCATTTTTATCTATATGTTTGTTTTATTTATGGTTTAATGATTTGGCCAATTGTTGGACTTTTATAAGCTTAATGAATCGAGATCTGAGAGGAAAAAATTATAAATAATCTTACAATATATCGGGAAGATAGTCAATAGAACCGAGAGATTTGAATTATTTGCATGTGCATTGATCTTTATATCAGTTGGGTGTTACGAAAATGATAATCAATTGGAGATGATGGTTATTCATACATAACCTATAGGTTATTCCCTCCGAGCGGGGGTCTAATCTAGTATTGTGGACGTCCAATAAAAACCAGAATTCGGTTCAAAGATCAAATTGCTCGGGTAATTAGTCATTAATGAATATTGATCGAAATTGAAACCTAAAATATACTATTTTAGTTGATTCTTTCTTCGATCATTTGTCTACTATTGAAATTTAGTATATTAAGTCTTCTATTATAGTAATTTAAGTTTCAAACCCAAAACTCAATCTTTGACGGTTTAGATAGAGTCAGATGAATATAATTGTGGTATTTAATTTTGCATAGTAAACGATCCTTGTGTGATCGATTTTGCTCACACTACTTATAGCTACACCGTGCACTTGCAGTCGTAATAGAGTTAGAATTTAGTGAACAATTACCCACAGGAGGACAACCTTATTGCACCTCTATCTTTGTATTTATCATGCACCTCATCATACGACTTTATCTATCTGACAATACAAAAAGATCCTTTGTTTTCACTAATTAATAACCTATTTTTAATTTTTCATAATAAAAGACTGGTGGAAAAAACAGAGTTATCTCCACATTCTAAGTAGTTTCAGCATGTTTGAGATGCTATACCCCTGCCAATCTACATGGTCTTATTTGATGCTTAATCATGTGTGACGATCTTACAACTTATGTGACTACTACATTTGTTTACACATAGTTTCAACTTTGAATTAGAAGATTAAGAATGTATTTGGCAAACCTAGAGAGTTTCTCTCTCTCTCTCTCTCTCTCTCTCTCTCTCTCTCTCTTCTTAGTTCCTTTCTTGGTGTAGGGCTCCGACTTTTCGCTGATCTGGTGGTTCTCAGTTCTTCGTCCAACAATTTTGTTAATTCTCTATTTGATCTAAGTTTTCTTTCATTTTCCTTTTTCTGATCTTCCTTTTATTTTTATCACATTCATGAACTTGTCCAGAAAAACCGTTCAAAAACGTTTGTTTTCGAATAGCTTTTCTTTCTCGCAAGTGTATGAGATCAGACAGAGATAGTAATAAGTCGAACCACAAGGAGCGTGTGAACTACCCGAGCCATAATTTCTTAAGTTTAACGAATTGGAATTGAGAGTTGATTTTTACTAAAACATAATCAAAAGATAGAAATAGATAAATGATGAAAAATGCTTCCCGAAACTCCGTTTCACCCAATTTTGAGGGGTCAATGTCCACACCCAATCAAGTCAAGGTAAAAAGGGAATAAATGGTTGAATTCCTACATAAATAGCGTCCCAATAGGTAGAAATTTCAGAATATGGTTTAGGTGTCATATCCCCCTAGAGTTGGAGAATAAATAGGGTTCTATAAAGAATATCTAAATGGATAGTGATAGGGATAACCCGATCACTTCGGGTCGGGTTAATACCTAAGCCCACTGACCGGCCCAGCACGCGTAGGCCCAGCAGGCCCAGGAACACGCGTCGGCCCAACAGACGGTTTGTTCCGCGAATCATGGCTCATGATCCGCTCCCAACTGCCATGCAGCGGGAAATAGGCGTGAGAATAGGGAGTTAGTTAGGGTTCAGTTAGGGTTTAGGAAAGTTGAGTATAAGTATGAGAAAAGAACTCTGAATTAGGGTTCGCACTTTGTATTCTGGATTATTGCTTGTAAGCTCAAAGTTCTAGAAAGAAACACCTCGGCAAGAGTGATTTTCTGCCCGTGGACGTAGATCTCCGGATCGAACCACGTATATCTTGTGTATTTTCTTATTGTTTACGTAACTTTCTGTTAAGGTTTCCTGGATTCCGGATTGCGCTCTATCAATTGGCACCGTCTGTGGGAACTGTAAGGCAATTTTTGACGTTCGCAGTGTATTCAAGAATCATGGTGACAACTCGTTTGAATCAATCTCGCCACGGTGATCAATCCAACCAAGATCCACCCGTGGATCAAGTTTTGCCGCCGAGGCAATTGCCGGCAAGGAGTACATCTCATCATCAGGGTAATCAAGACCCGGTTGCGAATCCAGACAATCAGAATTTACCTCCACCCCCTCAAAACATGCAAAACCCTAATCCCGCTGCTGCCCAACCACCGGTTAACATTCAAATCACCCCAGAATTGCTCCAGGCTTTCTTACAAGAGCATGCACATGTTCTTCAAGATTGGGCAGCTAATCGCCTACGTCCCGCGGGGCCTGCCGGACATGATGCTAATCCCGCGGTGCCTCCACCTCGTCAGCACTCGCGTGATCAACAGGACCCGGGGCATCGCGGGCGTCAGGATCGGCAACGGGAACGACCTGGTTCCTCCGAGGACCATGGGAGTTCTAACGAATCATGACCGCGCAACGATGAACCTACTGATATGGATCGCCGCCGTCCACTCAACGCGGCTAAGAGAGTTCGTTATGCCAATCCTCATGCTCTAGATCTTCAAGAGTATGAGCGAGTTCAACGCAATGTTGAACTGGACAGAATTCTGGGCCTTGATGCCAACGGAGATATCATCACACCGTTCTCCCAAGAAATCATGGCCACCTCCCTTCCCGAAGGGTTCAAACGGCCGGCCATACCACCTTACGATGGCACCGGAGATCCGGCCAATTTTCTTGGAGCTTTCCGGCACAACATGCTTAGCCGCGATAACACTACATCCCTCCATTACTGTAAAATTTTCCCCGAATACTTGCAGGATGAGGCTCGGGTTTGGTTTGATTCTCTACCGCGCAACAGCGTATCCTCTTTCAGAGAACTCGCCGAACACTTCTGGGCACGGTTCGAAGCACGGGCGAAGCCCATGGCCACTTTGGCCGACCTCATGAATATGGAACAGCGGGACGGTGAAACCGTTACCCAATTTCTTGACCGCTTTACAGCGGAAAGCCTCAAGGTGGGAAGTTGCCCCGAAGACGTAGTCATCAACGCGTTCATGAATGGACTCCGTCATGGAACACTTTACACCGAGCTGGTTCGAAACACACCGGTCACAACCCGAGCACTATTCAAAACGGTATGCAAATTTGCTAAGGCCGAGGAGCAGACTCGCCGGAAACGTGAGAAGCATGCTAGCAAGCGGCAGTCCGACAAGGCACAAACTGGGCCTAGTACACGACCTAGTGCTTTTTCCCGTCTGAACCCGGGGCGTTCAGATTCTCGAGGCGATATTCCACAACTGACTCCATTGACGAAGTCACGAGCCGAAATCCTTTCTATTCACAAGAACGATCTACGACCTTGTCCGCGGATGACTGCTCCGCCTGAGAAGAGGAATCGTGGAAAGTGGTGTGCGTACCACCGAGATCATGGGCACGAGACAGAGGAGTGCCGAGAACTCAACAAGGAGATCGAGGAGTGCCTGAGGAAAGGTTTCTTGCGCCAATACATTGCGCGGACCGATGACAAGCCTCGGACAGGTCAGAGTGGGGGGTCGTCCCATAATCGTGGAGGTTATCATGACCGCGGTACACAACAAAATCGACCGCCGTGGCATAATAATCGGCCGGGGCCTAGTAATTACGCACGGCAAGATTCTGGCAATCGCCAACAACCACGTCTTCCGCCACCACCTCCTCCTCCGGGAGGACCCGGAGACAACGCACCCCCTCACGTGATAAACATGATATATGGGGCCCTCCCTACCGGGGCTTCACGACATGCCTTGAAGGCAGAGGCTCGACGTCCTCCTCCCGAGGAGCCACGTCATAAACGCCTCCATCAATCCGAGACTGTCAGCTTCACGGATAGAGACCCGGTTCCGGAGATAACACCTCATACTGACGCTATTGTCATCGACATGACTGTAGCCAACATAACAATAAGGCGGGTCTTCGTGGATAATGGGGCCGCGGTGAGTGTTATATTTGCCGACTGTTTCCAAAGGATGGGGATTCCTCGGGAACAACTTCGGCCGGCCCCCGGGCCACTGCAGACTTTCACTCAGGGTGAAGTCCAGCCAGAGGATGTCATCACTCTCCCGGCGTCTTTGGGGACTTATCCGGCAATAAAAACCATTTTTGTGGATTTTTATGTGGTGAATTCCCCATCCCCGTACAACATGATCTTGGGCCGGGACTGGCTTACCCTCGCCAAAGCCATATGCTCCACGTATCACCTCGCACTAAAGTTCCCCACTTCGCATGGCGAAGTGGCTATCCGCGGGAGTCAGCGGGTTTCAAAGGAGTGTATGTACGTGGCACTCAAAAAGACTGCTAAAGTTCCTCCCAAACAGCAGCTTCAGGTAGCTTCATCGGCTCTGGAACCTCGGGAATGTATCTCATTGGGGGATGCCACCGCCCAAGTACCGCTTGATCCGTCCAAGCCGGAGCAGACTGTAACCGTTGGAGCCGTGGATGTGCCATGGTTACATCAGGCTATAATTCAGACCTTGCGAGAATATTCCGATGTCTTCGCATGGTCTCCTCTAGATATGCCCGGGGTCTCTCCCGATATAATAACGCACAAGCTGAACATCGATCCTAGCATAAAGCCAATCCAGCAAAAGCAGAGGAAGTTCGCCCCGGAGCGAAATGACGCAATTCGAATCGAGGTGCAACAACTCTTAGATGCGGACATCCTGTTCGAAGTATATTACCCCTCCTGGCTATCGAATCCGGTAATGGTGATTAAGTCCAGTGGGGCATGGCGGATGTGCGTCGACTTCTCTGACCTCAACAAACATTGTCCGAAGGACTGTTATCCCCTACCTTCCATAGATCAAAAGGCCGAGGCCATTACTGGGTATGAGGCACTTTGCTTCTTAGATCTGTATAAGGGATACCACCAGATCTTTATGGATCCGCAAGATGCCATCAAGACAGCTTTCATCACTGCTTTCGGGTGTTTTGCTTTTAAGAAAATGCCCTTTGGGCTCAAGAACGCCAGAGCCACATACCAGCGTCTCATGGACCGGTTTTTCCACGGCCAGATTGACATCAACGTCGAGGTTTACGTTGATGACCTTGTTATAAAGAGTATCTCCCATTCTTCATGTGTGCGAGACATTGCCGAAACGTTGCGCACCCTGCGAAGCTACAATTTGCGCCTCAATCCGGCAAAATGCACCTTCGGCGTCGGCTCCGGCAAGTTTCTGGGTTATATGGTTTCACAACATGGTTTGCAGGCCAACCCGGCCAAACTTCGAGATGTGCTAGAACTGCAGCCGCCCAAGACATTCAGGGACGTTCAACGCCTCACAGGTGGTTTGGCGGCCTTAAATCGATTCTTATCTAAAGCGGCAGAGCGCCAGCTCCCATTCTTCAAAATCTTGAGACAGGCGAAGTCCTTTGAGTGGACTCCAGAGTGCAACGAGGCCTTCGAGGCTTTGAAACGTCATATACAGCAGCTGCCTACTTTGTCAGTTCCTCTCCCCGGAGAGCCGCTTTACTTATATTTGGCTTCCGCCGAGGAAGCTATTAGCGCTGCACTTGTGCGCGAAGTCAATGGGGTTCAACATCCCGTGTATTTCGCAAGTCGTGTTCTCCACGGGGCGGAGACACGGTACTCCGTGTTAGAAAAAACCGCTTTGGCAATTGTTATGGCAGCTCGGCGTCTACGGCCATACTTCCAAGGACGTGAAATACGGGTTTTGACCAATCATCCTATCCGCCAGATTCTTGTCAAGCCCGAGGTGTCTGGGCGCCTTGCGAAGTGAGCCGTCGAGTTAGGCGAATATGATATTCAATACCTTCCCCGCCGAGCAATCAAGGGTCAAGCACTCGCCGACTTTCTGGCTGAAACCCCGGGAGACAATCATGAGTCTCCGACAGACAGTGATACACATCACCCCGCTACCCTCGTATCCTCACCTTGGAAATGGCAGCTATATGTGGATGGAGCATCCACAACTCGAGGAAGTGGTGCCGGGGTGCTTCTCATCGACCCCGAGGAGGTTGAAGTAAAATACGTCATCCGATTCAAGTTTAAGGTGACTAATAATGAAGCGGAGTACGAGGCAGTTCTCGCCCGGCTCCGGCTCGCTCAATCCTTAGGCGTTCGTCATCTTGAGCTCTTCACGGACTACGAGGTCGTGTCCAAGCAAATCCAGGGGACTTATGTCGCCAAGGATGAAACAATGATCAGGTTTCGTGCTCTAACACTCAAGCTCATGTCAACTCTTGATACAGTTGTTATCCAGAAAATACCACGTGCCCAGACTGCAAGAGCAGACGCGCTCAGCAAATTGGCCTCCGCGGTCCGAACTAATATATCTCCGGATATCATGGTCGAAGACTTATCACATCCAGCAATTCATGAGGCCACAGTTTCGGTACTGACCGATAGTGATCCGAATTGGATGACTCCTATCATTCAATATCTCCGAGATGGAATCCTGCCTACTGATAAGCTGCGAGCTCGGTAAGTGGTCCTCAAAGCTCCCAAATACTCCTTTCATGATGGAGTTTTGTACCGGCGGTCATACCTACAACCGAGTCTCCGGTGTCTCGCTCCTGCCGAAGCGACCCAAGTTCTACGGGAGGTTCACGAAGGGGCCTGTGCCAGCCATATCGGCTCCCGGACATTGGCCAAGAAAGTTCTCCGCTGGGGATATTATTGGCCAACTTTATTCAACGATGCCCACGACTTAGTGACCAAATGCAGCAAGTGCCAGCTGCACTCCCGTGTAAAGCATCTGCCACAGAGCGAGCACACTGGCATCCAGAGTGCGTGGCCGTTTATTCAGTGGGGTATCGACATTGTTGGTCCATTCCCCGTTGCTCCGGGGGGATTGAAGTTCCTGGTTGTTGCCGTAGACTACTTCACTAAGTGGGTCGAAGTCGAACCTCTAACGGCCATTACTGGTCAGAATATCTTGAAGTTTGTGTGGCGCAATATCGTTTGTCGCTTCGGCATCCCGAGTACTATCATCTCGGAAAATGGTAAACAATTTGCCAACGATCACTTTCGATCATGGTGCGAAGAGCTTCACATCAAACAAATTTTCACTTCGGTTGCTCACCCTCAAGCCAACGGACAGGTTGAAGTCACCAATCGGACACTACTCACGGGAATAAAGAAGCGCCTGGATAATGCCAAAGGTCTCTGGGCAGAAAACCTTCCACAAGTCCTATGGGCTTATCGCACGACACCGCATACCTCTACCGGGGAAACTCCTTACAGCCTTACTTATGGTTCCGAAGCCGTTATCCCGGCTGAAATCAGTGTACCAAGCCCCCGCCTCCTCACATTGGTTCCAGAGGATAATGACGAGGCTCTCCGAGCAAATTTGGATGAGCTTAAAAATCGTCGTGACCAATCATTCATTCAACAGGCCAGGTGCAAACAACGAGCAGCCCAGTATCATAACCTCCGGGTCCGGGGCACTCAGTTCAATGTCGGGGACCTAGTTCTTCGGCTCAACTCAGCCAGCAAAGCTGCCCCCGAGGGGAAATTACATGCTTCTTGGGAAGGTCCCTACCGAGTCGTTGCCGCGCACGATTCCGGATCCTATCAGCTAGAGCATCTCAACGGAACCCCGATTCCCCGAAGCTGGCACGTAACCAACTTGAGGCGCTTCTACCTGTGAAGGCCAAATCACAAGTACCATCTGCTCTTTCTGCTCATTGTATGTTTCTTTTATGATTATCATCTACCTTTGTATTGTTTAGTTTGGTCCGGCACTTATCATCGAATAAAATTCTTTGTTTATGCATCTTGTTGTGTTTCCTTTTACGTTACGGGGACGCCCTAACGCAATCGTATTATCATTATTAGTCTCCGGACAATTAAACCTCTCTCTCTCTCGGTCCGTCCGAGGAGATTCGCATTTTAGTCCCCGGACTCGTATCACTTTCTCGCCTGTTTAACCGGAGAAGTGTTTACTCCCGCCTGATCCGTCCGGGGAGATGTTACTCCCGCCTGATCCGTTCGGGGAGATTGGATTTATCCGTACTGTGTTCCCGAACACCCAATTAAAATAGTTAATAATTTTTCGTAGTGTGTTCCCGAACACCGCAACAGTTTTATTATCTTCTGAATAATACAACATCAAGCAGTTTTTTACATAAGACTTAAAAAAAAAAAAAAAAAAAAAAAAAAACAAACAAAATAACAAAGAGAACAGCCATTATCTACGGCCCCCGAGCCAATATTCAGCGCCCCGGCGTTGCGGCCTGCTCCTCGATCTGCGCTGGGTCCTCCGGGATCTTGTAGATCCTCGACCTCGGGCTCTGGCTCTTTCTCCACCGCGAGCTTCCCGACGCCGAGGACTTGCTCTGGGCGTTTGCCTGGGGACTTCGTCTCTAGTCCGAGCTCGGCTACTTGGTTGTGGAGCGGACCTCGGGGTTTGGGCCCACTGCACAGGGTCCCACTCCTCCGGAGCCATCACTTCAATTTCTCTGGCCAGCTCCTCGACTACTTCTTCAGCAACCACAGCGGGCTCTTCTTCGACCGTGGTCACTGGAGCTGGCTCCCGAATAACAATGCCTTGGCTCTTTCCAGAGGGTTTCTTTTTGTCCTTCCGAGGCGCTTTCGGGGTACCTTGTCTCCGGCTTGAACTCGCGATGAACTCCTCGGCAGAAGGCCTCCACCTGCCTCGGCCCTTCAGCCCTTCATACATGCTCAGAAGCAACTCTAGCACTTCTCGCTTTCTTACGAGCTCCGAGGCCTCCGCGGGGTTATTTGCCGTAAGCGCTGAGATTTCGCTCTGGATCTCTACGACCCGCTCCTCCACTTCTTCAAAGGTCAGAAGACCGAACTCCGACAGTATTCGATCATACTCCCTCTGATGAACAAGGACACGGCTCATCTCGGCAGCGGTAGACCGGTATTTCATCTCGAAATCTTTGGCTCTCTCTTCGGCTTCAACCACTTTCCTCTCTGCCGAGGCCACCTGCTTTTCTAGCTTCGGCACTACGTGCATCTGCAGGTTGTTCTTTTCCTCGCGGAACCACTCAAGTGATCGCATGAGCTTCTTTATTGTTTCGTGTAGTTCCGCGGTGTTCTAAACAGAAAGAAGAGCCAACCAGATCGATTACTCTCAAGTATGTAAAAAGTTGGAGTTCATTTCGACAACAGACATAAATTGATCATGCAAGCAAAGGAAAAACAGAGAATCTGAGAAACAAAAAATTATATTCATCAAGTAGAAGTACAATGTTCCAGATTCAGTACATTGATTTGCATACATTCCTAACATATACAACTTTAAATTTGCGGGGATCGACTGACCTCCCGCTCAGTTGCCTCAGTCTCTTCGGGCAACACCTCTTGCCGGCCCTCTGACACTTCGGCTACCCCTTCCTCAGTTGCTGCGACAGCTTCGTCCGCAGCTGTGGCTTCGACCTCCATCCGTGGAGGGGGTTCTCTGCTCCGGGGTGCGGTGACCAGCTCACCTCGGCGGAATGCCATGAATTCTTGATCCTGGTCCACCTCGCAGTTGGCGACCTCCGCGGCTGTCAGCAGCTGTTTCTTCTCCCCGAGAGCCTTCACCAGGGGCCACTCCGACAAATTCGCTAGAGCCGCATAGTAGGCCTTCTCCACCCCGGCCACTGCCTCAAAGTCATACCCGAATTCTGGACGATATACGTCCACATTCGGGTAGACCTCCTTCACTTGCTCCAGCAGCGCGGATCGAGTGGCCTGGTCCCCTATAGCCACGAACTCCGTCTGGAAGTCGAGGAACGTGCTGGTCTGGAATAACTTATCGGCGAATGCCTTCAGCATCGCTCCTTGCCCCTCGACCACGGCAGCTTCCCGAGCCTCCATCTCCGCCCGCAGCCGTAGTACCTCACCTCGGAGGACATTGCTCTCCGCCTCCACCCCGCGCAGACGCGCCGCTTCATTTTCGACCAGGGCAGCCCTCTTTCGCGCCTCGGTTAGGTCGTGGGTCAACCGGTCGTTGCGCGATCGGAGCTCCCTGGCCACTTCGGCCAGCTCCTCTTTCCCTTCCTTCTCGCTCTTGCGGCCGAGGTCTAGGATACCTCGCGCCAAGCGCAGGAGCTCTTCGGCGTCCGCGCCCTCCAACCCCAGCAGACCCGGGGCCACTTGTTCTACCTGGACAGTTACACAACAAATGACATCAAACTCAGCCTTCATAACACACACTTCGTGTACGTAAAAATTACGAGCATCGTTTAAAGTTTACCTCCGTGCTCTCCCCTACCCGGGGTCTTTTAGATGGTACTAGCGGAGTCCCGGTAGGCTCCAGCCTCTTCTTCGTTCCGGGAGTTGACCCCGACGGCATAACCCGTTCTTCCGACCCCGCCGACGGTCGTGGACTGGGCACTGTCTTCCCCCGGGGAGACACCTCAGTGGCCTTCCCCTTCTTTTTTGCTGCGGCAACAGCCGCGGGGCTTCCGGCAGGCTCCTTTCCGAAGCGTCCCACTGCATATAGAGGTTATGGTTAGTCCTACGCAAAACGACAGTTATAAAAAGCAATATAGAAGGACTCCTACCCTCTTCGGCACCCGCATTGCCCGAATAATACGGGCTCAGTCCTGCCTCCTCCAATTCTTCCTCGGTGCAGAGGGTTTTGAAAGTCCCCACTGACCGGAATGTATGTATCACTTCGGCCTCCGGGCTCTCCACCGGAGCGGTATCCAGTACCTCCTCCCTTCTCCACTTCGGGAGAGCTACTTTATTTTTTATAAATATAAACCTCTCCTTCCACCCCTCTACCTTACTTAGGTTTTGAACCTTGAACCCACCTCGGGCTCGGGGACTGAAGGAGTACCACCCCTTGGACTTCCCGAAGTTTTTTAATTGGAAGAAAAACCTAAAAAGCTCTGCGGTCGGTTCTAATCCGGCGTTTTTACACACCACGGTGAACCCCACTACCTGCCTCACCGCGTTCGGCGCTAGTTGGCTCAGGGCAATACCGTAGTATTGCAGCAACCGGATCACAATGTCCCACAGGGGCAGTCTCAGGCCTATTCTAAGGGGATCTATGTACACACTAATAAACCCCTGCGGTGGGCAGCAGGCCCTATCCTCGGAGTTCGGTATTATATACTCTAGGTTGAAGGGGAAGAAAAATAAAGGAATTTCTCTCTCGATTTGCTCTCGCGTCATCCGTAACGCTACAGAGGCCACCTCCAAACCCTCCTCCGCGCATGGATAGAAGGCAACCATCATAACGTTGCTCTCCAGCCCATCGGCCCTGTCTACGGTCCTAATCTCATTTCTCTCCGGAATGAGGTATCGAAGGGGGGGGACATCTAATATGGCACCCGTAGTCCCTACTTCTACTTCTTCAACAGAGGCAGAAGATGAGGCAGAAGATGAAGAAGACGAAGAGGAAGACATACTTACTTGGGTTGGATTTGAGAAGTTTTGATTTGAGATGGACTGCAAGCACAGAATCCCTCTTTTTCCCGCTTTCTAAACTGGTAAATCGCAAAGAAGAAGATGAAGAGTTACTGTGCAATTATTTCAATTATATACGCAAAAAACCAACGGCTCTGATGCAACCTATTCAAATTCAGAGATGGAGATTTAAACGTGCTCTTCACGCGCTTTACAATTCCCAAGGCGCGTGGGGAACAGGTTTCTTGGAAATCGCAGAGTGTGTCACTTCACATCCCTCTCTCTCATGATGGCGCCGCCAATCACATCAACCTCACCCTTCTTCAGGAAGTTTCAAACTACACTCCGGTGATTCTTTTACCTCGGTCATACTACCACACTCTGGTGCTTCCTTCATTTTGGCCAGACCACTACACTCCGGTGTACCTTCCACCTCGGCCAGGATGTTATATACTTCCAACGCGTTTCTTGCTTCTGGGAAATTCGGTATCTCGCTATATGTCCTGTGCACTTCGGCCTAGTTCGACTCCGCATCCGCAGAATGCTCCGCGTAGTCCACGGGGACGCGGATAGACTTAATCATCCATAAACACTTCGGCGCGCTCGCGACTACGGCCCCTCTTGCTTACGGTTCCACCCCGGTGACAACCGAAGCTCCTTCCTCGCTTCGGCTGGGGGGGGGGGCATCTGATAGGGATAACCCGATCACTTCGGGTCGGGTTAATACATAAGCCCACTGACCGGCCCAGCAGGCCCAGGAACACGCGTCGGCCCAACAGACGGTTTGTTCCGCGAATAATGGCTCATGATCCGCTCCCAACTGCCATGCAGCAGGAAATAGGCGTGAGAATAGGGAGTTAGTTAGGGTTCAGTTAGGGTTTAGGAAAGTTGAGTATAAGTATGAGAAAAGAACTCTGAATTAGGGTTCGCACTTTGTATTCTGGATTATTGCTTGTAAGCTCAAAGTTCTAGTGAAAGAAACACCTCGGCAAGAGTGATTTTCTGCCCGTGGACGTAGATCTCCGGATCGAACCACGTATATCTTGTGTATTTTCATATTGTTTACGTAACTTTTTGTTAAGGTTTCCTGGATTCCGGATTGCGCTCTATCAGATAGCAAACAAAGTCAACCCCGGGCCTCGGGTTACCGATTAAGTAAACTAAAATAATCTAGTATGGCTTCTCCTACATTATAGACCGAAGTAGGGATGAGATTTCTCTACACACACAACTAAACTACCGTCGTTTATCCCAACCGATAATTCTTAGGCTCTATTCCCCCTTTCAATAGTTCTTCTCCTCCGTAGGTCCCCATCCTATAAATCGGGTTTTAATTAATTTGAGTTCACGGATTAAATTTCCTTCCCTAACAATCTAAGGCACAAAAATCCAATTCTAAGCTCATTTAAGATCAAATCGGATTTCCTCGAAAGGGTGGCAAACCCTAACCTAAGTTCTAAATTATCCTTTCTTAAATGCACAATCATACAAAAGAAGGCTAAATTATCGAAAGCTCAAGCCACCGAGTCAAACCTATAATCAAGCCTAATTTCAGTGATAACTGAACCAAACTAGGAGAGATTGATACATGAAGGAGCAACTATGAGCCAGAGTATTAGCAGTTCTCTTCACCCATAAAAAAGAAACTGAAGTAAAAGACGAACATAAATGTAAAATATCAGCGATAATTGAACCAAAGTATGAGAGATCTTCTTCCTTCTTTTGTAGTGCCCAGAAAACAACCATTGAGTTGGTCTCTATTTCCACTGTTGACACCAGCAGCTGTTTAGCAAGAAAAATAGCTTTTCGGTAAGCCAAAGCTTCTGCAACATCAACGTTTACTATCCCTCTTTCCAGATAAGTTGCCACTTTCAACACCTGTCCTCTTTCATCCCATAACGCTACTCCTAGACCGGCCCTTCCCTTCTTGCATATCGAAGCATCAGAATTTAGTTTCATGTATCCCGCTGTCGGAGGTCTCCATTGCTCAACCACTCGACCGCTTGATGAAATAGCTAGAAGCTTTGCATCCGGAAAATCTTTATAATATTTTTCTTCTAGACTCGAGACTTTCACTTGATGATCCTTCTTATCCTTAAAGACCATTTGATTTCGTGCGTACCATACGAACCACATATGGACTGCCATCAACGATTGATATGTGTTGTCCTCTATCTGACTCAGCTCCCATAGCCAATAATCCATATCTCCTTTGCTCGTGACATTTGATGGATCATATCGTAAGCTTCCCCGTCTCCAGAAGAAATCCGCACATGGACAGTCCCTGAGCACATGTACAACAGTTTCATAATCATCCCCGCATCTAGGACACACGGGATTAACATCGACCTTCTTTCGGACTAAATTGCAATTCACTGGAATAATATTATGTACGCATTTCCATAGAAATATATGGATTTTTGTTGTCCTCAACGATTGATATTTGTTGTCCTCTATCTAACTCAGCTCCCATAGCCAATCGCCCATATCTCCTTTGCCCGTGACATTTGATGGATCATATCGTAAGCTTCCCCGTCTCCAGAAGATATCCACACATGGGCAGTCCCTGAGCACATGTACAACAGTTTCATAATCATCCCCGCATCTAGGACACACGGGATTAACATCGACCTTCTTTCGGACTAAATTGCAATTCACTGGAATAATATTATGTACGCATTTCCATAGAAATATATGGATTTTTGTTGGTACTTCCAAATTCCAGAGTCATTTTCAAATCCGATTGTCAATCGATGAGCTTGAGGCGCCCTCCCTACAAACTTGGGTGAAATTCTCAAGCCCAAGTAGTGAAGAGGTTGGAATTCATATCTCAATCAAAACTTCATAGAAATGAAAACCATTTCCTCCTCCCAACAAACTTGGGCGAACTTCTCAAGTCCAATTTATTAGGAAGGTGAAAAAATGTGCAAACTCAACAAAGAGTAGTAAATAGTGAATTTACAAATCAAACACAACACAAGGTTATCACTTCCAAATCTATACCATTGAAACAATCTCATTCCATATTTCATTTCCATCCCAAAAGCACTTATTTGAAAAATCATTAAAACTAACACTGCACTATGTACAAGCGAAAAATAAGATTAAAGGTAGAAATGCTAAACAGAAAGGAGAGGATCCTCAACCCCTTGTCTTTCTCTAACGGTGTTTCTTGAGTAGGTCTTCATCTGAAGAGGTCTCCTACTCAACTCGGATTCTTTTTCCTCAAAGAAATGGTGTAGTGGATCGAAAAGAGTGTTCTCACGGCTTTGTGGCCAAGCATCCATATTGGGAAATCTCGGGAAATGTTCCCTCACATCGAAAGTTGAGGCGGACGACGGAGCAATCCTCTCGGTGACATCTTTAATTTCTATTTCAATCCTTGCCCGTCTTCTCCTGAATTTTTCCGAAAGATGCTCTTAAGATAAGCAAATGTCTTGACATTGTTTTTCAAGAACCAATGAAGGAGGAGGTGGGTTTCACATCCTTGTCTCTCAATATTCTCCACTCTCTTTTTCATTTCATTCACCGCTCCTATGATTGCTTCATTTTGCTTCACTTTGCTTCACTAGCACCACATTCTTTTAATTGGAGTGGTTGGCGATGCCCTCTAGGATGGTTGTCCTCCTTAGGATTTCATCAAACTTGCTTTCTACACCTCTTTGTGCTTCTAGTTCTTCTTCCACTATCTCCCTTTCATTTTCTCTTGCTACTCGAGGCTTGTTCGGATCATCCAGTGGTAGAAAGTCATACCCCAAATCTTCTCCTTGGAGTCTTTCTTCTATTCACGGTAGTGCACGGATGAACTTGGACTCAACTCCCGTGACTCGAGTGGTCTCTTTTTCGCCAAAACGGCATATGTTAGGATCTGAAAGTTATTCCTAATGGCCGGGTCTTTGATAAGTAAGTATTTTTCTCTATTTGAGACAAACTTCTCCTCCCTAGTAAGCTCTTCCCAAAATAAATTGGGCTTGAAATCCATGTCTGTTATGATTGCATACAAATCCTGCTTTATCCCCTATTCCTCTCCAAATGTCACTAAGGGCATTGAGAAGCATTTCTTGCTAATCACAAAGTTAACTCGACCTACTACTGCGTGTAATGCTATCCTTTTTTCATTCACTTTTGAAAAGACAAGCCGGTCATTAGGAGATGGAAGGAAAAATCCATCCGGTGCTACAAATTCTCCTTCCTCCTTAAATTTCTCCCTTTCATCATCCGCTTCTTCCCTTACCACTTATTTTCCCGTTTTCCTTTTGCTACTTTCCCCCAAGGTAGAGGATTTAGTGGTAGTTTTCTTTCGTTTCTTCCCCTTTGTTTTTGTCATTTTAAATATCCCTATACTCAAAAGAGACAACAAGCATAACAAAGATATACCCAAAATATGATTTTGGGTTGGGAAAATGTAGCTTATGTGTGCTAAGTGTTCTAACTAAATGAATTCAAGGGGAAAGAACAAGAAAAACCAAAAATTACTCTAAACAGGAGAAAAAGAGTTGAAAATTTTACCTCCTTCGAGTTTGTCGGATTCCGGCGACTTTTGCCAGAAAGTGATCGATAGGAAATGATGCCTTTGGTCTGGGTAGCTATCCCTCCAATGGACTCATGCTAGTTCCACACGGATTGGGAGTAATTTGAAAATCAAAGTAAGGATTTTTGGAGCATTTTTAGAGAGAAGGAGGAGCATTTCTAGAGAGAGAAGTGGGTTTTGAAATTGTGGAGAAGAAATGAGGGAAGGGAGGGGGTAGCCTTAAGCTTATTTTTTTGGTCAAGAATTCCAAAAATTGATTTCTTTGTTTTTTTTTAATCAAACGATTGCCTTTCCGAAATTTTTCGGAAATTAAACTTTTCGAGAAATCCCGACTCAAAATTGTATTTCCCTCAAGAAATTGTCCTTCCTCATTTTTCTTCACATTTCACCTCCAATTGGTACCTATTGTCTCCAAACCAACACATTAAAATGCTTCAACAAAAATATATTCAAAAACTCATAAACTACTTTTATTGAAAACGAAATAAATGGGGCTTGGGATGTCTCCCAAGTGCGTTTCTTTAAGGTCACTAGCTTGACCCTTTTTCATCAACAAATTATGGGGTTTGAAAAATCATGCTTTCCCCCTCCAAGGCTTTCACATTTTCGATCATTGAAATCATTTTCTTTTTGGTCATTGATTCCTCTTTTCCTTGAAAAAATTTCTTGCCAAAAACTTCAAATTCCTTTAGATCCTCATCGTTTTCCAATGATACTTGGTGATTGATTGAATGTGTAGGATGGGTGCTAATACTAGGGTGTTTTCTCTTGGTCATTTGAAATTTTAAAGTCTCACCCTTTGTATTAAGTACCATTCGATCCCATTTGACATCAATGAGTGCACGGGCACTCGCAAGGAAGGGTCTCTAGAGTATCATTAGAAAATTGAGCTCACGTCCCATATCTAGGATATAAAATCGGTTGGCAAATTTGACTTTCCTACCTCAACCAAGATATATGTTGCTATTCCCTCGGGTTTTGATTCCCGAGAGTTAGCAAATGTAAGGGACACATTGGTAGGAATCAATTTTGCTAGACCGAGTCCCTCGAAAGCTCTTAAGCTCATTACATTCACACTTGCCCCAAGATCACATAGGGCATTTCTAAAAACTTTCTCTCCAATTCTACAAGATAGAATAAAGTATCACGAATCATTAAGCTTATGAGTGAGCCTTTCCTCTTTTACAATTTTGTGCTCAACCAAATTGGGAAGGGTCTCAAAAGCTTGAGATCCCACACCTTTAGGTAAAAAGTCTTGTAAGTTTTCCAAAAAGGTGGTGATGCCTTCCTCAATTTTTTCATCAAAGAGTAGGGTGTCATTTAAAGACACCTTGGAAATAAAATTTTCGATCTCACCTTCATTCTCGACTTCCATTGTTCTTTTTACTGTCATTACACCTTCCAAAGGATTTCCAAAAGAGGTGGGAATGGATGTTGGTAGGATGCCTCCGTGGTTGCCTCGAGGTTTCTATTTTTCTCTCCACTCTCCTCTTCTAAATCCTCCTCTTCTTTTTCATCTTCCTTCCACCCTTCAACTAATTCAAGCCTATTGTCTTCTTTCTCCATCAATTTCTCCTCACTCCCCTTTCCTCCCACAAACTTGAGGTCCTCTTGGGGCTCCGCTTTTGTCCTATATTCGGGTTGCCTTGGGAGGTTACCCGCTTGGCTAAGTGACCCCGAAGGTGAGTTAAGGATGAATTGTTCCATAATTTTGTTATGGCTCATTAGGATCTCGAATTCTGCATTCATTTTGTCCTTATCTTTCTTTGCTTGGGCTCGAATTTCTTCAATGGCCAAGTCGGCCTCACTTCTCCTAGGATAGTTGGGATCTTGGTTTCTTGGTGGGAATCCCAGAGGGTTTTGAGATGTTTGGTGGGTTTGACCTTGGTATTGTGGTTGCTCGGGTGGGTTTGAAGAGTTTTAGGAGTTGGCATATGAAAACGCCGGGTTGTATCTCCAACCGGGGTTGTAAGTGTTTGAGTAAGGATTCCACTCACCCCTTTTAGCCCTCTGAAGTAATTGCACACTCTCCACTTGAGACAAAATAGAACACTCATTTGCCATGTGCCCCTCGTTTCCACAAATATCACAAGAAATAGTATTGAGGGGTTGGGTTGCGTGGATGTGGTACTTATATAATTCATAGTGTCAAATTTCTTGGTAAGGACATCTAGTTTCGGCGCTATCAAATCTAAAGTATCAACTTGGTGCATACCTTGGATTTTTCTTGGCACTCTTGAAGATGCAACTGGGTTGGCATGTGGTCGATTCCATTGATTGTGGTTGGTGGACATGATTTCAATTAGCTCAAATGCTTCCTCAATACTCTTGTTCATCAAGCATCCTCCGGAAGCGGCATCAATGGCACTTCGGTCGTGATAGGAAAGTCCATTATAGAATATTTCGAGCAATATCCACTTTCTCTAGCCCGTGATGCGGGCACGTTCTCAACCCATCTTTGAATCGCTCCCATGCTTCGAATAGACACTCATTTTGCTCTTGAGCAAATGTGGTGAGTTTGTTACGTAGTTGGGACGTCTTGCTTGGCGGGAAGAATTTTCGCAAGAACTTTGCCCACAAGTCCTCCCATGAGGTAATGGAATCCGGTGGTTGTGAATTGAGCCAAACTGCGGCCTATCCCTGAGAGAGAAGGGAAAAAGGCGAATTTTGATAGCTTCCGGTGAAACTCCCTTCATCTTTAATGTGTCACATATTTGTAGGCAGGTTGACACGTGGAGATGAGGGTCCTCGCTTGGTTGGCCTCCAAATTGATTTGCTTGAATGATCTAGAGAAGGTCGGGCTTCAATTCAAAGGAATTGACTTGGACTCTAGGGCGGGCTATGCTTGAGTGTGTCCCTTGATTGTTTGGAACAACGTAGTCTCTTAGAATTCATCGAGGGACGGCTTCCACAACTTCTTCTTACAGATTATGGTTGGCTTCTCGATTTGCCATATTTACTTCCTCTTTCAATCAACTTTCTTACTCCTCTTCTAAAGGTCCTATCAATTTCAGGATCGAGATCAACAAGCGGGATATCCACGCTTCTTGTCCTTCTCATGCATGAGTAGTACCTAAAAGAGGAATTGATTAAACAATTTGACAACAAAGTTTAAATAACACAAATTAAAAGCTAAATCTTATGAAACGTAACGAGTCTAATGACCCGACTAATTACACGGGGAGATTATCCTCCCCGACAACGAAGCCATGTACTTGTTCGGAAAAAACCATTCAAAAACGTTTGTTTTCGAATAGCTAGCTTTTCTTTCTCGCAAGCGTACGAGATCAGACAGAGGTAGTAATAAGTCGAACCACAAGAAGGACATCCATGTGAACTACCCGAGCCATAATTTCTTAAGTTTAGCGAAATGGAATTGAGAGTTGATTTTTACTAAAATAGAATTAAAAGATAGACATAGATAATTGATGAAAAATGCTTTCTGAAACTCGATTTCACCCAATTTTGAGGGGTCAATGTCCACACACAATCAAGTCAAGGTAAAAAGGGAATAAATGGTTGAATTCCTACCTAAAGAGCTTCCCAATAGGTAGAAATTCCGGAATATGATTTAGGTGTCATATCCCCCTAGAATTGGAGAATAAACAGGGTTCTTTAAAGAATACCTTAATGGATAGCAAACAAAGTCAACCCCGGGCCCCGGAACCGATTAAGTAAACTAAAATAATCTAGTGTGGCTTCTCCTACATTATAGCCCGAAGTATGGGTGAGATTTATCTACACGCATAACTAAAGTACCGTCGTTTATCCCAACCGATACTTCCTAGGCTCTATTCCCCCTTTCAATAGGTCTTCTCCTCCATAAGTCTCCATCCTATAAATCGAGTTTTAATTTATTTGAGTTCACGGATTAGATTTCCTTCCCTAACAATCTAAGGCACCAAAATTCCAATCCTAAGCTCATTTAAGATCAAATCGGATTTCCTCGAAAGCGTGGCAAACCCTAGCCTAGGCTCCAAATCATCATTTCTTAAATTCACAATCATACAAAAGAAGGCTAAATTATCGAAAGCTCAAGCCACCGAGTCAAACCTATAATCAAGCCTAATTTTATATGAAAATCATAACAAATCAATAAAATCCAAACCCTAGGTTACCAATTTCAAATTAAATCAACCGTCAAAATAAACATGGACATCAACCTCGAAGCTCGAGCTACTCCCTTGCTTCAGGAAACAAGAAGAACTGCTCACGAATCATCAACAATAACCCAATAAATATCATCATCTAGCAAGAAAATCAAATAAAATAAGATAGAGAGGTAGGGATAAGAAAAGCTTATTGATGATAATAATCGGGAAATCTTTGATAAAACTTCAAGGTTGTCACCCCCTTGGAGTATTTCTTATAATTTCACCAAGAATCCTAGTTCCCCTCTTTAAGAGTGAAGAAACCCTAGTGAAAATTTGAAAATTCAAGTAAGAAGTAAAAAGTCTAAGTGAAAAGTAAAGTAAGTCTCATGTTTGGAATAAAAGAAGGAGAGGGTATTTATAGGCATCCACTCCTTACACGTACAAGGATAAAAATCTGCTGAAAAGTCCCTAAAAAAGTAAGGGTAAAATAGTCAAAAAGCAATTTAAAACACAAGGAATTATAAGTTGTTGGTCGAACCCCTCTTCGTGCACTCGACTCGACCTTCACGCGAATTCTGAGAAGAATCAGCTCTGTATTAGCTCACAGTACAAACATGAAAATTGTAGGTCTTCATCTTGGCTACACGTGACGCTTGAATCACTCGAATTGTAGCTTGAACAAAGAAGTTACGACCGAAAAATAAAAACTACACGAAACAGAGGAGGCCGGCAGCGAACTGCCAGAACCGCTGCCGGTCCGGGAGCCAGGCCGGTAGTGTGGGCGGCTGAAATTCTGGTCTCGCACTAGACCGACTGCCGGTGGTCTTGCCGGTCCAGTAGTGGCTGCGGCTATTGGCCAGTTGCTCCTGCTTTGCACCTCCGCCTTCTGTCACCGTTTCGGAGCCCTTCCTCTCGTTTTCTTGACCCGACCCCTTCACGGCTTTTGTTCGTGACTCGACGTGTTTAATTTGTGCTCTTGTTTGGTTTGATTCGGGTTCATTTAGGCCTCAGTTTGCGGATTGGAACATGGAGCATGTGCGATCGCCCTTGTCTCCTTCCTTCTTCAATTTGAGGCTTTTCTATCCATCTTCTCGGCCCGAGTTCTTCACGAACATTTCTCATGGCTTGATGATCTTTAATTTGAGCCTGACCCGACCCATTTGGACCTCGAAATACGGGTCGAATTGTGAAAATGGACTCGAACAATCTTCTAAATTCCTCTTAGTTTCCTGACCTTCAAAATATGACTCAAAAACCCCCAAAAGCGCATCAAATCATATTAAAAAGGAAATTCAACCCGGAAATGCAATAAAGCACAAAATCGCGCCTGAACATATCAATTACACGAAATTGTTCATAAAATATGAACGTGAAAAGTACAAGAAAAACGATAATTTTTACAATCATCAATTCACACTTATCAATTCTTTAGTATTCTCCTCTCTTCTTAGTTTTCGATCTTCTCTCTCTCTATAGCTTTTCGTTTCCCTATTTCAATATAGTTAATCTGATTTTGCTAGTTTATTTTTTGTTTTTGTTATTTTTCTTTTTAAATTAGTTTGTGATTCTTTCTTATCTTCTTCAAGTAGTATCATCACTTTGCTCTCACTTGGTAATTTGACAACTATTTTCGACAACCATTGCCAAAGATTGGCCATGGTTGTTGAAATAGTACTGATTCTGTATATACACTAGATATCTACCCATGCAATGCACGTGATGAGTATTTTTCTATTATAATAATAAGAATATGTAATGAAATTATCAGTCTATATATTATTTGAGAATATATAATCGAGAGTTAATAATTTTTTATCCAATTATCTTTATTCCTCCTTCCATATCCTTTTCTACATGTATCTCTTTACGCTTAATACCTTCCATTATCACAAATTGAAACTACCATTTAAATTTTTATAAAATTTGCATGTTCAATTTTTTTATTTTATTCTTAATACTTTTCAACATCACAAATTGAAAATACCAATTAAGTTTTCATAAATTTTGTAAATACACTTATTTGAATGCATGATGTGATGATGATGAATAAATTTTAATATAAACTTGAAATTTGATTCATTTTTCTTCCTATTATTTCAGTAGTGTGTTGTACATGTTGTAATAATTACATATGCGTATAAGGACAAAGCAATGTCAAATACTTTGACTAATTATTGTTTGATAGCCACATATATTAAATACCTATTAGTATAAATCACAAATATATAGTTACTTAAGTATATGAGTCGTAAACTATATTATCATGTCATAGTAAAAAAAAAAATGATTGACTTATTATTTTTGTAGTGAACATAATATTTATTTTCACAAAAATAGAAAAAAAGTAATAATAAACACTAATTCAATCAACAAATCACTTTAGCAAATATATCTAAGTTTTTTTCCTATTGTAAAGTGTAAACCTAATATATTTGTGTTTCATATGAATTTTTTTAAACAAAATAATAATTTGAACTATACAATATTTATCAAGATAAAAAAGGAACTTCCAAAAATAAAGTAAATAAATTTTAATCCGTTAAAAACAATATATTATTTTTGGAATTATACTACATTTTAATTTTATATACAAATGTTTACAAATAAAAATATATCATAAAATCATCCTAAAATCATGTTTTACACTTAAAAATTAATATTTAATTATAACGTATACATCATGGATGTTAAGTCGAAGATCGTGAAAAGATGATTAATGTGATATATTTCTTATAAAAAATCGAGTTCAATAGGAAAAGTTACAAGACCTTGAAATTTCAAAATCAAAAGACAAAAAAAAAAAAAAAAAAAAAGAAAAAAGAAAAAAAAAAATTGGAGGAAAAACAAAAAAAGAAGGTGGAGGAGACAGAATTCTCCCCCCTTTTTAGGGGCTCTCATTTAATACATAGTAGGGATTTTGTGTATATATTATATTATTTAATTTGCTTCATGGTAGGAGGGTTGTTTTTTATAGGGATTGTTTTGTTAAAAGGGGTGGTTGAATGTGAAAACTTGGTTGGCCTTGTGTTTGGTCTTCTGTGCAGATGCTTGAAAGTCGGGATCAGGTTGATTCACCTTTGAGGAACATTTTCTGGAGCACTAGATTGCTCCTTCATGTATCAATCCCTTTCTTTGTGTTTCATTTGCGAAGTCAGATTGAGTTTTTCTCCGCTCCAGGAAAACATATCTCCTTTCACTGCAATTGTGGTTACCACCATTCTCCAAGGTTGTGCCTGCAAGTTTTCACTTCAAATGTGTATTTTGTTGTTATTTAGCCATATCCCTCATTTCCAATCCCCTTTTATAATATATTGACCTTTTCATATGATGTAATCTATTATGTTTCTATACTAAAGAAAAATGTCTTTAACTTAAAAAGTATGTAAAATTAAAATATATATCCTAGCAATCTCTCCATTTAACTTACATTTTTTCTCCTATCTTTCCTTTATATTACTTATCTTTCTTATTAGGAGATTGGAGTTTTTTTTTTAAAGCAGTAATATGGATACTTTTGGAATAGGGAGTATTGGAGGAAGAGTGGAAAAAAAATATAAAAAGATAATTATTTATAAAAGCTAAAAGTACAAATGAAAAAAACAAACATGAAGATAACATTTATGGCCAAAATCAAGCCAAATTCTATACTCTATTCAAGATTGTTTATTAAAAGTTCATTTGAACTATATCCAATTAAAGATATTATACAAGCTCAAATATACTAATATATAGATGTGACAATTTGGATCATCCAACCCCCTAAACAATCCCCTCCCTCTAAACCTAAACCTTTAAACTTTTGAATATGATTGAGCTATCATTCTGAAGTAGTCGTCAACCCTATTTTGCAAGCATTGCCAAATTAAAAGCTTCAAGATCTCTAAAACCCAATCCCCCTTCCCATCTTATATTGCAAATGTCCATCCACTTCTTCTAATGAATTTGTCTTTCCTCATCCTTCTTTCGCCACCAGAATCTTGACACCATCGAATTATGTGTGCGACTAACCTTATTTGGCATTAGGAAGCAAGACATAACGTACATTGGGATGACCTGCACTACCGACTTGATCAAAATCATCCTGCCTGCCTGCAAAAGGTTTTTGCTTTTCCAGTCCTTCAATATTTTCCCCACGCGGTTAATCATCGATTAAAAAATGTGTGATTTTTTCCTCCCCACAACAGTCGGCAAACCAAGATAGACTTTGTGTCTTGCCCCTAGCTCAACTCCCATTCGAGCAGCTAATTCACCCGCCACCTCCACCGGAACTCCCCCACTAAAAGCAATCTCTGATTTTTCTTTGCTGATAAATTGGCCCGAGACCATCTCGTACTCCCCTATAACTTTCTTCACCATCTCAATTTCCTTCTGATTAGCCCTTCCAACAATAATACTGTCATCTGCAAAGAACAGATGAGAGATTCTGGGAGCCTCCCTACCAATAGATGCCCCATGTATTCTACCCTTCTAATTCTGCTTTTCTCAGAAGAGAGGATAATGTTTCTGCACAAAATAGAAAAAGGTAAGGCGAAAAGGATCCCCTGGCAGAGACCCCGAGATGGGGTGATTTTTTTGCCCGGCTGACCTTTTATGAGGATAGAACACGAGACAGTTGTGACATATTTCATAATCAGTCTAACCATACAATCACCTAAACCCAATTTACGCATGACTTTTTCTAAGAATCCCCATTCTACCCCGCTGTATACTTTGGACATATCTAACTTAAAAGAAAAACCCCCTCTTATTTTGGCACCATTATGTTTCATATAGTGGAAAATCTCGAAAGCTAGAAGGGCATTGTCCGTAACTAATCTATTAGGCACAAAAGCTGACTGACTTCTGATCAATAAGAGAAGATAAGCACATTTTCAGTGGATTAACTATTGTTTTGGTGATGATTTTAAAAATCACATTACAAAGGCTAATGGGTTGGAAGTCTTTAGTGTACTCAGATTTCCCATTTTTTTTCTTTTTTATTTTTTTTATTTTTTTTGGTATTAAGACTATATGAGTGTGATTCAACAGACTAGGATCCCCCCCTCCCCCTCAATGGTTTAATATATCAAGAGTGCATGAAATGATATTTTCACTAACAATAGACTAGAATTTTTGAAAAAATATGGTCGACATACTGTCAGGGCTCGAAGCCTTTGTAGGGTGCATCTGGGTCAAAGCTACCCTCACCTCTTCTCTGGTGAAAGGTTCGGACAGATTCCTCAGCATCGTGTCGTCCACTTTCTGCTTTATTGTAACAATTACACTGTCAATCCCATTACACTCCCCTTTGGTGAACACCTTGATTTAGTACTATTGGAAAACCTTTGTAATTTCCTCATCATTCTCCCACCCCACGTCCTTCTCCATCTAGTATATAGTCAATATTATTCCTCTTTCGACGTCCTCTTGCCACCCTATGAAAAAATGTGGTGTTTTTATCACCATCCCGCATCCAATTAACCCTGGAGCGTACATGCCATAGTGCTTTCTCGCATTGCATGAGAGCTGAGATTTTATCCTCTATTGCATGTCTAGCCGAGATTGCATGTTCTCTAGTTGCTCCTTAGTATACTCAACCGCTTCTTAACATTTCCGAAAGTGGCTCCTTCCCAACGGAGCAAAGCTGACCCCATAATTTTGATATGTTCGGACAGTGTGATTACCGAACTAGTGCTATTGTTGTCCTATGCATCTCATACTGACTCCTGACAACCTTGATCTTGAAGCTACACTGTTTCGAAATGGAATAATTTCACACATATTTTGTCAGATGTATTGCAAAGTTGTCTTACTTTCCTCTGCTGCCAAGCTAACATCAATGGGCTGTGGTCTGATTTCTGTCAAACCAAGGGTTTGACAGTGTAGTTCGGGAATCGCTCTATCCATTCTATATTCGCGACAACTCTGTCTAATCTCTCTTGGATGTTTGACTCCCCTTCTTGTCCATTCATTCATGTGAAATTACACCCATCATAGCTAATGTCTTCTAGTCCGCATTCCAAAAGCGCATTCCTAAAATCATGCATTTTATTTACATCACGAGCCCACCACCCTTCTTCTCATGACCATGTAAGATTTCGTTAAAATCTCCAATACTGATTCAAGCGTTATGTGGTGTCATCCCCAATTTTCTCATCAAATTCCAGGTTCTTCCTTTGTTGACGTCCTCCGGCCAACCGTAAACACCTGTTAACCTCCACGGAACGGCAGTCTGGTAATTGCCAATCATAGTGTCAATGTGATGTGCCGATGAAGATAATACAGTAACCTCAAGTCCGTCATTCCACAACATCCCTAATCTGCCACTTCGTCCGCCTCCACTCATGTCACAGTCTACTACTTCTCCACAATCAAAACCCAATTTTCTCCGTAGCTCCTCCATCTCAAAAGAAAGTAACTTTGCCTCCATTAAGAAGACTATTTTGGGGTCATCACATCGGATCAAATCCGAAAATACTCGAATTATTCGGGGATTCCCCAGTCCCCGGCAGTTCCAGCTAAGGCAACTCATTGGGCTCAGTGGGATTGCCCATTGAAAATCTCCATCGTTGGATCAACACATGTTTCCTTTTGCTTCTTACTGATATCAAAGAGTTGCTATCCAGGTTAATCATCATGTCGTCTGGGTCGTTCATCGATCGTTTATGTGGAAGGCTCATATGTTCTCAGATCGATGGGTGTGATGGTATTCTGGGGGTCTTTCGTTTCCATGTCGGCTTGGGATGTCTATTGAGATCCTATTTGTTTATGGAAGGGTTTGAGAACTTATTCTGCTTGTGTGGCTAGTTTTACATGGCGAGAAAGTTTTGAATTTCGGAGAGATGGGTGATGTGAGGGCTATTGTAGAGTTGATAGTGGGATAGTGTGTTATTTGTTGTTTGCTCAAGGTTTGATGTAGTCAGAGTGGGGTTGGCTAAGGCTGGTTTGCTAGAAGAAGGTTGTATCATTTCTTTGATTGGGATATGGTTTAGGTCAATAATGGGAATTGGAGCTTGGCTCGTAGGGGGGTTTTGGGAGTTTCTATTTATTGGGGATGCTCGAGGTGGGTGCTGATGATTATGTGAATGGTTTGTGGGTGCATGTTCTGTAGGTTTGTTTTCAGTGGTGTTGGGTTCATTTGTTCGAGGAGTGAACGGGTAAGGTCCTCTATATCAGACTCGGATGGGGTAATATTTCTTTTTAGTAGGAATGTGTTTGGTGTGGGGTTAGGCTTTTTAGTTGTTTTCAACTCTAATCCAATAGTTGAATTGTAATCAGGCTTAGTGGTTTTTGGGATTGTGGGTGCTGGTGTTGTATCTTCTTTATGCTGATGGATTGTGTGGTGGGGTGTGTTTTGGGGGTTTATGAGGGTGCTATCAGGCAGCCTGGTGGGCGGGGGGGTATTATGAGGAGAAGGTACATGGTGGGATGTGTTAACTCCTGGGCTAGATGGGGCTACAGGGAATAGAGGTCTGATGGAAGAGTTGCTTGGTGCTCTATCGTCATAGAATTAACGAAGGCGTTTTAGCGATGATACTTTCAGGAACGGTCCATAATTAGTATCCGCCGGAGCCGGACAATCGTTTCCATCATAGTTATTGGAAGATTTATACCAGTGGCCTATAATTCTGCAGCAGTAACAGTACATGGGTAATGCTTCATATTTTAGAGGCATCCATATCTGTTCATCCCGAACCCTAATCGTTATGCCTCTCAAGAGTGGTTTAGTCAGATCAACAAAGGATTTGAATCTTAAGTATTTATCCACCATGGCTTTCTTCTCGCGATCAAAATCTTCTAACTCTCCAATCTGATTGGCTATGGATCGAATAAGCTCTCTTTATACCCGATCACCGGCACATCATATGCCCTAACTCACAGAGGCACTTTCGTAATGCACATCATATGCCCTAGCTCTTTTACAACGAAAAGATATCCCTCGAAATGCCAAGGTTGCATCTGAAGGACTTTCCTCTTCAGTTTCAGATCAGTGAAAGTAAAGATGAACATATTGTTCCCCCATTCTCGAACCGTCATTTTCTTCTTAGCCTTCCAAGAGTTTGTCATGACTTCCAAAAACGAGTATTTGTTATAGGTCTTGTTTGTAATCAGTTTGCACGCCAAGCATGGCATCTCATCTTGAGTAAGATCATATTCATCTCCCTCAACCTCATCAAAATCCACCACAACAGCCTCTCGCTCAGTAATCTGCCCCGACATAACAATCAGACGTCCTCAAATCCGCAACTTGATTGACTATGAGTAATTGATACAATTGACAACTGATTGTACCACGATGCGATCGATCATATCCAGAATCTGAAATCAGATAAAGGATTGGGTTAGCAAACACTAAAACTCAGTAAACACCGATCCAGCAACTCGCAAGCCCTAACTAATATTATCTGCCAAATTTGTCAAAAACCCAGAAAATATTAGGAGAATAAATAAAAAAGAAAGAGAAAGAGTGGAAAGGGAGTGGATGGATGGAATCATAATTGAGACGGAACACCAGAAATGGTGGACGATTTGGGTAAAAAAAACCCCGACGGCTGACTCTTCTACCGAAGAAACCTACCTCTTCATAAGAGAGGAACTTAAATTGTTCACTATTGTTTAAAATTAGTAAAATCTAACTATATTTTCAGTTTCTAGATTCATAAAGTATTTTATTTTTTTATATAGAACAAAAAAGGAAATAACAGAGGAACACATGTGACCATGTTAGAGATGGAAAAAGTTTAGAGGTCTACTGTAATTTTTGTAGCGCTCTCTCTCTCTCAAATGTTTTATTTTTATAACATCCTAAAGGCACTAATAAGTTTCTTTTTTTTAATATATTTTAATGCATTTCTTTTATTTGTAACAGATATAAAACAAAGCTTTTTTCTTGGTATTTAATTTGATACTGATATTGAATGTTTTGATATAATATATTAAATAAAAAATAAACAATTACTTTTTTGTTGATTATTGTTTATAGATTCGAATGTTTATTGTGAGTTGAACTATTTACATTGGATATAAGTTGCAAACAAAAATTACTTTAAATAAATTTTATTAATAAAATTAAAAGTATTAGATAATTTAATATTCTTTATTTACAAAAAATAAATTATTCAACTACATTGTACGATTATTCGACTTTGAATTTTCTTGCAAATAATTATATTCTAACTCGTGCATTGCACGATAGAAAATTCTAGTAATTTTAGAGGGTGTTTGACAAAGCTTATAAGATCTTTAAAACATCTTATAAGATGTTCAAGAACTTATAAGCTCTCAAATTTGTTTGACTAGTTTTCTTAAAAGGGGTTTATAAGATGTCTAATTAAGCTCTTCAAGAACTTATAAACTCTTTTAAAAAAAGTACCACCTATTCATTTTTTTTTTTTTTGTAATTATAATTATAAAAGGTCTTATTTATCAAGTACATCAATATCTTATAGGATGTTGAAGAAATCTTATAAGTTATTTGATCAAAACACTTCTAGAACTTATTTTAAAATAAAATCATACAACTTATAAGCTCTAAAAATATCTTATAGTGTAGGAGCTTATAAAATATTTTACACAAACTTAGCCAAACAGACTCATTTACAAACTTAGGGGATGTTTGCTTGGGGTTTGCCAAACCCATAATTAGTTTGGCCAACCCCAAGTGATGTTTGTTTGGGCTGGTTTGGCCAAGCCACGATATTAGGGTTTGGTGGGGGGACATCAATCACAAATCAAAAAAATATTTTAATTATTCTCTCAATCATTAATAACTACCTCTTACTCATATTACATCACATTTCACAAGTAATAATTAAATTTCCCACCCAACCAAACATCACTCTTTAACATCCCAAGTCATTAACTCCAGCCACTTCCCCCAGCCCAGCCACCCCAGCCCCAAGCAAACATCCCCTTAATAATACTTGATAGACACTCACAACCTAGGATCTGATGTACATACTCTAGTACTTTTAAATATATAAAATAAAATTCACAATTTTCCCTAGAAAAAGGAAAATCCACAGCTATCCGTAATTGGATGGGTTTGTGCAAATATGAATAACACCCCCAGAGGCCCAGACTGTTACCGTAGTTTATTCTGAAAATTCCAAGTTCTTATCATATCATTGGTGATTACTGACTATTATGGGAAAAAAGAAGGGGAACAAAGGAAAAGACTCGAAGAAACAAAGAATTGCGGCGGACCGGCAAACGTCGTCGTCTCCTCCTGGTATGCCTCGTGAGTCGGAATTTCCGAATCCCCAATCCAATCATGTCATATCAGTATATTATGATGCTTGTTGTTCTTTCAAATTACTGATCGATTCCTTCAAATCCCTAGATAAGAAGGAATAGTGGTATGCAACTTCATCAGTAGACCCTTTGTTCTTATACCGGCAGCTTCTCGGCATGGGTCTTCCTGAAGTTGCTGAGTTTGCTCGCAACTTCGCAGTCATGGTCAGAGTTCAAGGCCCTGTGAGTTTTCTCATTTGCTCTCCGCACACAATTGTGTGTATTTATGTTATTCATTACTTCTTCTCATTGAACTTGATGTTTTCCTTGCTTTAATTCAGGTTTATTGAATTTTGTGGATAAGATATTTAAGTTTTTTAATTTATGAGTTTTTTTTTAACTGTTAATGATATTGAATTTTCGGTGTTCATTGGTATTTCAGGACCCAAAGGGTCTCAAAATGCGAAATCATGCTTTCCACCATTACAAGTAAGTCATCCTACTTATGTCCGTTCATCATCTTACAATAGATGGGGTAAACCTGGTTATGGTCATATCAGTATGGACTTATTTTTGCTTGAAGTAAAATTTGAGTGAGAATCTGTTATTGTCTTTCTCTAGTTCTGGTAAAACAATGCTCTCAGCATCAGGGATGATTTTTCCAGCTTCCAATCCAAGCGGTACTACTGGTAGCGGCTGTGATTCGAGGTCTTCAGATACCGTTGTGGTCTTGACAGCTGCATCTATAATTGAACCATTTTTAATGCAACAATTTCGAGAGAACATATCTGAGGTTGGAATATTGTCGTAGTTATATTCATATGCGATATTGTTTCAACTGATTTCTGGGCATGGATTCCATGACAATTTCTCTTCAATTTTTTAGGAGAAACCTCGCTTAATACCTGGTGTTCAGATTGATGTACTAATGGAGGTGTGCCTTCTACTATAGGAATTACTGTGAATCTTCTATGCTGATGATGGTTTGGCTGATATAGTGTATATTTTGTTGAATAATAGGGCAAATCTATGATTGGCGGAAACATGGAGACTTTACCTTGGCTTCCTGCCGAACTTCAAAAGATTGTAGGTGATTAGCTAGGATGTTGTAGTTAGATATCTTGAATGTGTTTTGAATTTACGTGCTTTGGAAAACTAGAATATATTAGTTGATTGCGGAATTGTTCCTTGGATGTTGTTTTTCCAGATGTTTTGTGCTTCATTATTCTGTATCATAGTTTTATTTATAACATCTTTAAAGGATAGCTTGGATGATAATTGTTTGAATTCATCTGAAGGTTGATATTCCCCAGTCTAGTGCTGCTGTTCAATCACTAATTAAAGCTTCTTGCGGTTCGCTTGAAAATAGTTGGGAAGTTGGTTGGTCTCTAGCTTCTCATAGCCGTGGTGCTCAACAAACTGATAGTTCTTCTGAAGAGGTATTAACTTTTCACCTTCTCTTACACATATTTATCTGTCATGAAAGATTATCAAGACCACATTTACTATTTGTTCATCATGTGAACGCATAAAATTATTGGGTTTATAGTTGTCATTCTAAATCCCCTTTTTCAGATAGGAAGCAAATATTTTATATATCAAAAATCAAAAGTAATTACACATTTTAAACCCCTCTTAATTTCTGCGATGCTGGCATTGATGTAGTTCAATTTCCTTGTTTTTTTTATAATTTTAGAAAATTTCCCTGTTAAATTTTGTGCAACTGCCAAGATGATGTGCCTAAGAGTTGAGATCAGTTTAAGCTCTCCATTATATGTATCTAGCAGGTCCAGGTACTTATGGGTTTTGATATTCTTGAAGTGAGCAAAAAAATGGTTATGTATTCCTTTTTCTACCATGAGTTGTGGCTGAGGCCCCATTAAGATGTAGGAAAGAATGGGCTGATACATATCCTAGAAGTATAAACAAAATTCCTACAAATAAGGAATTATCTTTTGAATTGTTAACGACCCAGTGAACTTACTTAACATAAGAAACTGATGAGTTCACTTTCATATTGTTTACAATTTGTGGTTTCAAGTTGAACATTAAAAGCAGGCTTTCGGCTTCAAAAACAATTCACGAACTAGTAGATGCTTATAAAATAACTTATGCTACATACTTGCTTCTTAATTGATGATCTCTGAGAATCTATTTTTGTCCACCTTGGTTAATGAGGCTTGATTTACGTAGCAGAGCCCCACAAGGTGAGCATCTTTCCTTGTGATACCACTATGCTTTTGATTTCCAATCCACTTTTTCTATTATGTATAGATTGACTGTTCTGGAAGTGATTCAGTAATTGCCACTTCACTCTATTTGAATTTTCGGGCTTTTGGACAAATTAAATCTTGGCACCTGTGCTGAAAAACATACCAAAATTTGACTATATATATCATGTAACAGGAACTATCAACTGCTGATTTCAGGTTGAGCAATCGCCCTTCCAGAGCCACTGGCCCATAGGAAGAATGGAATCAAGCAGTCCATATCACATGGGGCAATCAGCTACAAGAATTGCTTTGCTAGCAGTTCCCTCCAAATTTTATGAGGTACTATGATTTAACACACCAACTTACTCATTGTAATTGCACAGATAGAACAAGTTCTTCAGTAGCTTTGTGCTGACACTAGTATTTGTTTCTCAGAATTTCCAAAAGTTGCAGACATATATTCCCAAGAGAGGAGATCTTCTTCTGGCTATGGGATCTCCTTTTGGCATACTATCTCCTCTACACTTCTTCAACAAGTAACTGTTGCTTCTGTTTTATAGATGGTCTATGAGTTTGTTTTTTGTGCCTCTAGCTGTGTTTCTCCGTACCATTTTATAATTTTTTTCATGGTGGCGACCTAGCATCATGGTTTTCTTCAGGGTGGTGAATTGTTGCTGTTTGTTGGTGCTACTTATTTGTTAATGAAGGAGCACATTTTGAATCATAAGTAATGCTGGACAATTTATGATATTATTTTGATATCAGTCTCAATCTTTTTCTGGATGCAGTATTTCGGTAGGGTCTATTGGCAATAGCTACCCACCCAGTTCTTCCACAAGATCTTTGTTGATGGCTGATATTAGGTGTCTTCCTGGTACGAGCAGCAAGTATGAAATCTTCCTTGAGCTTTGTGTCCTGTTGATCTGATAGCATGAGCCCTGAATTTTCAGGAATGGAAGGCAGCCCAGTTTTCAGCGAACAAGCTCAATTTGTTGGTCTTCTGACGAGACCACTGCGGCAAAAAAGTAGTGGCACTGAAGTTCAGGTATGGAGGTGTTCTCTCTTTTATCTTGTTTCAATAGCACCTTATATTGGTTAATCACAGTGGAGGATACTGGCATAAAGGCGTGTTTTCTCTTCAAGGTATAATTTTTTGAGTGCGAGATGATCTTGTGAGCCATGTATGGCATTTCTATGCTAATTTGCATGTAATGAATGATTTTTTTGCATTTATGGGCTTACTCTTGTTTGTAAGGCTAATCTGCGAAATACTTGAATTCCATCAAATTGAAATATGGGATGGTGAGCATATGTAGCAATTTTTTTGCTATTATAATGTGTTATATATATACACATATACATACATACATATATACATATACATACATACATACATATATATATATGTCAATTCTTTTTCCAGACTCGCCCATTGATACACATCTTTGAAAGTTTTTCAAATAAACATCTCAGTATCTAATGTGCAATGATCATTCATGTGGAAGACCCATGTGATTAATTGGCTTGCTGATCTCAATATAATGAAAAACCCGCTTTCTCATCTTTGACTTATTGACGAATGGTGCCTTTGATTGACAGATGGTGATTCCATGGGAAGCCATCGCATCTGTTTGCACTGAGTTGCTGCTGGGGGAGCCTGATATTACATCAAAAACAATCAATTTTAGTAACCGACACTTGAGTACTGTACAGAATGTATCACCCAATGGCTACTCAGATGAATTTCCAAATCATTTTAATGAGCAGATTCATTTGGGCTCCCAGCATCTTTCTCCAGTTGAGAAGGCTATGTCTTCGATTTGTCTCATTACTACTGATGACGGATCATGGGCATCTGGTGTTCTTCTCAACAAACAAGGCCTGGTTCTTACAAATGCTCATCTCCTTGAGCCATGGAGGTTTGGAAAAACAACTCCAAGTGGAGATAGAAATGAAATTAGGCCAGGGATTGCTACTATCCCAAATGGTCATATGAGGCTTCTTGATGCATTTAATAGCGAAAAGTCATGCCAGGATCTCTTGACAACAGATCTGAGAGCGGAAGATATTTCTGTCACCTATGACAATGCACTATCTGGACATAGTTCGGCCTACATAAATCACAGAAACATACGTGTGCGCTTAGATTCTATGGACCCTTGGATGTGGACTGATGCTAGAATAGTCTATATTTCCAAAGGCCCATTAGATGTTGCACTACTGCAGCTTGAGACCGTTCCTGATAAACTCTGTCCTATTGCCATGGATGTTGATTGCCCGTCACCTGGATCAAAGACATATGTTATTGGGCATGGGCTATTTGGACCTCGTTGTGGTAAGCATTTTATCTTGTCATGTATCTGTTGCATTTTTTTTTTACATATTACACTAAAAAGTTATTCTTTTACATGTACTGATAATTTTAAAATTTCTTAGACTTCCTTCCATCTGCCTGCCTTGGCGTAGTAGCTAAAGTAATTGAAGCTACTAGATCTCCACAGGACGAACAATTCCCGGCCATGATAGAAACAACTGCTGCAGTCCATCCTGGCAGTAGTGGTGGTGCTGTTGTCAATTCAGACGGTTGCATGATTGGTCTTGTCACAAGGTAAGTGTTTTGATTAGACAAACAAAATATTCAAGTGGCACTACTGCTTCCGCTTAGTTTATGAATTGTCAAAAGATGTTAAGAGAAATTTCATTCTTTTTTTAAAATTGAACTTAAAGAAGTGTTGGTTTGCCTGTTTGTATTTCACTTGCAATGCTTTTCTATTTCCCCTCGGCTTTTCTGGTTTCTCTTTTGTGTACTTCCCTTTTTCTTTTTTTTTTTTCTTTTCTGTATGCATGTGCACGGCTGTGTTTTACGTTGGCTTGTTGCCCTTAGTTATTAACTTTTTCTCACAGCAATGCCAAGCATGGTGGAGGGACAGTTATTCCACATTTGAACTTCAGCATCCCGTGTGCTGCTCTGAAGCCGATCATGAAGTTCTCCGGAGGTTACTCTTCATGTGAACTTTGAGTATTGTTTAGCATTTTCAATTAATTTGGGAAACTAATTGTGGTAAAATGAGGTGAACAACCTAAATAAACTCGTGACTCTCAGTAGAAGTTAGTTACTAGGAGCAGTCAGTGCTCTGTTCAACCCTATTATAGTGGAAGGCTGGAAGCGCATGATAAAATAAAGGCTATTAAGCCACACAAAAGGAAAAATCTAAGCTTTGTGATATTTTTGTTACTATGCCAAAAAAAAAAAAAAAAAACTTATAAATGTCAATTTAGCCATGATTTGACTCATTTCTGCAATTTTGGTCAATTTTGTACAATGGACAAAGTAGCCGACGTGTGTATCGGGTTTGTTTGGCCCAAATTTCATTTGGCATAAAATCTAAGGATAGGATCCTATGAGAAGCTTTCCTATTATCACGTGTTTTTCTGACGACTGATTATTTTGCAATAACTCTGTTGAATTCGTTCTTGTGATTCCCAGGTATGCAGGATTTTACGATCTTAGAAGAACTCGACAAGCCCAATGAACACCTTTCTTCTGTGTGGGCACTGATGCCACCGTTGTACCCTAAGCCAGAGCCCTTTCTTGATATACCCAAGTTCCCTGCAGAAGATAATAACAAAGGTATGAAGGGTTCTCGTTTTGCCAAATTTATCTCCGATCGAAATGAGTTGCTGAAAACAAAACCACAGCACGGGATGCCTAGAAGCTTTACTAACGACCTTATACCCAGTAAGTTGTGAATATACAAGAGTTCTTCCTCAACAAAAGAAAGGTATTATACGAGCACTCTTCTTCGTCAAATGAAATGTATTATACATCTCACACAAGGATTACGTGCGTGAAGACGGCCTGTTATTTGCTCATTTGATTTGTTGTAATTTATCAAACTGCCTCTAAAATTGTCATAAATTATGATGATCCAACTATTGATACCAGTACCTTTCATATATGAGCAGTGTTGATCCATATATAGTGATTAAATTGTTGTAATGTAACTCTTGTCAGAATATTTCATTCTTAAGGTTTAGCTTTGCTACATCCGCGTTTTCGAATATCTTTTGGAGTCTAGATTTGATTGTACGAAAGGGGATTGAGCTTTGACAAATGGCGTAGATATGGTGGCCTCATCGATAAAGGATTTGATATTTTCAATATCCTTTCTTTTGTCCAGTTTGAGGCAAAACAAAAAAAAAAAAAAAAAAAAATCATCTTCTGAGGGTTTAAAGGGATAATAAATTATATTGCTATTTTTTCTGGTGTTAAATTGAAAGAATAAAGCTTAGTATTAATGTGGTACTTCACGAATCCTCTAAATTTCAATTTATGCGAATCTAACCATTTGAACTAAAGGAGTTGAAATTTAAAATATTTATATTGTTTGGATGAGTGTCCAAAGTTGCACCCGAGAAGATGCATTTAGGGAAGCAGAATAGTTGCCTCTTTTTGTTTTGTTTTATTATTAGTTATAATTAATTAATAAGTTATCCACTCCGTTTCACATTCATTAACGTTTTATAAAGAAATCAAAGTATTAAGAGTGAAATAGATAGACAACTGAGTGGGGCTTGGGTGCACCATGTGCATAATAGTGCTATAGTGCACCACTCATACAGAATTTTTTTGTGCACTTAAGGTATGATTGATCTACTCATACAGTATATCACTATCAGTATGATTGATTTACTGATTGATAGAGTATGATTGATTTGCTCATACAGTATTGAAGTGCACAATAAGTCTATTGTGCACCTTGTGCACACAAGTTTTTGCCTTGACAAATAGACCCTACATCTAATACATATCTCACACTCATTAATTCCTAAAGTATCGTTTTTCAACAATTATCTTCTGGTCTTCTCTCTCAAGATTACACTAGACCAAATTAACATTAGTGATATGTTGAAAAGTAAGAGATATTTTAGGATTGAGTCAGAGAAAAAATTGGTAGAAATTGTGAAAATATTTAAGACGTCAATTAATTACAAAAATGATTAACAAGTTAAAATGTCAATTAATATGAAATGGGGGATATTAATTAGTTATATTAGATGTTGGGATATAAACTACAATAATGGGCAAGAGAATGAAAAGCAAGAACGAAATCATACAAAATTGTTTACCGAGTTCGTTAAAGAATTGACTACATTTTGGAGCGTCATCAAGCCAGAAATTTTTAATATTTTACTAGACAATGTATAGTTCCAAGCATATGCGGACTATACATAATGTAAAACATAGCCCTAACTATCATGTGTTTATACATAGTCAGGCTCCAACTCCAACAATCTCTCATCTGGAGACTGAAGGTATACATAATTAGAGATAATTTTTTCATCAACAGGCCTTCATCTCAAGTTCTAAGGTCATAACTTCAACTTCTCTAAGATCACCACCTTTGTCGTCAATATATCAGCATGATTCTCATCCTTAAATCTTTTCAAGTTGTAAGGCGTTCTTCTCCAAGAGATAACATATGTAATGATATCTCAACTTGATGTGCTTAGTTCTCGAACGAAAGACCGATTTTTTTGCAAAGTAATAACACTCTGACTACCATTGTAAAGAATACTATTCTTTTGCTCCTTCTCTAAAACACACAAGAAATTCTTCAGTCATACCATCTCTTTGTTAGCCTTAGTAACTGCTACATACTTTGCTTATATAGTGGACAAGACCACGATCTTCTGCAACTTAGAAGCTAAGCAATCGTTGTACCACCTAAGGTAAATTATATATCCAATCGATTCCTTTTATTTAGATTGCTTGTTATAAAAAATGCATCAACACACCCTGCTAATTCAACTCTTTTACCATCAAAACATAGGGCCTTCTCCATATAGCCCTCAAATACCTAAGGATCCACTTCACTGCTTCCTATGCTTAACTAGATTACTCATGAAATGACTAATAACTCCCACTGTGTGCGCAATATTTGGTTTAGTACACACCATTGCATCCATAATCTAGCTATTGCTGAAGCATATGGAGTCTTCTGCATAATATCAAGCTTTTTATCACTGCTAGGTTAGTCTTTGTTAGATAGCTTAACATGGCTACACAACGAAATACTTACTAGTTTAGAGTCTTGCATAATAAACCTCTTCAAAACCTTCTTAGTGTATTATGCTTGTGAAAGGCACAACTTTCCTACCTCCTTATCCTGATAAATCTGCATACCTAAAATTTGCTTACTCTCTCCTACGTCCTTCATATCAAACTGTCCTAATAATTGCTTCTTCACCTTACTAACTTCTAGAGCACTAGAACCTACTATCAACATGCCATCGACATATAACAACAAAATGATGTAGCTATTGTCAAAGTCTTGATGTAGTAACAATGGCCAGCCTCACATCTGACGAAGTCGATCTCGTGTATGAACCCATTAAACTTTTTGTACCAATTTCTCAGAGCTTTCTTTAAGTTGCACAGGCTCTTCTTCAGTTTAGATACAAGTTCAATTCTACCTTATGACAAATATCTTTCTTGTTGCATCATGTATATTTTGTCCTCCAAGTTACCATGAAAAAATGTTTTTTTTACATCCATCTACTCTAACATCAAGTTCTTCGCAACAACCATACTCAAATCAATCGAATAGTGGTTAGTTTCACAACATGAGTAAAAACATTAGAGTAACCGGTACCGTATTTCTGCTAAAAACCCTTCACAACCAAACTTGCCTTGTAGCGCTTGCTTCCATTAGCCTCTTTTTTAAATTTATAAACATTTTTTGTTATGCAATGCCTTCTTATCCTTTAGGAGCTCAACTAGTTCTCAAATGTCACTAGACATCAATGAATTCATTTCATCATCTATAGCTAGTTTCCACTAGCTCACATGTTCACTCAGTGTAGCCTTTGCAAGCATTCGGTCTCACCACCGTAAGTCAATAAAAGATAATTTGAAGGTGTAAATTTGTCTGGTGAAAAATTCTCTCTGGCAGATCTACACAGCGGATTTGCTGGTAGCGGTGTTCGTTGTTCAGCCTCAACAACACCCTGGTCATTCTGAACTGTCTTGCTCCAACCTGATTTAGAGATACCTAGCTCAACAACCTGTAGGCTCTCAACCTAAGCACATGTACTGTCATCATTTTTTACGTCCAACCTATCTTTGTATAAAATATATTCATTAAATATGACATCTCAACTAAGAATTATTTTTGGTTATGATCATCCCAAAATCTATAACCAAATTCATCACCGCCATGTCCAATAAACGTACACTTAACAGACTTAGCAACCAATTTGCTTATATCGTCAACATCAACATAAACATAGCAACAAAATCAAATATTCGAAAAAAAGACAGGTTTACCTCTTTACTACTCCAAGTCTCATCTGCTATTCCATTCTCCAAAGAAACCGATCATCCTCTATTAATCAAGAAAGCACTAGTATTAATTACATATTTTCAAAACATCTTCGACAACCCGCTCTTCAACCATATACACCTTCACGTTCATTCAAGTTTATGTTCATACATTGTGGAATTCTGCTGAGAGGTTCCTCTCACGGTCCTTTCCATACGAATACCTTTGCAGCACAATACTTTTTGAACTCACGGAGTCCATACTCACCACCATTGTCAGACCCCAAACACTTTACTTTCGAAGTTCTTTTAGTTTCTACCAAGACTTTCCACTTTCTAAAAGGCGTAAAAAAGGTCAGATAATTTTCAGAAATAAACTCACACCTTTCTAGTAGAGTCATCAATGAAGGTCATGTAATATGATGCACCACCAAGAGATGTCACCAATGTTGGTCTCATAAGTCACTATCTGCCAATTTCAGCTTCTACTTCTTCAAGGTTTGTGGCTCTTTGAAAAACTCACCATTTTTTATTTCCTGAATACATAATCCTTACATAGAGCAACGTCAACTGCCTTAAGATTGATGCACTAAATTCTAAACCTAGTGTACTGTAAGTATACGATGCCAGTGTAGCTAGTGGCAAAAATGTCAATCCCACAAAGACCGTGTCCAATGTTAACTATCTACCCCAATTATAATAGTTCTACTCTATCTAGACTCTCGAAAATGATGTGATTGTTATGATTAACTAAATCCCTAAAGTGCAGAAATAACTAATTAAATGCTTGATTAACAAGTAAGCAAATAACACGTGAAGATTCAGATAAGATTAAGACGTATCCTAGTGCTTCGAATTTAATTACGATCTTCCATGTTTACTTAACGTAAATTCTAGACTTTTAGGCCGATTTTATCATTTATTAGGCGGCACATATATTGATTAGCCCTCCTCTCAGATGATGCTAAGGTTAGATCGATTAAGGGAAATTACCCTCTCGGGCTAACTATCACATAACGACTCCCTAAAGACCCTAAACCAGTGCGTACGTAAACACCTCACTCCTCTCGGATGATTGTTGATATCTACGCTATATGTTGCAAATCTCTTAAAAAAACTTTTTTCTCAGACGCTTAAACTTGTAGACAAATATCAAGTAATCAATTTGATACAATCACGTGAATAAAAACAGACATATAGATAAACGATTAAACCATAGTCTAGAATTAAACGATTATATCAAAACATAGTCGAAAGCGTAATCTACTTTCTAACCCCTAATACACAAAGAGTTTAGCTACTCATGTCTAAAGATAAAAACCAACAAGATTCGTAGACAAACATTGTTAAAAAATTAAAACTAAAACAAGAAATAACAAAACCCGAAATCTCGATCTCGATCGTCTCCTCTTGTGCTCTTTCTCGTCAATCCAAGCTTCCGATGTTCTCCAATGATAAAAGTGTGTTTTTCTCGGCATGGGACCTTGTATTTATAGTTTGGGATGGATTGGGATTAAAACATGCCGAAAATAGCTAAAATGCGCAAAAACCCATTAGAACCACCATTCGAAAGTAGTTGGTTCAGTGAACCCAACAAGGCAGAGTTGGAGAGTCAGTGGAGATAGCACTTTCTAAGCAGGTGTCCATGAATGCGGCCAGTTCGGTTCAAAACCGGCCTAGAGCCGATTTTTTATCCAGTTCGGCTTCTGACTTCTTTTGTTCCATTTTTACTCCTATTCAACTTGTTTCTTTTTCAAAGCTCGTCCAAATTTACTTTAAGCATAAAATCACCTAATTAACTCCAAAATAATCACAAACACGTCACACGACACAATATGATGAATATAAACACATTTCAGGCAATTACACATGCAAATGGTATAAATACTCAATTCGACCTAAATGCATGCATAAACACGATGTACCAAAATTCCCCAAACTTAAACTGTTGTTCGTCCCGAACAACAAAATGGGAAATAATAAGAATCTCAAGCATTAGGGCGAATTAGATGACGAATCAAGTCTTAGAATTTTTCCAAAACAGACAACATAAACTATTGAGCATTCTTGACCTGACACATATCAACTACTTTCGAAACACAACACTTCAAACAGATGATACTCACCGGGTAAGATTATCACTCTTCTCTCAAGTGTATGAAAATGGGACGTGTTTGTGCTCAAGTTAAGTCACATGCACGGTCTACCATATGCTTGCCTATTGTCAATCTCATGTATCATACTTGACACGTGTGAACAAAGAATCAGATAATTCTTTTATTTTTTTGTTGTAATGTGGGCTTAAGGCAAATTGGGATAAATTTGTAACTCATCTTTGACTAATCAAGTTATTCTTAACCCGACTACCCCTCAAACAACATTCACTCAATCTACACTTTTTAATTCTCCGAAAACCACTATTTATGGTTCTTCACCCTACACAAGTACTTTTCGTACAAGTCAACAACTAATTACTCTCGATGCCATAATATTCGAGTACCACTTTGGGGCTATTCGATTCAATTCAAATACTTAGGCATCTCAAACACTTTCTCATATTTAACCCCCTCCTAAACACAAAATTGAATTAACACATATATACAACTTTCTCTTTCTCTTTTTTTTTTTTTTAATTACTAAAAATGAAAATAATAATAACAAAAATATGAGGGGCTAATTATTTTACTCTTTCACCTATCACAACTCAATATTTTCCACCAATTTATCCCAACTATCCGTTCCACTCTAATCTCTCGCTTTTCATCCCATTCTACCTTCAAACCTCCTCCCTCATACTCAATTAGTCCAAACTAAGGGAAAAAGGCCAATGGAATAGTATAGGCTTGTAATTATGGCTCATGAACAACAAAACTTAAGGCTTAAAGTGGCTGATTAGGGATTATTTTGCACAATTTGGTGAAAAAATACCATGTTCGGCTAAAAAATAATAGGCTCAAAGAAAACAATGCCTAAAATCATTTTCTAAGTCCACCACATGTACTTGATGGCTTTTTAACAGATGCAAGGCAAGTTCTGGAGATATACATGCATGATGACTAACAAATCACACCGAAAGAAAATAATTTATAACTCCAAAATTAGAACTTCATTTTAAGGCTCAAATATCACAAGCTACTATGATTATTATTCTACACGCATGTTAAATTTCATCACAAATATGCCTATCAGTCTCGTCTACGTGCCATAAATTGAGCCGGCAGAGGCGGCGGCGGTGGGTCATAACCCACGGCTCCAAAATTGAGCCATAGCATCCAATTGCTGCAGCTGCCTTTGCTACCACTCGTTCTCTGGTTCCCATCTTTCGTGTTGCTGTCGTCTCCATGCATCTTCCTGCCGGACCCATTGAGCATAGTCCTCCATAAACTTATGCTGAGTCTCCGCCACAGACTGAATTTTCACCCCTATATAAGTTCACATCATCCCGAAGTGACGTGATTAAACCTTCTAAATCCTCAGTGACCTCTGTAGGTGACTCAATAATGGGAGCAGGTCTCTTCCTTTGCGGCCTCATAGCCCGACTACTTCCCTCAGCTGGTCCTCCATGCTTTTTTCCTCCTCATCCGGCTGTACCGGGACTCTTCCACCTTGGGAACTAAACCTTGCCATTTGGTATTTGTGGCGTTCGTCTTCAGTCAGCTCCCCAGAGGCTGCAAGATGGGCCAGTGTGGCTACAGACCAATTCTGAGTGTTCTTGACACTATTCACATAGGTCAGCTGAGGTCGGGGCAATCGTAGGAAAGGTCCCACATTCTATATGACATCGGGGACTGTTTTGTTCTCAGCATTACGTGGTTCCCTATCTTTGTAGCCCAAGGTGACTACTCTCATCTTGTCCAGGTCGTCCCAAGTAAGCAATGTCGGCCCTAACACCGGTTGGAAGTCCACAAGAGGGACTCCCACATGCTCTACAATCGTAGTAATCAACCCTCCAATAAAAGTCATTCTTCTGTTGGAGGATGATATTCTCGAACTGCCCCAAAAGGATGTGACGACGTCCACCTTGCGTTGTGCCAAGATGTTCCACAACAGTTGCAACGCAGCTTGTCTACCGTCCTAATCTCTTTCCGGGCAAATATGGTAAGAGCGAGTATCTTTTAGATGTACCTGATCACTGGGTTGCCTATCCAAGAGATCTTGTTGTTCTTGCTTTTAGGTCGCATAGATTCTATCATCCTAGGAGCCTCTGTCAACATCCCCGAAAAGTCATTCTCTATATAAAACCACTAGGGAGGGTTCTTATCTCCAGGCGGGAGTTCGTAAATATTATTAAGATCAACAAGGCTCAATGTGAATCATTGATTGCACAACTAAAATTTGATGCTAGCTGGTCGCTTGTCATGGATTGATTTTGGGGGAAGGAATTCCCAGAGTGCTTAGAAACACCAAGGCGATTCTCTTGTACGTTAGTTAGGCTGCATCATCTTGAGCATGCCCACTCCCTTTAGCAAGTTCCACACATTGTCGTGGATTCTCATTGCTCTTGTCAGCTTATATCCGTACACCGAGTGGGTACCACTTTCCTCGGGAATAGCTTTCTCCATCTCTAATTATGCCAGTCCTTTTCTAGCACAACACCGGGGTGCCGGCTATCATAAGGATCCCATGCTGGTACCTCTTCCTGAATTGGGTCCTGAGCGACTTCTTTCTCTTTTCCTTTACCTCAAGGTTTATGAGCCATGATGAGTTTCCACATGAATCCATCTTCACCAAATTAAATCAAACACAAATTGCAACAATTCCATAAAGTGGTCAATTTCTCTTATTTTACTAAGTTATTGGAGTCAAATCCTTCAAATCATGCAATATGATCCAATTAAAGTAAGACTGCATATACGACATGTTTACACATTAGTTGTAGAATAGCGCCTATTTAACATTATCACCAATTGGCTCAATAACTCACAAGAAAAATCAACAACTAGTATAGGTTCTATATTTTCCGTGCATGGAAGGTGTTTGATATAATGCCTCAATGTTCCTACAACTTTAAACTAGAAATGATGAAAAATTTACACTACCCATACTACCAACACGTCAAATACATGAAGTACTCCATCAATTGTACACAATAATGCAAGTAATCACAAAATCACATAAATCAAGTGCTCCTATTCAATCCATACTAGCATTCTTGCACAAACTACCCCTATTCATTATACAATTTTGAAAATTATTGCTCAAAGAATTAAGGGAAGGATTAGCCTCAGTTACCGGATTGATTTAATCGAAAGCAAACAAAGAATTTTGTGCCCCTTCAATTTTTGAATATGTTCCTCTTGAATCCGAGATTTTGAGTGTAGTGTGTGATAATGTAGTGTGTGTAGTATATATGTGGTAATGTGTGTGATTTTGGTGCGAATTGGTGTAGATTTGAGAGAGGTTGTGATATTGTGGGTTTTCTTCGAGTTGTTTTCGCACAAAGGAAGGGAGAAAATAATCAAACCTGGTCTAGGGTTGCTGGGTTTATACCTGGTTTCTGGGACGGACACGACCGCGTTGGTGTCCTAGTTATAAACGACTTATCAAGTCCACTTATTTCGCGGTCGCGCTGACGGACACAGTTGCGTTGGTTCCTTGCTGAATTGGCTGCGTTGACGAACGCGGCTGTTTTGGGCTCATAGTGGTAATAAAGTAATCTACGCATATATATTTGCGGCCGCGTTGGCTATCTCAACCAACACTTATATTTTTCGCCTCTTGTAGCCCCTTTTTGCGTTTCTGACATGTTTCTACTCACTTTCACTTTGCATTATGTTAGTATTCTAAAGAACTAAAAAAACCAACAAAAAAGAATAAATTTGAAGCAAAGTAAAGAAATACAGAATTTAAAAAAGAAACGGTAAACGCCGGGTTGCCTCCCGACAAGCGCTAAATTGTACGTCTTTAGCTGGACAACCTTTTCGGATTCTAGTTGAGCTCATTCAACCGCACTTTGTGCACGGTCTCAATTGCGCCGGCTTGTATAACCTCTTAATGTGTTGTTCGTTCACGTTGAACGAGTTGTCGTCTACATTCAATAGATCCGCTATGCCAGACGGCCGAACACTCTTGATTTTAAATGTTCCCAATCACTTCGATTTTAGTTTACCCGGAAAAAGCCTCAAGCGAGAATTGAATAGGAGAGCTTGGTCACCGGCTTTGAATCGTCGAGTTTTGAGCAATCTATCATGAAATATTTGTGTTCGCTCTTTGTATAAACTCGAGTTTTCAAATGCTTGACTCCGAAACTCATCTAACTCGTTGAGCTTGAGGATGCATGCTAATCCGGCTGCTTGGAAATCGAAATTCAACTTCTTCACAACCCGATATGCTCTATGCTCCACTTCAACCGGAAAATGGCAAGATTTGCCATAAAGAGCTGATATGGCAACATTCTCAATGAAGTCTTGTATGCTGTCTGATATGCCATAAGGCATCGTCCAGCTTCAATGACCAATCTTTCCTACTTCCATCCACCGACTTCTAAAGAATTTTCTTGATCTCTCTATTGGCCAACTCAGCTTGACCGTTGGCTTGAGGATGGTACATTGTGGTTACCCGGTGCTTGACCCCATATTTGGCCAATAAGGCTGCTAGTCACTTGTTACAAAAATGGGAACCCCCATCTTTAATTAAGGCTCTTGGAGCCCCAAATCTCGTGATAATGTTCTTTTGAAGGAACTTCAATACTACTTTGGAGTCGTTTGTTTGGGTTGGAACAACTTTCACCCATCTTGAGATGTAGTCCACCGCTGATAGTATGTATTGAAAGCCTTGCGAAGGAGGGAACAACCCTATGTAATCAATGCCTCACACATCGAATAGTTCCACCTCAATGATATTTGTGAGAGGCATCTCATGTTTATTGGAGATTCCCCCTGTTCTTTAACATCAATCGCACTACAAAATAAAGTCATGGAAATCATTGAAGATCGATGACCAATAGAATTTACTCTATAACACCTTTGCAATTGTGCTAGCTGACGTAAAACTTTCCTACACTTGGAGACAAATGACACTGCCTAACAATATCCACCGCTTCAGAACGGGGAACATATCTCCAGATGATTGTATTGGCACACCTCCTATAAAGGTATGGCTCATCCCATAAGTAAAATTTTACATCGTGGAAGAACTTCTTCTTTTGATGCGACGTCAGATTAAGAGGTGTAACACAATATGCCAAAAATTTCACAGTGTCACTATACCATGGAATATCCTCTACTATCAAAATATATTCGTCTGGTAACGTTTCCTTGATTGCCTCATGTTGCCCTTCCTTGTCGGCTTCATTGACAATTCTAGATAGGTGGTCGACAACCACATCCTCACACCTTCTGGTCTCGAATCTCTGCATCAAATTCTTGTAATAAGAGTATCCATCTGATCAACCTCAGCTTCAAGTCATTCCTATCAAATAAGTAGCGACTGGCAGCATGGTCCGTGTAGATAATAGTCTTAGACCAGATCAAGTAAGATCAGAACTTGTCGAACGCGTAGAAAGTGGCCAACATCTCTTTTTTCCGGGTGGTGTAATTGACTTGAGTTAGGTCAAGGGTCTTGCTGGCATAGTGAATGACTCCGAATATTTTATCTCTCTTTTGGCCCAAGGTTGCCCCTACAACCATGTCACTTGCATCGCATATCAGCTCGAACGGTTGGGACCATTCTGGTTTGATCAATACGGGAGTAGACACCAACGATTTCTTCAAAGTTTTAAAGGCCCGCGCATATGTATCGTCGAAAACAAAAGCAGTTTCCTTTTCTAAAAGAAGATAAAGGTTTAGATAAATCACGAATGAAACCTTCTATAGAATCTCGCATGTCGAAGGAAGCTCTGAACTGCCTTTTCAGTTGATGGAGGAGGTGATTTCTCTATGGCGACTACCTTGGCTCTGTCAACCTCCAAACCTACACCAGAAATTCTATGGCCACGAACTATGTTATCCCTTACCATAAAGTGACATTTTCCCCAGTTTAGAACTAAATTGGTGCCTTCACACTGCTACAAAACTAGAGCAAGATTATGTAAACAGTGGTCGAAAGATGACCCAAAAACAGAAAAGTCGTCATGAATACTTTCATTACATTCTCTATCAACCAACTAAATATGGCCATCGTACAACGTTGAAAAGTAGCAGGGGCATTACATAGCCCGAATGTCATTCTACAAAAAGTAAAGATACCATAAGGGCACACAAACACGGTCTTTTCTTAGTCTTCCGGGGCAATTATAATTTGGTTGTACCCTGAATAACCGTCTAGAAAATAATAGAACTCATATCCTACCAAGCTATCAAGCATTTGATCTGAAAAAAGGAAGGGGAAAATGGTCTTTACGAGTGGCTACACTCAATTTTCTATAGTCGCCCCAAACCCGCAAATCCGTAACTAACCTAGTAGCTATGATCTCATCACTATCGCTCTTTGCTATCGTTATCCCCCCTTTCTTAGGGACCACTTGGGTTCCACTTGGGTTAGACTAACCCATTTATTATCAGATATAGGAAAAATAATACCCGCGTCTAACCACTTAAGTACTTCATTCCTAACTACTTCTTGCATCATGGGGTTTAGTCTATGTTGATTTTGGACACATGGCTCATACTCATCCTCCATCAGTATTTTATGCATGCATATAGTCGGGCAAATCCCTTTTAAATCATAAATTGACCATCATATAGCCGACTTATATCCTCTCAACACTCTCAAAAGCTTATCACACTCAGTAGTAGACAATTAAGAATAAATTATTGTCAAATTATTTTTCTTATCATCTAGAAATTCATACCGTAGATGATCCGACAACGACTTCAGTTCGGGTCCGGGTGTGCCATCTTTTGGCTCTTCTGGCATCGTCTCCTTGCTTAAATCTTCACTGGTCGAACTATCTTCGGGTGCCTCCTGCAAGAATTCAAGGCACTAACACTTTCCACTAGATAAAGATTAGTAAAGTCAAGGTCATAGATAGAAAATGTTATAAGGGATGCAAGAAAGATAAAGTAGCGAGAAAATAAATGGACATAGATTTACTTGGTTTACTAATAATGCGTTAGCTACATCCACGGACAGAAGATAGGAACTATTTTATTATGCTCAGATGTTCTTCGAATTACAGAATGACAGATTCAGATTGACCCTAGGTCAATTCAGAGCTATTGTGTTTAACCCCTAACTAATTGGGCCTCGAATAGGCCGAATTCAAAAAAACACGCTAACGAACGGGACCGTGTTTGACTGTCACGGTCGTGCCTGGAGCACCGTCGCCATAACTTTATCCAGACAACATTTGTTGTGGCCGCATTCAGTAATGTTCCGATCGTGTTCAGCTCCTAGAGGTGCAGCCTTATTCAAGCTACGTTTGTAGCAGCCGTGTTCCATCCTTCGCGGCCGCATCTTCCAGCTGTCCAGCCCAGAAAAACATATTCAAGGCATTCCAAAAAATCTCTACCTTGACTTGATCCTCTCACGTATCAATAGATGTATCAGATGTACCCTAAAAGTGCCCAGACGTACGAGAAACCCCTCGTACACAGATTTATCCCCAACGATGGGGCAACTAACAACTTGTAAACAAGTCCAAACAATGTAGGAACTTGTTACTCGGAACCGGCTTGGTGTCTGTAGGATTATCAGCAATCCCAACTTTCTTTACCTTAACCCTCCTTTCACTTCTTAGAAAATGATACATAACGTCAATATGCTTCGTCCTCTCATGAGAACTTGATCCTTCGCCAAACATATTACACTAAGACTATCACAAAACACAGACGCAAAGTCATGATGTAGACCGAGATCACTAACCAGTCCTCTCAACCAAAATCCCTCTTTAGCTGCTTCCATCAAAGCCATATACTCTGTTTATGTGGTGGACAAAGTGAGTGTAGCCTACAAAGTAGCCTTCCAACTAACAACAGAATCACCAAGAGTGAAAACATAACCGCTCATGGACCTCCTACTGTCCACATCTCCCGCATAATCAGAGTCAGAATATCCTGCAACCCAACAACTTGTATCACCTCCATAAATGAGACCAACATCAGACGTACCTCTAAGGTACCGAAAATCCTCTTCACTGCTTGCCAATGCTCCTTTCCTTGTTGAGCCATAAACCTACTAACCACACTGACAACATGTGCAAGATCACGTCTAGTCTATACCATAGCATACATCATGCTCCCCACTACACTAGCATAGGGAGCTCATGACATGTACTCCTTCTCCTCAGCAGACTTAGGGGCAAAAGCAATAGACAAATGAATATTAGCGGCACTTGGAGTATTAATGGGTTTAGCTGTAGACATACCAAACCTTGACAAGATCTTCTGAATATATTCCTTTAGGGAAAGGAAAAGATTCTTCTGACTTCTATCTCTATGAATCTCCTGTTGTAGCCAAGATGTATCATGTGACTATCAAATCTCTTGTACCACTGCCTTGGAGACTGGTTTAGCCCATATATGAACTTCTTCAACTTGCAAACATAATATTCTTTCCCTAGAACTTGGAAACCATCTGGCTGAGTCATGTATATCTCCTTGTCCAACTCTCCATGTAGAAAAATTGTCTTCATATCGAGTTATTCAAGCCCAAGATCCTGATGGGCGACCATCCGTAACGGTACCCTGATGGAAGTATGTTTGACCACAGGTGAGAACATCTCATCGTAGGAGCTTCAACTCCAATCCTTCTAGCTCGATCAAGAGCTACATTGTACTGTCTAGCTTCAGTCGGTTTAGTTTCTGGTGGCAAAGTATCTTTCAGCTCGATGTCAGAAAGTGAGTGTTCTTCTTCATCAACTTTCTGTGACTCACTCTGCTCCACCTGTTTGTCAACATTATCATTTCCTGACACAATAATATACTTCACCGTGGGGTTAAACATAGAATTCTCATAAAAAATAACATTCCTGCTGAGTATAACCTTATTTTCAGATGGAGACCAGATTCTATACCCCTTAACACCATCCCTATAGCCTACAAAAGCTCCCTTCTTCGCTCTTGGCTCCAATTTACCCTCACTCACATGATAATAAACAGTACAACCAAAAGCTCTCAAATTAGAGTAATCAGTAGAATTGCCAGACTATACCTCATAAGGTGTTTTGAGGTTGATACGTGTGTGAAGTCCATTGTTTATCAGGTAACAAGCTGTGTTTACCACTTCAGCCCAAAATCTTCTTGCATAACTCATCAAAATCAGAAGAACAGAATTCCAGACCATTATCGGTTCGCAGCCTTTCGATCTTCCTCCCAGTTTTATTCTCCACCAAAGCCTTCCACTGCTTAAAACTCTTGAAAGCTTCACTCTTATGCTTTATCATAATCACCCAAGTCATCCTTGAGTAGTCGTCAATCATAGACGTAAAGCATCTATGGCCTCCTAGAGATTCAACACGTGAAGGACCCCAACAATCAAAATGAATGTAATCAAGTATGCCTTTCGTTCTATGAACTTCCTTTGGAAACTTGTTGCAATGTAGCTTCCTAAAAACACAGTGTTCACAAAATTCAAGGCTAGTGACCTTGTGGCCACCAAGAAAATCTCCCTTCGACAGAATCTGCATTCCCCTTTCACCCATGTGACCAAGTCTCATGTGCCATAACTCAGTTAAATCATCTTTGGGAACCTCAGATTATGCAATAGCAGCAGCAACATATACATTTGAACCCTACAAGAAATATAGAGTTCCCTATTTCACACCTTTCAGAACCACGTCAAAACCCTTGCAGACATACAAAACTCCACTTTCACCTCTGAAACTGAAACTCAAACTGTCCAATAGACTCAGTGATATCAAGTTCTTAGTCATAAGTGGAACATGCCTAACATCATTCAAGGTGCATAATTTATCATCATGTGTCCGCAGGTTAATTGAGCTTATTCCAACCGCCTTGCAAACCGAACTGTTGGCATAGAAATATTGCCTTCATCCATCTACTCGTAAGTCGTGAACCACTATCTGTGCAGACATATGCGGTAAGATTCCCTAGAATCAAGAACCCACACATCAGTGTGATGTGTTTCTTCAGCAGCGACTAGGACTAAATCATCTTTGGAGCTAGTGTTATCTCCTTCAATTTGTCAATTTTCACATTTAACGTCGACATCTCTCTCACTAGATTGCGGAAGCCCCTAACCGAGCTCTGATGCTAATTTGTTATAACGGATGCGAGAAAGATAATGTAAACGAGAAAATAAATGGACACAGATTTACGTGGTTCACTAACAATGTGTTAGCTACGTCCAAGGGCAGAAGAGAAGAGCTATTTTATTATGCTCAGATGTCCTTCAGATTACAGAATGACAAATTCAGATTAACCCTCAATAAAATTACAGCAATTGTATATAATCCCCAAACTGATTGGGCCTCAAATCGGCCGAATTTGAAAAAACACGCCTAACGAACTCGACCGCGTTTGACTGTCGCAGTCACGTCCAGAGCACCGTCTCCACATCTTTATCCCGACATCATTTGTCGCAGTCGCGTTCAGCTCCCAGAGGTACAACCTTATTTAGGCTACTTTTGTCGTGGCCGCGTCTTCCAGCTGCGTCCAGCCTAGAAAACCAGATTCAAAGCATTCCAACAGCAAATATAGAATCATACAAGCAGACTTCTAAAGGGTCTTCATCAATAGGAGAAATAAGCTCTCTATGTAAAGTAGCATCTAAATACTGAATAGAACTGCATACTTCAATTTGATTCACTTCTATTGTGATATTTCATAGCTTTATATATAGAAAATGTCAAGCTCCCATTATTTACCTTTAGAGTTAATTCACCCTTTTGTATATCTATTACGCTCTGCTCATTGCTAGAAATGGGCGACATAAAATCAAAGGGACCTCCTTATTTTATAACATGTCCAAGACTACAAAATATGTCAGAATGATAAAACTACCAACCTTTAATAAAACATCATCTGCAATGTTCCGTTAAAAAGTCAAAGACTAATCAGCCATTTGTAGGACAATTGTAGTAGATTTATTGTGCCTATTCCTAATTTTTCAAATATGGACAAAGGCATCAGGTTTATACTAGCTCCTAGATCAAAAAATGCTCTATTGAATACCTCATTACTAATCATGCAAGTAATAGTAAAACTACCTGGATCTTTATGCTTTAGAGGCATCTTTCTTTGGATCACAACATTGCATTCTTTCGCCATGTTGACTGTCTCATAGTCTTCCAATTCCTGCTTTCTTGCTATCATCTATTTCAGAAACTTTGCGTAGTTCGACATCTGCTGCAGTACTCTTAAATATCTCCAAAAACTTCGCAAATTGTTCATCCACTTTATTTCTTCGAAACACTTGAGACCATCTTCAATGATAATGGATTGTGGCTTCATAGCCCCTTTTTTAATTGATTCTTGATCTTTCTCTTCAGGTGCACTCGCTTATTCTAAGTGCTCTTTCTCTACAACTTTCTCTTGGTCAACGGGCAGCTTGGGTCCTTCATATTGAATGTCACTCCTCACACTAATGTCTTGGTGTTGTTCCTTTAGATTTACCATAATGTCACTCGAAAATTACCCTTTCTGATGTTGACACCCTAAGCTTTGTACAAGATGACTCAATTGAGTCTTACCTCCTTCATCTCCGCCCCTTGATTGACCATGGATTTATTCAGGTGCACATAGTTGCCATCTATCTTCTTCTCTATCTTGGCAAATTTCTCATCGTACTTGGAAAATTGAGATTTAATTAACTCCTCTTGAATTAAGCCATTAGTGGTTGTGAATCCCAATGGCGGTTGGAGTGAATATTAGGATTGTTGCACAAGAAATTAGGATGATTCCGCGCACCTTGCTGATACTGATTGTACCGTTGCTGGTTGCCTTGGAAGTTATTGAAGTTCCTTTGATGAACATAATTGCATCTTCAACTACTTCCTGCATGGGTGGCTAATGTGAATTGGGTTCAGTATGTTGGGCTAATGCACACTAGTCAACAAATTTATCTGATTAGTAAGAGTGTCCAATCTCTCCGTAATTGGATCAATTTCAGTCTCCGTGACACTGACTAATCTTCTCGGTTGATATCTCTCATTTGGCCATTGCCAACTAGTTGTAGCCATCTCATCTAAAATGGTGCACATATCCCTTGTATGCTTTGCCAATATGAATCCATCGGATGTTGCGTCTACGTGTACCCTTGCGGGCCCAAGTAACTCCTTACAAAACTTACAGATTTGTTGCTTCTCAGTGAACCTATGTTGAGGGAAATTCCAGAGAAGATCCTGGAACCACTCCCATGCTTCCCCAAATGGTTCTTCGTCCATCTATTTGAACCGGCTAATTTCAGCCTGCAACTCGAGCATCTTGCTCGAGGGGAAATACTTCAGTAAGAATCGAGGGCTCAACTCTTCCCATGTAGTGACATATTCCAAAGAGTTAAACCATTGCAACGCTCTATCCTTTAGAGAAAAGGGGAACAACCGCAGTTTGACCTGATCAGGTACTTGATTGACTTTCAAGGTCTTTAGCACTCTCTTGAATTAGCATTGGTAAACATTGTGGTCTTCCAGTGGCCCTCCACTAAACTGATTCTGTTGTACTATCGATATCAAAGTCGGCTTGAGTTCAAATTTGTTGGCTTGGAATAGTGGCAGTTCGACTCCTCTATAATGTTGATTGGGCATGGAACGTAGTCAGTCCCTAATAGGTGTTTGATCACATTCTAGTACAGCTTGTGCCTGTGGCTATGGCTGTATCTGTTATCGCATATTAGTCACTTGAGTTTTCATATTAGTTACCACCCCAAATAGCCGACTCAAATTGTCTCCATAGTCGCGTGTGGTGGTAAGTCGGCCATTACATTTTTTTGGTTTTTCCTTGTTCTACGTCTACGAGTAGTTGCTTCAATTTTTGGATCAAAATGAACAATCTTGTTTTTTTCTTGAGATCGGGTTTCCATGTACTACCTGCAATCACAACAAAGAAAACCAGCGTAAATTGAAAATAATTAATAAAAAAAATTAAAAGTGCAGAAAATAAATGTCTAGTCTAGTATCGAACTATTTATCAGAATACAAACTAACACAATTACCAGTCCCCTGCGAAGACACAAAAAACTTGATGCACTAAATTCTAACCCTGGTGTACCGCAAGTGTACGGTGATAGTGTAGCTAGTGGCAAAAATATTGATCCCACAGAGACTATCTAAGTACCCCAATCATAACAATTCTACTCTATCTAGACTCTCAAAACGGAAGTGATTGTTATGATTAACTAAAACTCTGAAGTGCAGAAAATAACTAACAAAAATAATTAAACGCTTGAGTAATAAGAAAGCAAATAGCAAGTGAAGATTCAGATGAGATTAAAACATATCCTAAGGCTTCGATTTTACTTACGATCTTCTATATTTGATTAACCTAAATTCTCGACTTTTAGACCGATTCTATCGTGTATTAGACAACATAAATATTGATTAGCACTCCTCTTGGACGATGCTAACGTGTAGATCGGTTAAGGACAATTAACCTCTGGAGCTAACTATCACATAACGACTCCCTAAAGATCCTAAACCAATGCCTACGTAAACATCTCACTCCTCTCGGACGTTTGTTGATATCTACGCTATATGTAGTAACTCTCTTGTAATATCCCAAAATTTTGATCTATTATTTAATTCTAAAATATTATTTTACGTACTCGTATAAATAATCAAATATTATATAATTTATTACTTCTTCCTAAAATTGTTACTTGATTATTTGTAACAAAAACAGTAAACGAAATTATTAATATGTTAATTTAGCCAAAAATCATATTTATAATATTTTAATTCTAGGCTAGATATAAAATTGAGATTTTATATTCGGTCCTCATTTTGACTAAATAACGCCCGGTATTTTTCCCACTTATTATTATTATTATTATTATTATTATTATTATTATTATTATTATTATTATTATTATTATTATTATTATTATTATTATTATTATTATTATTATTATTATTATTATTATTATTATCATCATCATCATCATCATCATCATCATCATTAGTATTATTATTATTTTGTTGATTTATTCAGTTGGCAAATCATTTTTATCCAATGTTGGGTTAGACCCAACACCAATTCAATTTGGCCATTTAATATTTCTAAGCATAATTTATATCGGAAATTATTATTATTAACTTGCGAATCCATTTATTTGCAATTTACTCGTTTATTTATTAATTTCTTAAGCCCGACGTCTCAATAGGAATTACTTTATTGCATTCATTCATTTATTCATACATGTCATAACAAGCCCATCGCTTTGAGCCTAAGACTCAAGCCCAGTTCACTAAGGTGCAAGGGCCCATGTCTTGAGCCCAAAAGGTATTCAGAATTCCAACAACTGAATTACGCTAATTACTAGTAACCCTAATCTAAACCTATGTATAAGTACACTGATTAAACACATCGTTCGCATTATTCTCCTTCCTATCTCATGAAATCAGTTGCGGTTAGCCTCTAAACATTCTCAAAGAAACCGATATTATTGTACCCCTTCCTTTCAACTCCGATTTCCACCATTCTCCGGCAGATCGGTAAGCCACTAATTCACTGTTCTTATTTTAGCAAAAACCCATCATCAACTTTAATCAATTCTCGGCATTGTGTATGGCGGTGATTTTCGGACCAATAAGATCAGTCGGTGGGTTTGTGTGGGTGTTTTGTGTATTAATTAAAGTACGTGTGTGTATATGTGGAAGTCGTGTTTGTGTGTGTGCGGATGTGTGTACGTATGAGTCTGTGTGTGTGACTGTGTTGTGTTCGTGTGAATGTGTACATGTGCGGGGATCGGTGTATTAGTGTGTGTGTGTGTGGCTGGTTTGTGACTGTGGGTGAACTTGGTGTGGGAGTGTCTATGATGAAGGGGAAGGAGGTTATGGTGGCAAATGGGTTGAGGACAGTGGACACGTCCACTTTGGTAGGAGGGAGATTAAAGCTTTTATTGCTATTCCTTATTCTTCTTTTTCATGATTTCCAGAAAGTCCACATATTACCCCATCTCTTATCTACAATTTTCCAAACCATAAAATGAGCCACTAAGTTTTTTAGATACTCACAAGGAAACTTAGCTTATTTTATTTTACAACATCAATCCATTAATCCCAACAATTAAGCTTTAATAATAATAATATTAAAACACGCTCAAACGTGTAGGTTGCACGGAACAAGGATCACGGGCTTAGCATTTGCATAACATTTCATCGATTTTCTTCAAGACAATTCAGGTGGGGGTTTATTGTTTATCGCTTTAATTATATTTACTTGATTGCCTACGTGTGCTATTATTTTCAAGTTGTTACTTGCCAATACAAGTAATTATTCAATTTGCTACTTGCCAATACAAGTTTAGCTTATTGCCATTATGCTACTTGCCAATACAAGTTTAGCCATTATCCGTATGCTACTTGCCAATACAAGTTAGCTCTATGTGTCTTGCCAATACAAGTTAGCTCTATGTGTCTTGCCAATACAAGCGCATCATTATAATAATTGCTACATTGTATGCCTTTTTGTTTATATAATTGTTGTGATAAATTGTAATCCTCCACGAGCTAAAGGAAGCTCACCCCAACCCAATATTGATCCTTTCAGGTTACCTCGGTGTGGGTCGGTGGAGTTGAGGCGGAGCCCGGAGCATATGATAGTCACTAAAATTTTACTGAATAATTTACCATTTATATGTAGCTACTTGAAATTTATGTGGAAATATTGCAATGGCTTGTTGTGACTAGATTAATAGGTAAAATATTAATAAAGTTACATGGCTATTTACTTAATTATCTGCGAAACATGTGATATTTGCGTAAATTATTTGCTTGAATGTCTATCTAGGTTTCAAAATATTGTGTGACAATGCATGAGTGAATTATTATAGGATCTCTTCATTTCAAATAAGTAATATGCTTATGTGCTTGTACTATGACTTGATTTTACCTTGATTTGATTTGCATTTTATATAGGCTGTACGTCAGGTGTGCTTGTACATTCACACACACGAACACTTATACTTAATAAGATAAATTAAAGTACACTCGTATGGGTCTCCTACCATACGGGGTCTCCTTCCATACAGTCAAAGTCAGTTTATGTGGGTCTCTTTCCATACGATTAATGTTATATTATGTGTTGTTAATTAATTATATTATAAGCATGATTAGATGTGATGATTAAATTATATATTTGTTGGAGGTCCGATAAGTTTATCTTAATAATTTTATTCGTGACATGTTTATTAATATTATGTTCCTATAACTTAACTAATAAATAAATTATTTGTCTATACTTAGTTGTTGATTTGTGTACGTTTATTTATAACTTTCACTAGTATGTTGTTAAATAGGTCTCCACCTTGCTACAGTCTAAACTGTATATGTACTTATTTACATTGTGTTATGTCTTATGGTTTCGATACTATGCAAAATTTATATTTGAATTTATTGAGGTTATAGATTATGAAAGATTCCTGATATGATTTAATTATGCTCTTAGAGTTAATTTGATAAAAACAGGTTTGTATATTTATTGAATTATTTGTTTTGAATGTATGCGTAGGAATAATACAAACTTATTTGAAATATTTACCTAGTATCGTATAAATGTTTAATTGTCTTATCTGAATTATCCGAAAGTGCAAACTGATTTTAGTATTAAAGTATTGACCAAAATATTGTTTAGTTGTTTGATTTCGACCAAATTGTGCTGATGTAATACGTCGTAGATGTGGCTAGTAATTATTCGAATATTTTTAATAGTTAATATTATGAAAGGTGTCTTGGATAAAATCATGATTATTATGTAAAGTTGATTTGTCAGGTTAATCTTTGGGAATAATTCTATTTTATTATTTTAGTTTAAAGTAATCTTCCATGATCGCTTATTTGCTAATAAATGATATGAGTTTGACTCGTGATTGTATATTTGTTTTATTGTTACATGTGTTGTGAAGTTTTATGATATTCCAGGGATGTTAGTTGATATAGTTTATTAATAGGGATTTATAATTTGAGTCCGATATTATGTGAAAAATAGATTTAGATGCATTTTCATTTGGTTAATTTTAACGGCCTGTCTAGTATTGTCTTTAATAGATATATAAAAAGAAAAAAAAATTTTACTTATTTCTAATTGAAAATGCTTTAAAATATTTTTATGAAAATCGGGTCGTTACATCTCTTAACAAAAATATTTTCTCAGACACTGAATTGTTAAACTTGTAGACAAATATCAAGTGATCAATTGATACAATCATGTGAATAAAATAGACATATAGAAAAACGATTAAAATTGAGTCTAAAATTAAATGATTAAATCAAAACATAGTCGAAAACATAATCTACTTTCTAACTACACAAAGAATTTAGCTACTCATGTTCAAAGATAAAAACCAACAAGATTCGTAGACAAACATTGTTGAAATATTAAAGCAAAAATGAGAAATAACAAAACCCTAAATCTCGATCTCGATTGTCGCCTCTTGCGTTTTTGCTCAATCCAAGAATCCAATGTTCTCCAATGATAAATTATGTTTTTCTCGGACTTAGGACCTTGTATTTATAGTTTGAAATGGATTGAGATTAAAACAAGCCGAATATTAGCTAAAACGCGTAAAAACCCATAAGAACCGCCATTCGAAGGCGGCAGGTTCAGGCACTCGGCCGCGTTGGCGAGTCTGTGGAGATAGCACTTTCTAGGCAGGTTATTTTGTGGCCGCTTCCATGAACATGAACACGGCCCGTTCAGGTCAAAATTGGCCAGAGCCGGTTTTTCTCATCCGGTTCGGCTTCTAACTTCTTTTCTTCCGTTTTTTACTCCTATTCAACTTGTTTCTTCTCCAAAGCTCGTCCAAATTGACTTTTAGGCATAAAATCACCTAATTAACTCCAAAACAAGCACAAACACATCACACGACACAATATGATGAATATAAACACATTTCGGCCAATTACACATGCAAATAATATAAAATACTCTTCTAATTGGACCTAGATGCACGCATAAACAACGTGTATCAGAGGCCTAACAACTTACCTTTTGAACTTAGCACCTTCATAGCCTTCTCACTCATGTGGCTGAGCCGATAATGCCACACATCTGCATCATTGTTTGGAGCAACAATAGTAATACAATGGCAGGTGTTATTTATCATACATAACATGCCCTATTTCTCGTCTCGAGCCACTACCATGACTCATTTAGTTATCTTCCAAGTGTTGCAACCAAATTTCACAACATAGCCTTCATCATCCAGTTGCCACATAGAAAGTAATTTTTTTCCACAAGCAGGAATATGCCTCACACCATGCAACTGTAAAATAGAGCCATTGGATGTTTTGAGTCGAACATTGCCCTTCCTACAATTTTGAAAGACTCATCATCAGCAAGATAAACCTCACAAAAATTACCAGAAGTGTACTGTTCCATCACGTCAATGCTACTGCATGCTCTTGAGTAAAAAAATAAAAACCTCACGATGTTGATGGACTGCCCACACTTAAGATTGATGCATCTGCAATCTCTTCATTCGCAACATTTGATTATTTGTCATTCTTCAACAGTGTCATGCATTGGTTCTTGTAACAACCATACTCATCAAAATTAAGCACTTGATCGAACTATTGTCCCTTTTCGACTTATTTCTGTATCTCGACTTTGATCGATCATAATTTGATGTCGATTTTGAGTTTGATCTGACATATTTTCTGTGCTCAAAGTTGGTTCTGAACCAATACCCAATTCTTTCCTGCAAATCTCTTCACTTATAATTAGATCTCTAATTTCATCAAACTTGAGCTTCACCTTCCTTGGTGATGCACTAACAGAAGTAAGTTTTGCTCCAACTTTCTGGTAAGAAAGACATTAAAATTAGGGATTGTATCTCATCATCGAAATTGATCTCAACGAAACTCGATTAGGCTATTATTATATTTAATTCGTTGAGATGATTGGCGACCATAATACTCTCTGTCATCTTTAGGTTAACAAGTGTCTCATCCGATGAACCTTGTTCGACGATGGTTTCTCGTACATCTCTGACAACATCTCCAACATCTCCAACATCTCCTTAAAGGTTTTTGAACTTGACTGTATAAAGCACACCATTCTTGGACATAGATAAGCATATCACGCTCTTCGACTTCTTGTCCAACAATTTTTAGTCATTCTCTTGCATGTCCTCTAGTTTCCTACCCAAAGGTTGATACAGATATTTACCGTACATGTAATCCTCGATTTGCATCTTCTAGAAAGCAAAATTTGTGTCATCAAACTTATTAGCCTGCAATTTTTCTTCATCTATCATATCTGCTCTCACCGGCCCCTCACCTAGAGCTCTGTTACTACCTGCATAGTTTCGAGTGGTTTCGGACTAGCCTTGTAGTTTCAGGTTGGCCCTGCAGTTTCGGGGTTTTGTAACATCCCCAATAATAAGGCATTTGAGGTTGTCTAGTGTGTTTATTTAATAATATATTTTTATTTCACAATAATAACAAATTTAAAATTCATAATTTTCATTATCAACTATTGTTTGAGGGATGTTAATGGAAATCTTTCCAATTAAATCATTAAATTGAAATACGACTAGATGCTATAATTCGAAAATAGATTTCTAGTTTTGAATTTTAATTTATAATATGACTAGTAAGTTCCCCATGTGATGCACGATTTGCAAATAAGATAGAATATTTGATTAAAATGAAAGGATTATTTAATGTTATTGGCAAAAAAAAAAAAAAAAAAAAGATAGAGATCGGTATATAATAAAATTTATTAAGTACCTACACCCATAGTATATTTATATAATTATGAACATGATAAGATATGAGAAACTATATATGATTTTTGTCAAAAAAATGAAATCTCAGTCGTTCTCCAATATCGAATCAAGCTACGTATTTGAACATATTAGTATTCTTTGGATTTTTCTCAATTCTTGTCCAGTTAGTACTTCAATTCTCTTTTTAATGTCTATTAAATCAAGCTGCAACATTTCAGATTCTATCAATAGTAAATCGTATCAAAGGCAAAACAACATACCTTGAACATATGATACAATTGGTGCACACAGTCACACACTCCGCAATTAGTTGTTGATAGCCCAACACCTTACGTCCTTCATTATACGTACAATTGCATCATCAATATTGAAACTTCTATCCTTCTCCACCGCTTCGATCACTTCTTTATGTTCAGCCATTGGTGTCAAAGGTATATGAAGCACGAAAAATAAATTTTGAAAACGATATCATATGAAAGCTGAGCATTGCCCTAAAAAAAAATTATAAAGAAATTAAGAGAAAACTCATGTAGAAAGAAATTAGATTAATAATGCATGAGAGAAAACAAATCACTGGTTGACCTTGATCTTTCTCATTTTGTCCGTGAACTTGGAATTGATCTTAAAACAATCATTCTGAGAGACGGATTTAGTATTTAACTCCTTGTTCAATATCTTATACATAAATTAATTTGAAGGAAACAATTTAATAACATCATAATCCTTCAAATTCAACTGACTCTTGGTATCTGAATAACTCAGCTTATTTGCATTATTATGGGCGATGATTCAAGAAAATCTGTGCCATTTTTAAAGAAAGTCTGACGGATGCTAATTTAGGGAAATTTGTGTCATTTTCTAGTAATAAATGCGGATACATATATTTGGCGCAAAGCTCGTTTTGCAAGCAGTCACGGGGCAGGGGGATTCGTTGGATTATTGCGACCGTTTAGATGACGACATTCAACTATTATTGCTTGGCGAGATGTGTTTCATATGAATTGTCGTTGTACTCTGTAGCAGATAGTTTGATATTTTTTTCTTTTTTTTTATTGGTTGATCCACGTGTTTCGGATTGCATATGATATGTTTCTTGAATTATGAATTTTGTACGGAAGGACTTTGTTTACGTAATAAGATTCTTGATTGCTTGTTGGAAAAAAAATATCATATTGTTAAAGAAAAAGTATAATATTAAACAACTTATAAGTTACTCCCTCCGTCCCGGCCTAATTGTCCTACTTGCCTTATTTGTTTGCCCCAAACTAATTGTCCTACCCCATAAATTGCAAATTCTCCCACAATCTCCACCATCAAAATCTCCACATTCAATCTCCACCTTTGAAAAAGTAAAAGATTCCACAAAATCTGCTTTTTCTTAGTCTCCGTGCTAGGTCAAGGTAGGACAATTAGCTTGGGACGGAGGGAGTATATATTAAGACAAGTTTCAAAACCCTAACTTATAAAAAACAATTACAAGTTGTTGAAGTAGTTATCTTTTCCAAAGAAGAATAACACTAAATTATAAAGTTATCAACTATCATAATCTCTTTGCACATTTATCGATTATTTTTCATCGATAAAACTCTAGTCGTATACACTGTCAATAAGTAAATGCAAGCTTGATATGACTAACTACAATAAAATTAAAGTTGACTTCAAGAGGAAAATGTGAGTGCACGAGAAAGATGCGGAATCAAAGAGGAAGAGAACGACCAATGAGCCACTACTTGGTATTCAGGTGTATGATAATAACTATGTGCACTGAGTTCGGCTCTAGAATTTTGACCTTTATATATGAAATAATTAAAGATTAGATATAATAATAAATTTTAGTGGTTGGATTGAAGAAATGTAGAATTGAATTGAAACATATCATAGTAATGTATTTTTGTATATAAACTATAAACATATTATTGTTCTTAATAGATATAATTTTGTTATGAAAATTATTTCTTATAAATATTGTACTCTATTATTAATTACTAAATATTTTATGAAATACTAAAACAGTAATTATATAATTGTTAAAATTTATTGAAATTTATAATGGTTCAATATTATAGTATAAAAGAAATTAATTAAGTGATATATAAAAAAATTTCATAGTCGATTACTTAGAATCGATTCAACTCGGTTCTATTTCATCAGTTCAGATTTACAACAAAAAAATCCGAATTGATTCGATTCGAATATAATCAACGAATATTATCAATTCAGAGTATTTACAGCCCGAATTCGAATTATTTCTGAGACCCATGGTCGAGATCCATACTCACCCTTAATATATATATAGATGCCATTTAAATTTTAGCACTGCCCGTTGCATAGCTACTGAAACAATAGTTTGCTCGAACGCCCCACTTTCAATCGGGTAAACCGGTAAAGCATATATAAAAACAACGCAAATCAAAGCGTAAACTGCCGCCGTCTTCCACATCCTGCGATTTTACAACCGAAGGCGCAGCGGCTCCCCGCCGCCAGTTCGTTTCCGACTGCGATTTCTGGGTTCCTCGTTATGAACGCCTTGATTAGTCACCGCCAGCATCCTTTTCTGGTTACTCAAGGGTTTATCACTCGATCTGACTAATCTGTTGAGAGTTTATGTGAGTGAGATAAAGACGATAGAAAATGGGGGACAATTTGAGTTTGCGCTCGGGTTACAAAGAGTACGTGGCGGGTATGCTGGCCGGAGTTGCCACTGTCATTGTGGGTCACCCCTTTGATACTGTCAAGGTCGCCCCTCTCTCTAGTACTAGCTCTATTCATCTATGTTATTCCTTTGTTAATTTTCTCTGTATTGTAGCCTGGTGTATGCCATCTGTGCGAGGCTAGTGGATGATTATTAGTTATTGCAGTAAATCTGTTTAATTACAGAGATTATATAAGCTCCAAGATGAATAAATTAGATTATATATGGTCTGTGTTGGACTACTTGGAGTGCTGTATTTAGCTGTATGGATGAATTGGCTGGATAGCAGATGACATAATTGTAACAGAGTGCTAAGTTTGTATTCAATAGGCATCGTCATCATATGAACTGGTCTGATCAGTGTTCGTGAAGTGCCTTTTAGCATCTGCATGTCTATGGGTTCCTCATGCCAAAGCTCCACTGTGGTAGGCCTTTAGGCACAGTACAGTGTAACGTGTGACATTAGTTCTATGTAGAGAAATAATTATTGATCTATTTCTGTGGAAACTATATTGGAGCGAACATGTTACTTGATGAAGCTTCACCTTCAAAGTAAATGTCCTTGCTGCATTTAGTTCATATTTTGTTAAGTTACTGACCGGTGAAATTCAGTCCTACTATACCCGACCTTTGAGCATTAGCCTTTATTCTAACTACGCGCGCACACACACATATATATGTGTGTATATATATATTTTTTGGTTGGGGCCTGAGGCTTTTTCAAAATGAACTGATTAATGAGCTACGATCATCATTCTAAGCGCATTGCACTACATACCCTGTCGAAATATATTACTATTATTATGTTATAATTTAAGGTGATCTGTTCTTCACATAATTAGATTTGCAGCATCATTTTTTTACATATTGGTGCTGTTGTTCTACTATAATAAGGCTGAATAGTTTGTTAGTAAATTCATGTGAACATATATGACAGAGACCTTTTCTTCCTATAAGGTCATTGAGGACTTTAACATGTGAAAGGAACCAACACCATTGTTGTTGAAGAAAATTTGCTGGTGTCCCCATTATTCTGTATCTGAAGGTCCTCTCCTTTTACTCTCTCTTGATCTGAATTGGCAGGTGAAGCTGCAAAAACACAATACAGAAGCTAATGGAATTAAGTACAAGAGTGGTTTGCACTGCACTACGAGAATACTGAAGACAGAAGGAGTATGCCTCTTAACTCATTGTGAGATAGTACTATAATGCGCCATGTTCGTAGTTTTTTGTATTCAATCAGGCTATGTGGATGGGAGCTTCCTCTTATTTGTATCATTGGCTCCCTAGTTTAATTCTGTTTTTTCCCAATTTATCTCAAGCAGTTGAGTTTGACCTTCGAAAATGAGTTCTTTGTTTATTATACTGGTATATCTTCAATTCATTCCACTATTTGAACTATCCTTTTGTCCTCTAAAAATGAATTATTTGTAGATTTACTTTTAGTCGGTGTGTCTTCGGATTCATCCTCTATTTGAAGTATTCTTTTGCTTGTAGTGCTCACTTTATAGCTTATGTATAATATCCTTATTGCCATGTCTAGGTATATGGGTTTTGTGCAAGTGAGCTAGGATAGCACTTTGATTTCTGCAGAGTGCCAATTCTTTTGTTAATTTGACAGGTAAAAGGGCTTTATCGTGGTGCAACATCTTCTTTTGTTGGAATGGCCTTTGAGAGCTCACTTGCCTTTGGAATATATTCTCAGACAAAGCAGTTGCTACAGGTTCGTGTCACTGATGTTGACAATTCGTCATCATGATCCTCCATGCGGTAGAGTGCTCTGCGCTCATTGATACAGTAAAGCAGCCAAAGTTACAAATTTTACGGCTGTTGTTCGAGGTGATTACATGAGTGATGCTGATGTGGGTGTTGCCTTTGCAGGGAGAAAGACAAAATGGAAAGCCACAGCCTCTTGCAGTAGTTCCTTCAGCAGCTTTAGCTGGAGGTGTTATTAGCTTTATATTATGCCCATCAGAACTAGTAAAGGTAAGTTCAGAAGCTTGACTCTCACCTTAGTTGTTCATATCATTTGTGTGATTGTGGGATTTTCAGTGTAGAATGCAAGTTCAAGGAACTGACTCCTTCCTCCAAAGCTCCAGTAGATACAGTGGTCCTATCGATTGCGCCCTTAAAACTGTAAAAAGTGATGGGGTGAGTAGCATCTCACTCAATTATATATTAAATAGGGAATTATTTTTAACTGATAGGATATTTCTTCAGCTTACAGGCATATTCCGAGGAGGAACAGCTACATTTTTACGAGAATCTATTGGAAATGCAGTCTTCTTTAGCACCTATGAGTATGTCCGTTATTACATGCATAAACCACTTAGAGATGCTTCCCATGATCTAGCCCATGTTATTGACGTGGGAATTGGGATTGTTAGTGGTGGCTTTGGTGGGATAGCCGTAAGTGTTTCAACTATTTACGTTTATTAAGGAAAATTGACATACTTTTTTTGTCTTAGTTCGCGCGTTTAGTTTTGTTTTTTTCCTTTTCCTTTTTATTTGTATTGTTTGTTTTCTAATATTCTGACATTCTAAAAACATTTTTTGTGAATGCTAGTGTTGGGCTGCTGTTTTACCTGTAGATGTTGCAAAGACCATAATACAGACTTCAACGGGCAACCATACAAGAAATCCGTTTCGGGTTCTTAAATCGGTACACTTGCGATTCTCAATCCTTTTCAGGTTTCCATAACATTAGCAATAAATACCTGATTTTTTCTAATTGCTAGATTTATAGGACATCTGGAATTAGTGGATGCTATACAGGGCTTTCTCCTACAATAGTTAGAGCATTTCCTGCTAATGCTGCTGCGATTGTGACATGGGAACTGGCTATGAAAATGTTAGGGATCAAGCATGAATGAGCCTGGTGTGCCTTTTGAAGACCTAATTACTAATCATCTAGGCGTTGCTCTAAAAGTGTTGGTTTCTGATTTCTATTGGCAATAGTATGATTCTTTCGAGATGTTATGCTCGACTGTGTCAAATGATATGGTGAAATGAACTGAAATCTTATGTCCTAATCATACCCAATTAATCGATGATGATAGATGTGAGATATTGGACTCTCCCCCCCTTTTTTCTTCTCCCTTTTATGGTTGGATCTTTTGTATCGCTGATATGTCCATGTGGCTAGATGAACTGTTAAAAACATACTTGAATTTTTTATAGCTCCTACAATTAACTGCAAGTGATATTATGTTGGAGCGTTGTTTGTGCATACTTCATGGGGTTTGTCTAGCGGACGTATTTAACAATGTAATGTTGTCAGCTCTTGTAAATTTTCTTTAATAAGGACTTGTGAGCTCTTGCAGCAAGTTGTACGCAAACTATTTGAAGCTTATTTTTGGAATCTATGTCATATATTTATATCTATAAATAGATCCTATGTCTCATATTGTTCATTTTAGAAACTTATGTTTTGATTAGCAGTCATGTCCTGGGATATGCATGAATCTTTTCTGAATCTAAAAAGTTAGCTCTGGAATCTGAAAGATGAGTTACTAGGCTCGACTTTGGCTGTATCCTGGTTGAAAAACTGTGAAATGCTGTTTGGAACGTACGTAAAACACAAGAACTTTTGTCTTGTTGGCGTATCCAGGTATATATCTTTTCAATACATCATATGAAGTATTCGTTGATAATTTTGAGAGATTATGTTGTGTCATTTTCTCTGTCTGCCTCATGAATCCCATTGGTAACCCATGATCTGCTTTTTACAATATTACTTCAATATGTTTATAATCTCTCTCTCTCTCTGCCCCCCCACCCCACCACTCACATCTGTCTCTCTTCCTCCCTGCTTTCTGGTTGTGTTGGTATTATGTATTTGTGCTTGTCATGTATAGACATGCATTTAATTCGACCTTATTTGCTAATATGTAACTTCAACATATGTTCCTCATATTACTTCCGTAGGAGAATCTGATTGCATGTATTTTTGGTCATTTCATGTTACAATTTCCAAAGTCGATGTCAAATAAACATGAAACCCCTGATCTGAGCTTATAGTTGGCAGTAGAATAACTAAATCACTCTGGTAGCGGCCACAAGCCACAATTTTATGTAGATGTATCACTTTACTAACCTACCTTTATGTTCCTGCATGTTTTGCTTTCAGTCGGTAGAGGTGTTTGAACACTAGACTTCTTTTACCTCGAGGAAGTGGAGTTGAGTATGATGACTGCATATGCTCTCCCTCCATTGGAATAAAAGAACTGTGAAGCAAGTATATACCTTATTTTGTTCAAAATATTTTTTGCAGTGAATGATATTAAAACTTGAATTGCATCGGAAATTAACACGTCCTATAAATAAATTTCCGTGTATAGAGGTTGCCTAAAAGGCATGCACAATGAAGGTACTGCAACTCTAGTTGGATAGTATGGACTTAGGCAAGCGTGCTGCCCTTGCCAGTGTGGTAGAAGCTCTTACTAGAGATGCCTTTTGAGTTGACTCTCTGTCCTTCCTATACATGGCCTGCAGTCAATAATCACCAAATTCGGGCCCCAGCCAAATGTTGTAACTTTTTAATAATCACCTTAAGCAGTCAAGCACCTGAATGGGGACGATTTTTAGCAGCACTAGTTGTTGGACAAAAACAAAGAATAGGTTGTGCCTTTTGCTATTTCATGCATGACTGTTGCATCTTCTTAATATGGAGCAATACTGATTCCAGTCTTCGAAATTACTGCAGGTATACTTTATTCTCTTTATATACATACATATACATATATATATATATATATATATATATATATATATATATATATATATATTTGAACCAAATGTTGGACGTTAATTGCGCTTTGCATCTCTAACTTGGGTTAGAAAGATGGTGGGGGGTAAATGAGAAAATTTGAAGCACATACATAAGATGGGTTGGGCATGTGTATAGGAGACCTTTAGATGTATTAGTATGCTGGGTAAAAAGTAGAGGATCTTTAACTATTATTCAAAGGGGAAGACCTAAAAGGACTTGATAATAACTATTAGTAAAGCCACGTTACATTAAAATATTAATGAGAGCATGTCGGCCGAGCACAAGACATGGTCCATATAGCCAACCAGGTCGTGTGCTCGTTTGAACTGGTAAACGATGCTAGAATATAGTTGCCTCTTATGTTTTGATAATTGGGATATAACTGGTGTGGTTGCAAAATTTATGATTCCCTATCATTTGTCATGATAGGAATGATTCTTATAATTATTTCTCGCATTTCAGTATGCGACACATTGTATCTGCTTGAAGCTGGTACTTTTCTGGCTCTTTCCATTGATTGCACAAATATCTCGGCCCAGGATGATTGCCAGATTGATATTTGGCACTTCTCTAATTTTTATGACATTACCTTAGGCAAATGAAAGAACTCAAAACGAATAACATTGAGGCATTGGCTTGATGTGGACCTGGATTTCAGTAACTCTCTTGCCTTGATGTTGATGATCTAGATTTTTGCTCATTTTCTACAACTTAGTGGATGGATCTCAATACATTAGTTCCTTTCTTGGTTTCCAAAAGGATTGGTTAACGATATCTTTCAGAAAAATAAAACTAACAAGAGGAAGTGCCAAAGCTATTTCTATAGCATCCTTATGGAAATAAACGGTGCATGCATTTTCAATAGCATAATTTGAACCACAATGCATGGAATAGATTTGTCCATTAATTTTTTAACGTATTAAACATACGAGTCATACAAACTTAGCTAGTCCTAGTGATTTCTGGAAAGTAATCCAGCAATTGACAGAAGATAGAGAGCATACTCAATGATCCTTCAAAACTGATTATGAGGCCCATTTGAGTACTCTGGGTGGCTAGAATCTGCCTTTGGAGATGGCATTATTTCATTACTTCTCTTCTCAGTAGTGAGAATCACAGGAGCTCTTGCGGCGTCGCTCATTGTGTCCTGCCAAACGCCTGCGACAGCTTCTTTTAGCATCGTCAAACTCTGATAAGTCATGGAACCTGTACACAACAGCCAGAGAGTGAATCTTGAAATGGAGGCTTCTCTTTTTTCTTTTTTTCTTTTTTGTTTTTTCTGTTAGTGAAGATTATATTGCTTCTTGGCCTCGCATATCAGTAATTCTGCCCCTGTTCAGTCAAAGTTGTGGTAGAGACTGAACTGCCCATGATATCTTGTGTCTAGAGTGCTTTTATTTGTACGTTGAACATGACTATTATTAGTTACAGATAATGAATTAAAGGTCGCAGTTGTTCAACAGTAACATACAGAACATGATAATCATAAGCGCATTACATCAATGACCGTCTTCCATCCTAAAATGAATATTTATTGATGTACAGCTGTGTCATAATTTTGCCAGGTAAAGTCATCAGAGTTAGCATGTTTGATCTTGAGCTATTTTGTTGCGGTGGGGGTGTATGGGGTTTTCATCATTGGATCTTTGCCGTTTTACACCTATGTAATTTCTCTTTAGTTTTGATGCACTTGGTTATAACTTTATCTATATCGCACAAAAATGGTTGACCCTAGACACTTCAGGGAACTATTCTCCAGTGAATTATAGTCTCGCATATATTACAGTGTGTTGCCATCTTCCATTATTTTTTCTCGACCAGTATAAGCTGTGCATAAATATATAGGAACAAGAATTAATTGCAAAATTTGAGGAATCTCACCTGCTGCATTGCTGACAGAAGCGTTGCCTTGACCCAGAAAGAAGAACCACTGCTGCCTTGGCATGAAATTCACAGACTTTATGCCGACGATGGTAAGGCTTGGCATCAGTCAAATCAGCACTGCAGTCTTCAACCTGGCAAGAACGCTGTGTGGACCCTCCCACGCCAGATGCCCTTCTCTTGGAGGGAGTCAATGCCCCTTTTTTCTTGTTATCATCTCCAACGTCTTCATCTTCTTCGCCTTCATCATCCAATTCAGGTACCTGCATGATCATTTTTCCTTCCTGTTTGCTTGCTTCCATTCCTTGTGCGAGGAGAAGAGCCAATGCACAAAGAAGAGGAAGATAGAGAAACAAGGTGAATTATGTGAACTTGACGGATGAAAAAGAGAGCAGGAATGCGCAAGGACCACAGGTACCGATACCATCCTTTTTTCCTTGAATGCCTAGTCTAGTATTGTACTCTGGAATCTTGATGTTAGTGAGGAGCACTAAATTTATGTAAATGGCTGGGGTCAGTGTAATCCTGTTGACAAGAAAAGAGAAATTTGAGATCACTCTCATCAAATTCAGAACTTTATTGTGACCCCACATTCTTGATATAAAATTATGTATCTGCATGAGTCATCTGCCTATCTTGCATTTATCATTATTCACCTAATCCAATTAGAAGACTTCATTGTCAAGGCCCTTTTCCTCTATTTGTTGGGACAGCCATGTGGATATTTGTTCTCTAAGTGCTGTGATCTTTCACATTTTATCACTTGACCTGAGATCTAGGATGTTTTTGTTAATTGCCTAATTCAGTTTTCAATACCTTGTTTCTCTTTAACTAGCCAATATAAAAATTTTCTACATGTGAAGGCTGAATTCTTTATAGCCCTTGTTTGGACTGGAACTCAGGAGAGTTGATACTAAGAGGATCTTTAATTAGTAGTAAGAACTAGTATTTGTTGTAGAATCAAGGGAGTGACATTACAGTAGATGTCTATTCATGTCTGAAAAAGTAGCTGTCTATTATCATACTTCCCCCTTCCCACAAAGATAGGTTTGGTTCCTATTTTAGTCCGTCCGACAATATAAAACATTTACTGTACTATACATATTATTAATTATTCTTTTACATATTTGCTCCTAGTTAATGTGTGTTGATATTTTTCACATCAACCAAATATATTAAAACCATTAATGAGATACAGGATATAAAAGAATAATAGGTTAACATTTACTGCTTTAAATATATTAATTATCATTTCTTAATATGTGTAGAAAATACAATAGATCTATCTTTGTTGGATGGAGGGAGTACCTGATTGGATGATTCATGTGTATCAAAATATAAATAGTCGATGTTATTATATTAGTTTGATGATTGATAGATGTAATATTTTTATACTCCCAGTCTTATAAAGATAGACCTTAGTTATTTTCATCTGATAAATAAACGACAGTTTATGTAGTTACATCATTATATTTTAACTTTATTTTCCTTTTACTACTATACGTTTTTTTCTGTTTATACATATTTGGTTGATGTGGAGAAATATTAAGGCACATGAACTAAGAGCAAACATGGAAATGAAAAATTAATGACGTGATTTATATGGCAGGTGAACTATCTTTGTACGGTGGATTAAAAGGGAACCAAGTCTATTTTTGTGGGACGGTAGGAGTATTATATAAGAGAAAAAGAATTATGAAACTAAGAGTTATATGATAAGAATTCTTGTATACATAAAATACAGAAGTTGGAATTAAAACTCAAAATTCATTTGGCCCAACTAAAGAGTTCGAATTTTTGTGGTATAGTATTTGCTGAGTGTTAGGTTTGGAATTTGATTCCAACTAGTACCACGTGTAATAGAATTTACCCAACAGTGAATACTACAGATCAGTTGGGGTTGAAAAGGGATTCCTTGATGTGCGGTAATTGATGAAATATTTGGGGGATGTTTGTTTTAGGCTTAAACAGGTTAGGAAATCCTAGCTCTGAAATCTTGGAAGTTAGAATAAAGTCGAATAGTGAAATTATGTGTTTATTTTAAGATTGTGTATAGGAGGATTGTACTGTATATGTCACCGCAATGTTGGAAAACTCATGGTTGCAATATTATATTTTATTATAGATAGATGTGTTAGTATGATTGTAAGATTGTGGAATGATGCATTAGAGTTATTGGGAAATGAAAAAGTAGAGAGAGAGAGAGTTTGAGATCATCGGAAATAAAAAAAAGTAGGGGAATAATAAGTTTATGAGTAGTTTCTTGTACATCAGTTGCACCGATCATAAATCCGTGTAATCGAGTCTCGGGTAGTATTAGTGTTTATACTGAAAGATTTTACTTGTTCTGAAGAAACAAGGAATACCTTTAAGTAGAAACAGTGATACTTTTTCATGGATCAACTGTTTCATTCGATTAGATCCGATTATCTGGTGTACATGAAAGTTAGTGTAAGTTTATTTCGATATAGCCAGAGGTATCAAAACGGGTCGGCGGGGCGGGTCGGCCCACAACCCACCTTAACCCACCATTTGACGGGGCGGGGCGGGCTTTTTATATGGCGGGCCTTCAAATCCCAACCCAACCCAACCCACCAGTGGGTTGTGGGTTGGGCGAGCCAACCCACTTTTTTTTTACTTTTTTTTTTTTTAACCATTTTTATTATATAATAGCTATTAAATAATGTAAAGTGTTCACAAACATTCATCACATCCATCATAGGTGATAGGTCCATAATCAATAATTCGAAATCCAACATATAAAAATAAAAAGTTCACAAAATGAAAGTATAGTAGAGTTCATTAACCATTACATCATCAAAATCATCTTCATTTTCTTCTTCTCCATCTCCATCATTAATTTTTAAATTTTTTAAAGTGGGCTAGCTCATTTGAACCCTAGTACTAAATTTCATTAATTTTTTTATTTTTTTAAGTGGGCTAGCCCGCCCCCAACCCGCCTAGCCCGCGGCCCAAACGGGCTCAACGGGCCTCTAAATATTCAACCCAACCCACCTATTATGTATAGCGGGGCGGGCTGGCCCAACGGGCTCGACCCGTTTTGACACCTCTAATATAGGGTAGGATTTTATTGGACTAGGGAATCTGATTTTATATGCCCAAATAAGTGTGGATTAAGTATTTTGACATCCAAATACAAGCTAAGCTGAACCAAACATGCCCTTCGAACTTGCAGACTTTCGCACAGTAAATTTGGTGCAGTAATTGTTTCCTCCTGGTATTGATTGTCCCGTCGCCCCACAATTTCTCTGTAGGTACTTGGCTGGAAAGTACGAACTATGAAGTCCAATAATTAAGAGTAAGCTCCTATCATGTTTGAACACGTGCCATGCATCTAACTATATTAATAATATGCCTTGTATTATTTTTATTTCCACGTGGAAATGGATGCTAGGCAGCCAATAGATTGAAAGGAAAGTGGGAAGTTAGCTTTTGGTAGTGAAACTGGTGTGTGTCAATTCAGTATCATGGTACAAATAGTATTAAATTTTGTTAGGTCGTACAGTTGTGTGTGTGTATGATGTCGGTTTGGTCCACCTTGGTACAAGGACAGCTGTTTTGGATGGTGGCACGTCCAAGAGTGCTTTGTTTTTTCCGGTGGTGGACAGTGGGGATACCTATGCTGTTTGATCAAGGTAGGATATTCTTACAACGACGCATTGCTACATAAGCATCGTCATTTTAAGATTAAAGTTGAATATCAATCGAGTGGACTCAGTAGTTAAGCGGGCAGCATCTAATTTAAGCCGAGTCGACACAACTATAGTCTGATAGCATCGTCCCGTGATTAGGGATAGATTTAGGTGGAGGTCCGGGATGCGATTGCTGCCCTTGGACTTTCAACAAAATAATAATGTTACTATATACGTAACACTCTTCTTTAAAACAACTTAGCTCCCTTGGAAGAAAAGGGACAGTTCACTGGAAAAAGAAAGACATCTGTCCCTGCTCGTGATATTATATACTTTGTCGTGGGACCATATGCAGAAGCTGTAATACTAATAGAATATGATATGTTTTATAATCAGAGACTTGGACCTATATCACTGCACTGATTCGTTATTTTTCAAAATATTTTCATCACGGTATCCTTGTTTTAGACTGGGGAGTGCTGGGCCAAACCTGACTGAGGGAGTTAATGAGTGTGCTTTATTAGAATTTGGTTCCCTAAATTTACTGGGTTAAACCATAAGCAAACATAGAGTCTGTTTGTTTATGGTTGGGTCAATCCGTTGTACATTGTGCCCAACCCAACATGTGTTTGTTTATGGGTTTGGGACAATATATTAGGGGTACCGTATCGAACCACCAATACCGTTATCATATCGAAATTTTCGGTACGCCGAAAATTCATATTGTAACCGTACCGAAAATTTCGGTATACCGAAAGCATACTGAAAATTCGGTATGATATCGTTAGATACCGATACCCGTATCGAAAATTCGGCATATCAAATTTTGTATCGGTATACCAAATTTTGTATCGGTATCGGCATATACCGATCCATACCGTTTATTTTGGTATACCGAAATTTCGGTATACCAAAAATTTACGGTATACCGTTAGGAATTTGGTATACCGAACTACCAAAATATCGAAAAAAAATTCGGTATACCGAAAATACCAAAAATTTTCGATATTTTCGGTAATTTTTCGATGCGGTATGTACGGTATTTCGGCATTTCGGTATTTTTCCCCACCTCTATAATATGTTGTCTCCAATCCTCTTACACACATCACTAATTAAACTCAATTTTTAATACAATTTTAATCAATAATCATCATTCTTTAACAACTCTTACACACATCATAAATCAAATTCAATTTTCAATACACCTTTATTCAATAACCAATCATTTCTTAATAAACTTGTACATACATCATCAATCAAACTCAATTTCCAATACAACTTTAATCAATAATCAATCATTCATTAACTATTTATTACACACATCAAATCACCTTTACTACCTTTTATAATATAAATAAACTCCAACCCAATCTTCCAATCAACATAAACAAACACTCATTTATTTATCCCAACGTAAAAATTTTATTTTATTTTCCACAACTTACAGTACTCCAGTGACCCACGACCATGAACGAACACGCCCATACCCTTTATTTATTGATCTTTCTCATCTTTATTTGATTGGTTCTTTTTCGAAATATTTTGATGTGACAAGGGTAATAAGAGGGTGTTTTGGGTAAACTTATTTAAAACATCTTATAAGCTCCAACATCTTATAAGTTGTTTCAAGAGCTTATAAGATGTCATTTTTAAGGAGCTTATAAGTTAACAAAGTGTTTGGATAAAAGAGCTTATAAGTTTGCAATTGAACATAGTGATTTAGCTATAAATTTGGGGTCTAATTTAAAAATTAATATTAAACGCACATTTTGATTAGTGTGTGAAATGTATGTAGTGTGTGAAGTGTAAATAGTGTGTGAAATGTGTGTAGTGTGTGAAGTGTGAAATGTGTGTGTAGTGTGTGAAATGTGTGTAGTGTGTGAAGTGTGTGTTGTGTGTGTTGTGTGTGTTGTGTGTGTAGTGTGTGTAGAGTTTGTAGTGTGTGTAAGTGTGAAATGTGTGTGAAATTTGAGTGTAATAGTTAAGATCTTAAAAAATAAGATGGAAATAAGTTGGGGTAAAGCAACTTATTTTTTTTAGATCTTATAAGCTCTTAGAGCTTATTTTTTGATCTTATAAGCTCTTAAACATCTTATTTTGCCAAACACTTTGCAAGAGCTTATAAGCTCCTAAACAGCTTATAAGATATTTTTAGGAGCTTATAAGCACAGCCAAACACCCTCTAAGAGTTTTGTGGATGTTATAAAATATTAGTGAATAGTGAGGTAGGCGAAATTGAGGGTGGATATGATACTTTTTGCAAAATGCATCATATGATACGTTGGTGTATGTTTATGATTAGGGACAGATTTGGGATTTGATTATAGCTTGTAACCCTAAGTTGTTGATTAGGGATCTATCCCACAGAAAATTCTCAAACCCAATTAGGATTGTGCTCAAAATGATCAAGGACAAATTTAGTAATTGGTCTCGAGGAGGACCAAATTCTTTTAGGTTGCACTTGGATGGAAGAATTTGAGAATGTATTTGCAATTCTTAGTCTTAAGTTCATTATTGTTGTTTGAATTACCATAGATTTCTGAATCCATGATTTCATTTTGAGCTATTTTTAAAGGATTTGAGTGAATATCAAATTCCTTCTAACTTGAGTGCATTTGAAATCCGTTGATTTTAAACTCTTCCATTTTAATCTCTCAATCCATACACAACCTTACTTATATTATTGAGAATGAAATTCGATAATTATGGGGCAAAGTTCAAAGTTTTTTTCGAGGGTGGTGGTAGTTGAACTCTTACGTAGTAAGAATATAAGTGAAAATCTATACTTAATATAATAACAAAATTCGCCGAAATTAGTACCTTTGAAGTTTTTGCGCCCAAAATTTATTACCAATTATGAAAATTATAATTTTTGGTATATAAAATTCAACTCCAATATAAAACACAATTATTGACAATAACTTGCCATATATTAGCCTAAAATAAATAGGATAAAGCTATTTGAGCTGATTCCACTCGGACCGAAGAAGACATATTTTCTTAAAATTAATTTTGTTTATAAATTTATTGAATATTATTAATGAAAAATTATTTATGAAGACGGTAACTAAATTTTTAACATTACAAATATATCCACTGTCAACCATATATTGCAATTCCAGCCTCAATCATCAACACGACTTATATGGAAGGATGCTAAAGATATTCATGCATTAATAAAAATAAATATCCATACTAATATATATTTTAATCTTTAATACTTTTCACTGCACTTTTTTTTCATTAACATATAATTTTTCATATCTTATTATTTATTGATTGTAATATTTTATTATATTAAAATTATATAAAAATATAAAAAAATACTAATTCATTCATTTACACTTACAAATCGTGCATCGCACGGAAATACTACTAGTTTGAACAATATTACATGTAAAAGAAATATGAAAGTCCAAGGGAGCAATCCCACTCTCTAAAATCCGACCCCGTTTCTAGTTGGAGGGGAAATGTGCAATTCTCTTTGTCGAAATTTTAGATCGAGTTTTAAATCTTGTGCTTGGGATTCAATGGAGGAGGACTTTTAAAGTATGTGTTCAAATAGTGATAAATATATTAAAATGATTATTTTGTAATGATTGGATGATTGTATAAATAAGATTATTATCAAATTGTAAGATTATCGACATTGTAAGAAAGGAAAAAAGGGAGAGACGAAAATAATTAGGTTACCTTTTTTCAAGGAAGAAATAGTGGGATAGGAGTTACCCAACGCAAAAATAAGTTTTAGAATGAATTCGAAATTAGATTGGCGTTCCTTACCCATACTTGTCTATTTATAAACAAACATAACTTTTAGTTTTCTATGAACACTTGGGTTAATTATAAAAAACAACTTGTATAATGGACCTTTTTTTCTACTTTTGCAACCTAAATTTTTTATTTTTTCCGATGATAATCTGTACTAATTGTTTTTTGTCGATTTTCAACCTCCGACGATATTTTCGGATATATAGGCCATGTGACTTGCACATGTTCATTTTTTGACCAATAAGATGGCAACATGTGGCGACAAATAAAATATAAAAAAAAATTAATAAATATTTTAAAAATTTCAAAAATTTCATTAATAAATCCAGAAAAAATTCAGAAATTAGTTTAGAAATTCCAAAAAATTATTTAAAATTAAAAAAATATAATCCAAAAAAAAATTCTATTCATTTATAAATTTAGAAAATTCATTTATATATTCAAAAAATAAAATAAATCTGAAATTAATTTGAAAATCTAAAAATTTATTTAAAATTAAGAAAAATCATTTAAAATCAGATAGCTAATTTTAAAATTTAGAGAATTAAAAAAAGTTATTTTAGAAATTAATTTTTAAATACTAAAAAATAATTATAAATTGTAGAAAATTAGTATAAAAGAGAAGGGAACTTCGTATATTCCGGTATAAATAAATTTAAGAAGTGCATTTTATGAATTTACTTTTTGGGATTATAAATAAATTTTCTGAATTCTTAATAAATTTTTAGAATTTATAAAATAATTTTATTTTATTTTTTAAATTTTCTGGAGTTATAAATGAAATTTCCGGTTTTTTATTTTATTTTTTTAATTTTCTATTTTTTTTAAAATGATTTTCTTAATTTTAAATAAATTTTTAGAATTTTCAAATTAATTTTAGAAATATTTTTTTTTTATTTTCAGAATTTATAATGAAATTTCTGAATTTTTAGAATTTTTTAATTAATTACAAAATTATTTTATTTTATTTTTTCGATTATAAATAATTTTTTTGAATTTTAAATAAATTTTTAGAATTTCTAAAAGAATTTCAGAATTTATTTTTTTAATTTTCTAGATTTATTAATGAAATTTCTGAATTTTTAAAATATTTATTAATATTTTTTTAAATATTTTATTAGTCACCACGTGTCGCCATCTTATTAGTCCAAAAAAGAACATGTGCAAGTCAAATGGCCTATATAGCCGGAAATATCTCTGGAGGTTGCAAATTAAAAAAAAAAAAATTAATACAGGTTATCATCGAAAAAAATAAAAAATTTAAGTTGCAAAACTAAAAAAGACTTATAATACAAATTGCTTTTGATAATTGACCTAAAATATTTTGTAACACTTCGTAATAAAGATGTTTTTAAAGTGCTTTAACGATTTACGAGTAATTGTACAAATCCTTGTCATCAAAATGTTTGTATTTGATGCACGTGCCATTTGCGAGAGTTGGGGCAGGATATTATTGAAACGTAAGTTAATTATATATATATTATTTATGTTGATTGAATTGTTAAAATCTTTTGGTGACGATTACTACTATGGGACTTTTTTTTTCTTTTCACCTTTTTCACGTTTTTTTAAAGTTGAATAACTCAAGTGATGAAAATATATTTTATCTAAATTAAAGGTGTGTCTATGGTACCACAGTAATATCGGTACCACTATGAAAGAAAAATGAAATTATATAATTTGGTGGGTCTCTCATATTTAAATATATATGTATTCTTCTCACACAGTGATACCGAAGTTGAAGTCTTAAATTAATGGTTGTGCTCAAACAATCTTGAAGGAGAAAGGTTTTGTTGTTCTGAGATTAGGAGGAAAAGTAAGTTTATTTGTTTACTCTCTTTGAGCAAGGGTAGACAATTGGGCCTACTGTTATTTGGGGCATGAGAGAGCATCTTATATAGGTGGAGTTTAGGTTGGGTCCAGGGCATCCGTTCCGTATCGTCATGGAGGCCCACGGGAAATAATGAAATCCCCTGCATCTGACTGGGCTCTAGATGAGGCTGTTTTTGGACTAGGGCTGATATTAAGCATTACATTTTTATTTCCATTTTTTATTTTGGGGATTTAGAGTCTTCATTCTAGTTTTTATAACCTCAAAATTTACTTTAGGTGAAATTAATATGAAGATTTTGAAATAACAATTACAACAATAAAAGAAACATTTGAAAATAATAAAATAAAGTAACATTAATAATTTTAAGTATAAAATTGTTCTGAAGTTAAAATTTTAAAGAAATAAATAATTTGTTACAAAAAAACTACATACTTTTAAATATTCATGTTTGAGTGTTCGTGCACATATACATATATCTATGTTTAAAAAATGAAATATAAATGGTGAATGGGGGATCCCCGTTTTTCTTAATTTGAGTTTAAAGAAGCGGAGAATTCTTATCCTGCTATTGGTTTCAATTTTATCGGAATTTACTGCTCCAATAACATCGGTTTGCAATGGAGGTGGGTCCCCACAGAAATTTTGCCACCCGTGTTTTGGACGCTACATAGCGTGTAATAGCTTAATGTACCTTCTCAATTTTTAAATGTTCTAGAAAACATTAAATATTAGTAAAGTGGTAGGATGGAACGTCTAATTTAGCTATAGACGAGTTAAATACTACCTCCGTTTTTTTTAGATGTCCTTTTAAATTTGGATAAGGAAATTAAGAAATATGAAAAATAGACAAATAAGCCCTTATTAAATTATATAGATATGGTAGGTTAGATAATTTAGAGCTTTTTTAGGAATAAATATAGGGGTACTATTGGAAAAAATGTGGAAAAAAAGCTAAAAGAACAACTATTTATAAACAAAGTATAAAAGCTAAAAAGACATTTAAAAAAAAACGGAGGTAGTATATTTTAGGTAAAATTAAGTGGAAGTTGAAAAACAAAAACATAGGCAAGCGTGGGACTTTAAAAAGAGAGAATTTTTATTATTTGTAGAGTTACAAGGTCTGAAGTCTGATCTTCCACGGAGATGTGTATGTTTTTATATGTATCTGCTATATGAAGTTGACATTCGTTATAAATTTGGATTTACAAATCAAATGTAAATTGATTTTGAAGAAGAAACCAAAACAATTAGAGCAGCAAAGATTTGGGGCCCCACAAATCCAAGACATTGACTTGTGGTCCTGAGAGTCGAGAATTTTCTACGGCTTAAAAAAATATTATTGGACGTTGAGTCCGATGAGCAGTGAAGAATGGATTAGTGGTCATAATAACAGCCGCACTTGTGCTTAATTTACTATAAATTAGCAGACATGGTTCTAATATTTTCATTCTAACCACCTTTAACAAATAGTAAATCCAAAAACTCTCATCATTCCTTAGTGCTCTCTTTTCATGCCTCTTTCTTACATCTAACCATCTAAATAGACATTAATGTGCCTTGTCCTAATTTTTGTTTCTTTTACTTCAAACATCATTCAACTATTTATCATTATTTCAAAATTCCAACCTACTTGTAATTGCTACTATGTGGGACTCCTACTAACAACTTCGTCGTCAATAATCTATTGAGACGAAAATAAGCTTACATTTCTTATAGTTTTAGTGTTTATAATTCAATAAATCATAGTTTAGGGTTCATGATTCATGTGTTGGGGGTTCACGATTTATGTTGTATGATTTGATTTTGGAGCCGAATAGGATTGAAATAGGGTAATTGTGGGATAGATGATCCTTTTCCCCCGAAGGTGGTATGAAGATGGATGGTCTAAAGTAATTAACAGTAATTATCATATTAATTCTTTTTTTAGAGGCAATTGACATATGACTGAATATTTTTCATTATAGTGATCAATGTTGTAAAAGTAGCTACGCGTTTGTTAGGCGGTGAATTGGGACCTAGCGATTAATCGGGGCATAATAGATGTTAGGCGGGAAGGAATGTAGAAATAAACTAGACGGTCAATGAAAACCTAGCGTCTAAATGGGAAGTAATCGAAGTTAGTCAAGAATTTTTATAACAGAGATATATAGTGATTACGTGTATTTGTGTCGCTATCATTTTTCCTAATAGAATAAGAGTAGGTCTTGGGTGCACTCAACACACAATAAGCTTATTGTGCACTCCCCAATTTAATTTGGGAATTAGATATATATTAAGGGCTGCGTTTGGATAAACAAAAAGGTTGGTGGCCCAGCGGTTTAACCTTCAGGCGCGCGCGCTGATGTCTCGAGTTTATTTTTTTCTCTTAATTCAAATTAATAATATATGTGTTTATATATATATTAAGACATGTTTGTTATCACATAAGAGACACTAGCCTAGATGGTAAAGTCTAACAATCTAAATTGTTAGATATTAGGGCACGGGTTTGAATCCCATCTTTACTAATTTTTTATATATGTGTACTTTTTATATTATTTTAGACAATGTAATATATTATTTTAAAAAATTATATATTATTAAAAAAAAATGTGTATACCTGTAACATAACATATACAATTACACAATATAACATATACTATTACGCAATATAACATATACTATTATGCAATATATATATTATTCAAAAAAAATGTGTATACCTGTAACATAACATATACTATTACACAATATAATGTTACATATACTATATACTATTACACAATATAACATATACTATTAAACAACAGAATATATTATTAAAAAATTGTACATGTAACTATAACATATACTATTACGCGATATAATATATACTATTGCGCAATATAACATATACTATTGAACAATATAAAAAGAGGTAAAAACAGAGCAAAATCAGGGTTCAAACCTGCGCATCCCGCGCGCCTGGACCCCGCGCGCGCGTGTCTCACCGCTGCACCACATGTTATTGTTGTGAATTCATCCAAACAAGGCCCTCATATATATTCTTAATTTCAAATTAAATAGGAGAGTGCACAATAGTACAATTGTGTGTTGGGTGCACACAAATTTTTGCCATAGAATAATTCAAATACGTACCACTTAAGTGTATAATTATTCTATTCTATTTATGTTTACTTTCTTCCATTTTTTGGTATTAAGCGACAAAATACATATACAATTACGTTTTAGTCATGAAGTCAAACCTTGAAGTTGACAACTTGGGAGATAACGACCCATAATCAGTAGCACCATCATATATATATATATATATATATATATATATATATATATATTACTTTCTCCGTCCCATAAAAAGAATCTTGTTTAAAAGTGTACTAACTTTTTCAATTTCGATCTATTTGATGAAGATACAATTATTCAAAAACGATAAATGCACTTTCACACGGCTTAATTTAATTTTTGTAGTTGATGTATCCAATCATATCTAATTAATTTTTCCTTTTTCTAAAAGGAACTAATTTACAAGACATTGATTTTCGAAATATAACTTTTATTTTGAGAATATTTTTTCTCGTACATGACTTTTGTTATGGGGCGGAGGGAGTATAATATTGGTGTCTGAATCTGTAGGTGATAAAGATTAGTGTGCCCACCTCCAAAATTGAAGTGAAGTCTTGATAAAGAAAAGCTCAATATGAACTGCAGCGCAATATGGCATGCGGCAGACCCCACCGGAAATTCCCTGTATTTCTTCTATTGATAAATAATATCTACTGTAGCTAATTGCTTTGACCATAGCCATTTTTTAACGTTTAGAGCTTTCCATAAAGAAGTGAATAAGCCACGATCCCTTCTATAGTCAACTTGTAGACATACATATGTTCTCCAGAATTAAGTTCGATGTTCGATTTGAGGTCTTTTTAGGTCTTATCTATATGCTAGACTTTTTTTAGGTTATATTGCTGAATAATCCCTTGAGTTTTATTATATTTTCTGGGATATACTAATCGGCGATGATCACCGCTGACTTGGTGTTGTCACATTAAAATACTTTATGGTTTAATATTTTTTCTTGTATACATAATAACAAATTGGTAAAATTGATTACTCCCTCCGTCACGACTTAACTTTCCTACTTTGATCGGCCACGGAGGTTAAGAAAAAACAGATTTCGTGAAATCTTTGACTTTTTTAAATGTGGAGATTGAGAGTGGAGATTTTGAGAGTGGAGATTGTGAGAGAAATTTGACATTTATGGGCTGAAAAATTAAGTTGGGACAAAAAAAAGAGTAGAAAAGTTAGAGCGGGACGAAGGTGGTATATAACACTGAATTAGGTGTAGGATTATGTACAACATAAAGAAGTCATCTCCAATTTTTCTAACACATGATTGAATTACACCGAAGTATTTATTTCTTTTTTCAGTTTTATACCATTTTCATGTTTAATTTATATGCTATCATCAAGCGAATGACATTTATAGGTAATCAAATAAATACTACTATAATTTTCAACAATATAAAGTAATAAAAAAGTAAAGTATAGACACAGAGACATATCATAATACTATATATCACGCGATAAAATGTGAATTACATGTTAGAAAGTCAATCAGCAGTTAGCTGGGAAATTAATTAAATCAATAGGAGAAGAATTGTTGCATCAAATATTGAATTCTATTTCAAGACTATAAACATAATAGATGTTTGTGTATATTTAGATATTTATACTCTCTCTCTAACACAAAAAAGGGGTTAGAGTCAATGAAATATCCCTATTTTGTTTGTAATTTCCATTGGAGCAAAGCAAGTAGTTGAGTTGTACTAAGTAGCAGGTGAGTTTAAGAAAAGTATTGGTATATTTGCATGGGACCACTGGGATTAAAATAGTGAAGCATGTGGACTCATTTTGACCAGTGCACTATGCCTTGCCATAATTGAAAATTGTGGTGTTAGGTAGTGGGTATGACTCACCCAACGTGTCACATTCGCTTTGATCATTAAACTATGCATCGGCACATTCTTCACTCTACTAATGTAAGAGTAGGTTTTGAGTGCACCCAACATATAATAAATTTATTGTGCATTCTCTAATTTAATTTGAAAATTAGATACATATTAAGAACTGCATTTGGATAACATGAAATTGTTGGTGGCCCAGCGATTGGAGTGTTGCTTGTGCACGCCGAGGGTTCAAGTTCGAGCCTCAGGTAGCATGCAACTTTAATTTTTTTTTCTTTTGATTCAAATTATATATATATATATATATATATATATATATATATATATATATATATATATTAAGGCATGTTTGTTAGCACATAAGAGGCATTAGCCTAGGTGGTAAAATCTTAAATTGCGCTTATTAGGGCACGAGTTTGAACTCCATCTTCTCTAATTTTTTCTATATGTGTGCATGTATTATTATTAGTATTAATACATTGCGCCGCATTTTATGTTATAATATGAGGTGGTGACTTGGTGGATAAATACTTGCTTGCACTTGTAGTGGCTTGGGTTCGAGCCCTATTAAGCATTTTTTATATTATTTTAGACAATGTAATATATTATTAAAAAAAATTATGTATACCTGTAGCATAACATATACTATTACACAATAAAACATATACTATTACGCAATATAACATATAATATTAAACAACATAAAAAGAGGTAAAAACATATAACTATAGTATATACTATTATGCAATATAATGAATACTATCACGCAATATAACATATACTATCACGCAATATATCATATGCTATCAAACAACATAAAAAGAGGTAAAAACAGTGCGAAGGCAGGATATAACATATACTATCACGCAATATAACATATACTATTAAACAACATAAACATATACTATTAAACAACATAAAAAGAGGTAAAAACAGTGCGAAGGTAGGATATAACATATACTATCACGCAATATAACATATACTATTAAACAATATAAAAAGAGGTAAAAACAGTGCAAAGGCAGGGTTTGAACCCCTAACCTCCGCGTGCGTCAAAGCTTTTAGATGCGACCCGATACCATTGCACCACTTGGTGCTGTTGCAAATCTATCCAAACGTGATCCTTATATATATATCCTTAATTTCAAATTAAATAAGGAAGTGCACAATAAGCCTATTGTGTGTTGGGTGCACACAAGTTTTTGCCTTTATGCAAACATATATATGTACAAATAACCCATAATCTTTAATCTTTGGGCCTCGTTTGGTAGACATATTAAGATATGATAAGAGAGTTAAGTCAAGATATGTATTATAGATAAGAGTTGATCTCTATTGTGTTCTTGTGTTTGATAGACAAGATAAAAACATTTGATATGAGAATGTTGGAATTTCGGTGTGGTGTACTTGAAAGGACACCTCAATAACACAGTTGATAAATTCGAGATACGAGTTTGACTCGCTATCCGTAAGACGATATTGCCATGAATTCTAGTGCTCTCGCTCTTTGACAATCGTCCCCTAGATACGACTTTTAGCCTTAGGATCGTAGCACAACAAAACCAAAGCTTTTGGCCAGGTACTCGATACTTGAAACTTCCTTATACTGGAATTTGGGAGGACTTGAAAGACTAGAATGCTAATGCAGAGAATGCTTGAAGTGAATTGAAATGCAGAATATGAGAGTCAATTTATAGTCTATGAAGAGTTGTAATGCCTTTTCGAAAGACACCTTTTGATCCTTGGTAGCACTCGTTCGGCCAATTTCGAATAGGTTCGGACTTGGACGCACCCATTCGTGGGTTGCTTGCCCCTATAGCCGAACCCACATCCTGTCGGACACTGGTTCGCAACCGCTGGCGAATATCTACAATGGTTTGCCTTGCATCTGCTGACGACCAGCCACACCGGTTCGTAGACCGGGGCTTGTAAGTGACCCGATCCGACCTGGTGTGTCATGCCCTGCCTCGTTGGTGTGCCATGTCATTGCACCCGACCCGAACCGCCGCAAGCCTATCGAGCCACCTGTCTGGACCAACTTGCCAAAACTTTAACGCTCTCCACCTTCTCGTGATGACGCATACGTGCAAAGTGCAAAGTGCACCTCTAAAGCGACTCGATGCGACAAGTGTGACATGTACGATATGCGCGCCCGAGCTCGGATGGTGCGATCCTCTGGTCCATTTAGCCAAAGGCTAAAGTCCCACTAGGGTTCACCATATATAAGAGAACACAATTGATAATTCCTTATCAAGTCCTCCTCTTAATAAGGAGTTCCAAATTACTCAATCTTTCCTATATGGGACAAAATCCCATATTTCCCTTTAACTCTTCTAACTTTTCAAGTTTAAGTTACAACCTTTAGACATTAATTTCGCATTCACCCGAAATTGGTGTTTGAGAACATATATACACTAAATTCATCTACTCGAAACGTAGATTATGGTTTTGTAATTCCATTTCCAACAAATGGAATTCAAAGTCGAAATTACTCAAAAGGAGTCAACACCATCCTTCCAAAGCTAATTTCCAACATGAAATTGAATATTTGGTACTCAAGATTATATTCAAGATTAAATTGATACTTTTTACAAATTTATCCTTTAAATCTTAATAAACTAAAAAACAGGCCACAATTATAACATGTTGTGCCCCGTCTCTCTCTCTCTCTCTCTCTCTCTCTCTCTCTCTCTCTCTCTCTCTCTCTCTCTCTCTTCGCTCAGCTAGGGTTCCCGAACAAATTAACCTTTCGTTGGAAAGAAGCGTTGTGCGACAAACAATTTAGGAGAAACTTTTCGACGACCGGGGTCTTCGGGTAACGGGTGTGTGCACATGAGTTTGATTAATCCAAGTATGTGATTATCCCTTGTTTCATAAGTATTTGAATATGTTTTGGATTAGGGTTTGTCAGTTCGCAAAAGAGAACACAGAACCTAAAACCAATTATTGATCTTGAAATCAATGAGTTTGATGAAAACAATTTCCCATATTTTAATGCGAGCCCAGAAATGATCGGGGGTTGGTTATGTTTTGACCCTCTAAACATGCTCTAAATGTTTAGTACTAATGTTGTAACATTTTTGTTGTCACTTGTTTTTGGCCATGTTTTGAAGAGAACTCCGTTTCCTTCCCAATTCGAAAGCATACTCTAAGATTGGATTTATAATGCTTTGGTTGGGCTTTGTGTTATTTATCCTAATAAATGAGGAGTTTAATTCTAAAGTTTGGATCTTATTTGAATCATTTAATCTGTTATGTAAAATTCAAAATCCGCTTTGTTCATTCTTGTATCAATAACTAATGCATGAATTTTTTAAATAATGTTGCCCGATTCATTCCACTGATTCAACATCCTTATAATTCAGATTGATGTTAATCTAGAACTTATTTATTTGTGGTTAGGTGGGGAAACTCGTAGCAACACTTTGGGTCGTGGTAGAGGTAACAAAAATGACAAAACGAGATGTAGTTGGTCGAACAAGGAGGAAGATATACTAGTTGCATCTGTGAAGGAGCTCGTAGCACAAGGCTGGAAATCTAACAATGGTTTCAGGGCAGATTTATCTCAACAAGTTAGACGATGTGATGAAGAAGGAATTTCCTGGGACCGACCTAAAGGGAATGCCCCATATCAAATCAAAGCTTACTACCTGGAAGAAGAACTACGGGCTTCTTATGACAATGCTGGCTTGATCTGCGATCGATTTTAACTTGAAGGGGACTCACATGATCGACTGCAATAACGATTTGTGGGACCTCATTGTGAAGGTTGGACTCTTCCTGAATTCACTAACACCAAAACCCCGGGGGCTAATATTCACAAGATAATGATAATATTATTGAAGAAATGCTTGTTGTGGTATGTACATTATGTGATTAGTTTCTAAAATTAAACAAAGTTGTGTTTGATATTAATTATAATGTTGCTCGTAATAATGTTTATTTAGTTATACTCTGGTTTGCTTTGATACTCAGCTTGATAATCACATTCTTCACAAACTTACTTTCGGGTATTCCGAGCTTAAGAAGCTGGTTGAGTTTAGTTTGATTGCATTTGATTTTTCTATTTTGGTGAGTTTAGATAACTTAGGGATTTACTTAATTATGAAATTCAATCCGAAATCATATATATGTGTACATTTGTAGACTAAATTTTAAAACACTTTGTGGGTTAACTATCGAGATTTTTTTTTTTTTTTCACAGAACGATGCTAACGCAAGAACGATGCGGTTGAAAGAGTGAAAGAGTTTGGGAAGGATAGAGCAATTGGAGAGAGTGCCAAAGATGTCATGGAAATGGTTAATGACTTGTTGAACGAGGAGAACGTTCCATAATGGGGGAGATGGTGATTACAGTGTCTGCCAAGGTGATAAGGAAAACATGACTCAAAGATTAACGGGCAAGAAACACAAAGAAACTGATGAGATTGATAAGGTTTATGAGTTGCATGGTCGACTATGCCGCAATATAGATGCTAGAATTGAGAATATCGCGAATCAGATTGACTATAAAGTTGATTTAGGCAAAGCGAAAAACAAGGTCTTTGATCTTTTAGGTGATATCCCGGGACTGTCCTTGAATGAAAAATTTGACATGTGCAAAATACTTCCTGACAAAGTCGAGCATCTTGAGATCTTCATGGGTCTACCTGAAGACGCTAGACCATAATATGCTTCACTCAAGGAAGTCCTAAATCGATCTGTGTTAGTCTATGACATCATTACCAAACTTTTTGCAAAATTAATGTTTGTATGCGGGGGTTTCTGTTTATAAACCCTTTGGTATACACATTTTGAACTCTCGTGTGTCCTAGATAATGACTTCTCAATTTTGTGTTATGTGGATTGGTGCCCCCCAACTTTACCTTTTGCCTAATTTCAGTATTCATGTATGAAGACAAATGATATTGTTCTATGCTTACGCAATTAAGTTTGTCTTATATAAACTTATGCATTCTGTTTCGGCTGGCATTATGTGGGTGTCAAATGAAATTCAACCCCTGCTACCTTAGACTGTTATATTTTGTATGTCCCATCTTCACCGTTTTATTGTTGTTCTTAACGTAGGTGACTCAAGTTATGGTAACTAGATTTTGTTTATCGCTTTCACCGTTTTATTGCAGCCTTATGTGATGGTGTCTTTTTTTTGTTTATATCTTTTAGACATTTTTTTGGGAGAAAATACATAAGATCAATATGACATTAAAAATAGTACTAATAAAGACCAATTAAAAATGATATCCTAAGAGATATCCAAAAGCATAAATAAGAGGGTATGGTAAGAAAGTACTGACCAAGACAATTAATGGGTGCATAAATAAAGAAATGAACAAATCAATGAAAACAACACACACGTAGGAGTAGATAAACAACACATATGAAGGCAGGCCAATGATCGTCCCAAAAAAGACTTCTTGCGTGAAACACCATAAAGCACTCACTTCGACACCTTGAACGACACCCTACTTGAAAGGATTGTGTTGGTCCCAATTGGTAGAGGTTTAAAGTGGATGGGGGGATAAATAAACCTCTAACTCGATTTTCTTTTTCTAATACTTTGAGCAGTAGTATGTTGTTTACTATACGAACTGGTTCTTACAACAAAGCTGATACAGTAAGCAATGTTAAGGTAGTAGGGACACAACAGATTAGACATAAGCTGCCCACAATAAGCAATGCTCAGATAGAGTTATATGAGCAAATGAATGTAAATCCATTTTCTTACAAAGCAATGTAGTAAGTAAGTAATATGCCAACAACAGTAATAAAAATGATATGAAAATAGATACAAGGATTATAGTGGTTCGAAGATGGGGGTAATCTTTCTAATCCACTCTTCCCTCACGCAGGGAAATCACTGAGTTGTTCATAAAGTATAAACTTTGCTACGTCGAAGTCTAACTCCAACTTAGCTTCTTACAATAGTTTTCACCTATCTTCGTAAGGCTGCTCCTCTACTATACATACGCTTCTCAGAACACCTAGTCTACTTTGAATCCCGGATTCAAACGAAGACTCCTAGTTCAAAAATCTCTCGTCAGATTAGTTTAATGTAACTTTTTCTTCAACTTCTGGTAGCTCCCTCTGAACTTGAATATCAGTTGAGATGTGGCAAGATTCCTTTGATGAGAAGGATTAGGACCGAGGCAAAGCTTGAGAGCTAACTTGACTTGAAATATTGTTACATCTTGATTCTTCACTTGATGAGTGCTTTATTGCGTGCTTGCTATTTGTTTTTATATACTTTAGAGCCGTTTGTCCTTCTTGGAGAGGTTAGGTCAAAGTGGTTCTGCTTGATATAAGTGTATGCAGTGTTGATTTTGCTTTTCGTCAGGTTACGTATCTCCACGTTATTTGATAGTCAGTACAAGATTTGAATCTTGTCTCTACTTGCTATATTTTTGAACATTTGAACTTTGACTTTGACTTAATCACTGTTGACATCGATGTTGCTTGCTTGCTGGTTGGGTCCTCTTTGCTGCAAGTAATGTTGTATGCTACGGAAGCATAAGCGACCTTACCGTGTGCTCACTACAGTCTCTGTTTCCTTATTGCTTACTTGGACTTCTTGCTGCATGTAACCTTGATGTCTTTGTTGTATGCTTGATGTGACTTCTATCTAAGTAGAACTAGCACTATATATTACAAAGATTACAGAAGTTGTGGGGCCACTAGTTCCTACCTTACATCGTGTTTTTGTCATCATCAAAACTAAACATAAATTTCCTAACAGGTTGAACCACAATTTTTATTGATGATGTGAAGAATCTAAGCAATTAAAATGCTTAAAGCCACACAACAAAAAACTGTTAGTCCAAAACAATTAATCATCAAAAGGTACATAAGTACAACATGTATGATGCAAGATTATGAGCTGTAATCATTTAGCAATAATGATAATTGTTTTCATTAGATATACTACATATTACAGTTTACAATAAGTGTATGCCAAAAAAAAATCTTACATCAAGAGCTTTAAGAGGTATAAAGAAACTTTACCTAGCAGCAGTTCTATTTTTCTTCCAGTGACGCTTCTTGAACTGCAACTTGGCATACTTATCGCCTCTTCCTCTTGCTCTGTCTTCCTCATTCAAGTCCCTTCTCCTTCTGGGTCTGTCAGGATCATTGTCAGTGTATCTCCACCATTCAAAGTACGTTTTCTGTTCAAATTTCCTGTCCTCGTACTACACATCTAGTGTTAGATCTTCCATTAGCCACCACTTATCAGAAGGGGATATTTTGTTATGTTTCCACTTCGCTCCTCTAAGCTCAATTTGAAATGGAAGTATACCAGCATGTGGATCTTTTGAGTAAGCTCGCATTCCATGTCCAGTTTTTCCTTCAACATGATTGTACTTCCCTTCATCCAGTAGGTACTCAAAATATTTGAGAATTTTAGCCATTCTCGATTATCAATCTTATTCACTGAGGTATTTCTCCTTGTTGGATTTTGAAACACTGGAAGATCCTCTAAGTCCTCCTGTGAGAAACTTAGGAGCCAATCTTCGTATTTTGAGAAAAACGATAAATTTAGAGTGGCATCCTGTCTACTTGGTGTGGCGCTGTTGTGACTAAGTTGGCACATCAGGAGGGACCATTCCTTAGCATGATAGATCTCAGCAGGTTAGCATTCGATTGTTCAAGTACGCTTTTTGTTCGTGCTTGTGAATCCCACATGGATTTCTTACATTCTTGCTGTTTGCGAGCTTTCCCGGCCTCCTGTTCCTATCTTATTTGCTCAGTGAGAAACCATTATTGTTGTTCTCATTGTTGGTGTTCATCATGCCTTTTCTTCGCCTCCTCTTCCCTCCTTTTGAAATCATCAATATTGATCCCAGTATGTGCTTCCAGCATTGGTTGGATATTGACCTATCATCTTCTTTTTCCTTCCGAAGTTGGGAAATTTCTCCTGGAAGGACAATAGTCCTTTCTTATGCTCTTTCATCTTGTCTCCTACTTCCATTGCGAGGCCTGTAACTTGTCTGTTGGTCCCAAGTGGTAGAGGTTTAGGAGAGAGGGGGCTGAATAAACCTCTAACTCGATATTTATTTTTTAAATACTTAGAGCAGATAATTGTTGTGTACTGCAAGAAACTAGTTCTTACAACAAATCTTGTACAATAAGCAATCTTAAGGCAGTAGGCACAAAACAGACTAGTCTTAAGTTACTTATAGTAACCAGTGCTCAAGTAGGTTTTTATGTGGCGGAATAGTGAAAATATGTTTTCTTACAAATCAATGCAGCACGTAAGTAGTATGCGAACAACAGTAATTAAAAGTAGTAAGAAAATAGATGCAAATATTTATAGTGGTTCGAAGGCGGGGGTAATCCTTCTACGTCCACTCTTCCCTCACATAGGAAAAATTCACTAAGCTGTCCACATAGTATAAACTCTGTTCGGACAATTAAGCTTAATTGTCCGAACAGAGTTTGTTATTTTGTGTGATTGTTCCTTATGATTGATCTTACACCAGCAAGTGGCGCCGTCTGTGGGAGACCTTCTTCCACGACAGCAAGGGACAGAAGATGGCTAGAATGAAGATGGATCTTGATAAGTTCTCGGGAAGGAATGATTTTGGTCTGTGGAAAATCAAGATGAATGCAATCTTGATTCAGAACGGGCTTGCAGGAGCTCTAAAGCCTGTGAATCAGTGGAGTGATGCTGAGAAGCCAAAGTTTGGGGAAACAGACCAAAAGGCATTGAGTATGATTATTCTCTGCCTTGGAGATAAACCTTTGAGAGAGATATCCAGGTGTAAAACCGCCATTGAAGCCTGGGAGAAACTGAAGGAGCTGTACCAATCAAAGTCTATCACCAACAAGCTATTTCTCAAACAAAAGTTGTTGGCCTTCAATATGAGTGATGAAAAGGTGTTATCTGACCAAATAGATGAATTTAGTCGAATGATGGATGAGCTAGAAGACTTGGAAGTAAAAATGAAGGAAGAAGACAAATCCCTGATGTTGTTAAATGCACTTCCAAGATCTTTGGAAAATTTCACAGATACTCTCATGTTTGGAAGATAGGATAAATAGAGTTTTGACTCAATTATAAATTCTCTGAAGACTAAGGGCCTACAGCTCCAAGGTGACAAGAAACCAACCCCAACAGGTGAAGGATTGAACATCAAATTCAAGAAAAATAACCTGAAGAAGAAATGGCAATATTCTACAGATAGATAAGTTGGAAATGATGAGTCAAAGAAACCTGAGAATTGGGTGGAGAAAAGAAGATGTTTCTTCTATAAACTGGTGGGACACTTAAAGAAGAATTTCCCCTCAAAGAAAAAGAAATTTGAGGAAAAAAGTGCAGAAGCAGCAGCTGTTGAGCAAGATACTGATTCTGCAGAAGTGTTGAATGTTACTGATTCAAAGATGCAAAATGAGTGGGTTCTTGAAACAGGATGCTCATTCCACATGTGTCCTCATGAACACTGGTTTCAAGACCTCAAGAGGGAAGCTGGAGGAAGTGTGTTGCTTGGAAATGACCAGTCATGCAGAGTCCAAGGAAGTGGATCTGTGAAGATCACCATGTTTGATGGTGTAACCAGAACAATCTCTAATTTAAGATATGTCCCTGGTTTAAAAAGAAACTTACTCTCACTAGGGTCTTTGAATTCTATTGGATGTGAGTTCAAGTCAGTAGATGGATATCTACACATAACTAAAGGCAAGAAGGTAGTAATCAAGGGAAGAAAACACAATGGGTTATTCATCCTGATTGGACAACTTGTTTCTGGGTGTGTGGATAATGTGCTACGCAAGGAGGATCTCATGCTCTGGCACAAAAGACTTGGGCATATTGGAGAGAGAGGACTGAAAGAATTATCCAGGAGAGGTATTATTGGAGATCTGGGGTCACAATCACTTGAATTCTGTGACAAGTGTGCATTAGGAAAGTCATAAAAATTACCTTATGGAAAAGGTTTTCACACAACTCAAGAACCATTTGATTATGTGCATTCTGATATTTGGGGTCCATCAAGGACAGAAACTCATGGTGGTGGGAGGTACTTCATGACTATCATAGATGATTTTAGCAGAAAGGTATGGGTGGTTGTGCTAAGAAACAAAAGTGATGCATTTACCAAGTTCAAAACCTGGTTAAACCAGATAGAAAACCTGAAAGGGAAGAAGCTCAAGCACTTAAGGACTGATAATGGCCTTGAGTACCTTTCCACAGAGTTTAATGAACCGTGTGAAGAGAAAGGAATTAAAAGACACATAACTGTGCCAATGAATCCACAGCAGAATGGTATTGCAGAGAGGTTCAATAGAACCATCCCAGAAAGAGTGAGGTGTATGTTAGTTGATGCTGGATTACCAAAGTCTTTCTGGGGAGAAACTGTAAACACAACTTGCTACCTTATCAACAAATCACCCTCATCTGCACTAGGATTCAAAACACCAGATGAATTATGGAATGGAAGGATCTCTGACTATACAGAGTTAAAGGTGTTTGGCTGTCTTGCTTTTGCACATATTAAGCAAGACAAGTTTGATCCAAGGGCCCTCAGATGTGTGTGTTTTGGGGTATCCAGAAGGGGTGAAAGGTTATAGGTTGTGGTGTTTAGAACAAGGACATCAAAAGCTTATGATAAGTAGGAATGTGAAATTTAATGAGAATGTTATGGGGTACAATTCTACAGGTAGCAGTGATGAGTTTGAAGGAGCTGTGGAAGTTGAGAAAGTCTCAGTTGAGGTGGAGACATCAACTAAAACAAGTCCACCAAGAATCGAGTAGTTAGCCCAAGAATCAAGTCATAACTCTTAAGAAGAAGAAGAAGCACCACCAGTGAGTCCAAATCTCAGAAATTATAGCATTGGCAGAGATAGACCAAGGAGACAAATCCAGAGGCCTGACTTTTATGAACAAGCTAGAAGTGTATATTATGCATTGACTGTTGCTGAAGACATAGAACATCATGAGCCTCAGAGTTTCAAAGAAGCAGTAAGTGGAAGTGACTGTGAGCTCTGGATAAGTGCTATGGTTGAAGAAATGAAATCTCTGGAATGAAATAACACTTGGAAATTAGTTGATAAGCCAAGAGGATAGAAGTTAGTGAGTTCTAAGTGGATTTTCAAAAGAAAAATTGAAGCTGCAGACAGTGAAAGAGAGAGATACAAAGCTAGACTAGTAGCCAGAGGTTTTACACAAAGAGAGGGCATTGATTTCAATGTAGTGTTCTCTCCTGCGTTAAACATTGTTCCATTAGACTTCTCTTATCAAAGGTCACACAAGAAGACATGGAGTTGCAGCAACTTGATGTTAAGACTGCTTTCTTACATGGAGATTTAGTTGAGAACATCTACATGAAGCAACCTGAGGGTTTTGAGGTTCCTGGAAATGAAGAGAAGGTGTGTCATCTCAGAAAGTCACTTTATGGATTACAACAGAGCCAAGACAGTGGAATAAGAAGTTCAATGAGTTCATGCTGAGTATTGGTTTCACTAGGAGCTTATTTGACAGTTGTGTATATTTTGAGAAGGATGTTAAGAAAGACCAAGTGTATCGATTGCTATATGTAGAGTATATACTGATAGCAAGTAAAAACCAGCATAAAATACAGCAACTTAAGAAGAGATTGAGCTCAGAATTTGACATGAAAGATTTAGGGGATGCTAAGAAGATATTAGGAATGGATATTTTGAGAAACAGAAAGGCTGTAATCTTGTATTTATCTCAAAGAAATTATCTGCAAAAGGTAGTTTTAAGATTTAACATGCATGAGGCAAAGACATTGAGTGTTCCTGTGAGTCAACAACTAAAACTATCTAAAGATCAGTGCCCTTAGACAACTGAAGAAGATAAATACATGAAACATATACCTTATGCCAGTGGTGTAGGGAGTTTGATGTATGGAATGATATGCAGCACGCCTGACTTAACCTATTGTGTTTCATTGGTGAGTAGGTTCATGTAAAATCCTGGTAGAGTTCACTGGGAAGCTTTGAAGCAGATATTAAGGTACTTGAAGGGATCAGTAGGAATGAGTCTGAAGTTTGAAAGGAAACCTGGAATTACTGTTCCTTTAATTGGCTATGTGGATGCAGACTTTGCAGGAAATTTAGACACCAGGAAGTCTATTTCAAGATATGTTTTTACACTATATGATACTGCTATTAGCTGGAGAAGTATTCAACACCCAGTGGTAGCACTGTCTACTACAGAAGCTGAATACATAGCTGTCACAGATGCAGTCAAGGAACCTGTTTAGCTAAAAGGGATTCTTAAGGACTTAGGAATTATATAGAAATGTGTTACTATTCTTTGTGATAATCAAAGTGCACTTCACTTGGTAAAACACCAAGCATTTCATGAAAGATCAAAACATATTGATGTGAGATTGCATTTTGTAAGGGATGTGATTGATTCTAGAATAGTAGAAGTCAAGAAGGTGCATACTGATGAGAATGCGGCTGATTTTCTGACCAAAGCTGTGCCAGGAACCAGGTTAAGATACTGCTCAAGCCTTATAAGGCTTGAACAATGTGTTTGAAGAATTAAAAGTGAAGACCAGTTGAGGCTAGGAGACACACTTGATTCATTGAGGTGGAGATTTGTGAGAGTGAATCAATTTCATCAAGTGTACAGGGAGTTAAGTAATAAGGGGTGTTGGAAATAAAGAACCGGATAAAGAACCATGTGAACCGGACTGAAGAATCGAGTTTCAGAGTAACCAGTGAGATAGTGCATGGTGAACCGGGTTTAAGTAAGATAAGTGGTTGAGTTGGTTATGCAACGGTTTCACAAGTCTTCAACAACAATTTTTATAACCGTTTTTCTGTTAGAACCTGAAGCTCGATTTCAAGAGTTTACAACGGATTGCTGGTGAATGGTTGAGTCTAATTCTTGTTATTAAATTCTGGAACAACTTGTTGCGAATCCAATTCATTCATTTTCCCTCTGTAAACGTTTCTGTAGAGAGAGAATTAGGATATTACGGTTCTTGACCTAATTTGGTATTCAGAATTAGGGGTTTGCTAATTTCTGTATAATTCTTGTAATCTTCAGTTGGTTTTAGTGAATTGGGGTATGAGGAGCCTCCGTGGATATAGAACTTCATAGTTCGAACCACGTAAATGTGTTTTTGATTCATTGTTCATTCTTGTTCTGTGTATGTGTGTGTCCGGCTGTTTTTCAAGCTTAATTGTCCGAACAGAGTTTGTTATTTTGTGTGATTGTTCCTTGTGATTAATCTTACACCAACAATCTATGTTAATAATTGAATAAGAAATGTGAGTGTTTATTACCTTTAAGTGCAAATTTATGTTTAAGTATATGCTTGGGTTGACTTTTGCTTCTTGATATGTTTTGATTCACGTTTGGGTGTTTTTGAGTTGTATTTTGAAGGTTAGGAAAATCCGGGAGGTCAAGGAAACCATTTGCAAACAGTTCCCCACTCCCGCCCCATAATGAAGCCCAGACGATCCCCCTTGGGGCTTGGGGCTAGACCAGACTTGAAGTTTGTTTAGTTACGAACAAAAGTCATGAAGGATTCCAGCCGAGAAAATGGGTGGAAAGGCCTCAAAATGGTGAAGAACGGCTCAAGGAGGTCATTTGCACTCGATTCCCCACTCTTCTATTTTATTTACTTCATCATGAAACCTCATCGCTCTATGTATTGATAAATGTATCAATTTCATGATAAACTCTTAAAGTTAGCCCACCTTGCTGTTTAATTAACGCTATTCACGTTGCTAGAAATGGACAACCTAAGATCAGTTGGACATCTCCATCCTCCATCATATCTAATACTACAAAATCTTCCGGAATGATGAAGTTACCAACCTTCAATAAAACATTAAATACAATGCCCTTTGGGTATGTCAAAGACCTATTTTCCATTTGGAGAGCTATTGCAATGGGTTTTATTGTACCAATTTTGAATTCATTAAAAATAGATAGGGCATCAGGTTAATGCTAGCACCTAAGTCAGACAATGCCTTTTCAAAAATCTCTTCACTAATGATACAAGTAATAGTAAAATTACTCGGATCTTTGTGCTTTTGAGGTATATTTTTTTTGGATCATCGCATTGCATTCCTCTGTTAGATTAACCGTCTCATAGGCCTCCAATTCGCTCTTCTTCACTAACACCTCCTTCAAGAACTTTGCATAGTTTGACATCTGCTATAAAGCATCAACAAAAGGTATGTTAATGCTTATTTGAATATTTCCAAAAACTTTGCAAATGGTTCATCAAGTTTCTTTTTATGAAAAACTTGAGGGAAAGGTAGGGGAATTATTTAGGAGGAGTAGAGTTAGAAATAGATTTTGGCTTCTCAGGCCTTTTTTTCTTTTGACTCTTGATCATCTTTGTTAACACTTTATTCTTCCAAATGTTCCTTCTCCAAGACATTTTCCTTGTCAACCGCCGGTTTTGTCCTTCATGCTCAGTACCACTCCTTAGATAAATAGCTTGACATTGTTCTTTTTGATTGACCTCAATATCACTCTAAAATTATCCCTTCTGGTGTTGGGACACAATGTCTTGTGATACATGTAGTGCATGCATGCATTTAGGCTGATTTATAGAGTCATTTTGGTAGCATTTGCATACATATTCGGTGATTTTATGCTGATATTGATTATCTTGAGGCGAATAATGTGTTTGCTTGTATTTGTAGTAAAAAAGTATTATTTTAGGCTTAAAAGTCCATTGAACGAAGTCCGGAGAAGAAACGAGCTAGGAAAGAGCAAAAAAGGTAAAAAAAAAAATGAAGGAATTGGGCAATGGACTCAGTCTGGCTGGATGGTTTAATCCAAACCGGCCGGATCATATTTTATGAGGTAAATTATTGGAGTTCAAAAGACTCGATCCGGCTGGATCCGTTGGCATTGCACAATTAATAGAAGTCCAAAGGACTGGATCTGGCCGGCCAGGTTATTGTGATCCGACCGGATCCGATAGTGAATTCCAGTAATTTGAGGTAAAACGGGCAATCCAGCCGGATCAGTATGTGCAATCCATCCGTCCCGGTTGAGTGTGTATGCGTTTTAGCCCCTTTTTGGCCCGTTTTGATCCCAATCATTCCCAACTTATAAATAACGGCTTTTGAAGTTAAAAAATTATCATCAAACATCAGGAAAGTCATCTTGGATGCTTAAATCAAAGAGAAAAAAATGCGAAACGAAGAAGATCGAGATTGAAGACTCCGGGTTTTGTTATTTTTGTTTACTTTAGTAGGTTTAGAATGTTTGTGTATGAATATTCTTTGGTTTTAATTATAAACATGAGTAGCTAAACACATTTGTGTTCTAGAGCTAGAGAGTAGGTTGCGATTAATTATGTTTTGATTGTTTTATTTTATTCTAGACCCGTTCTATGTGTTTATCTTATGCACTTATTCTTATCTTATGAATTGATTGATTTAGCCAAATGATTATATTCTACTTGCTCAATAATTCGACGCCCGAGAGGGGAGAATTATTAATAGGTTTGCGGCGTATAACATAGGTATCAATATTTGTCCGAGAGGAGTGAGATATCTATGTAAGCACTGATCTTAGGAACCTTTTGGAGTTGCGTATGCGATAGTTTGCCCGATAGGGTAATTATCTATACATGATCAACATGTTGGCATTGTCTGAGAGAAGGACTAACTAGAGTAATGATCGCTTAATAAAAACACTTGAATTCGATTTAAAGGTCTAGAAGTATTGGATAATCATACATAAGAAATTGTAACTGAAATCGAACCCCAGAATACGTTTCCTCATCTGATTTATTCCTTTACGATTGCTTATTTGCTTCTATTGAGCGTTCTATTTTCATCTTTTATTATTTTCTGCACTTTAGTTTTAGGTTAATTATCACAATCACCTTATTCGAGAGTCTAGATAGGGTTGACCTTTATAGTCGTGGTTTTTAAATTGACATAAGTGAACAGTCTTTGTGGTATCGACCTTGCTCGCTACGAGCTACAACTGCACCATATACTTGAGGTACTACCAGGGTTAGAAAAAGTGTTGTCAACTTGTGCTAGCTGATTGATTTGAATTTGTACAGCTTTGACGTCTGCCCCATGAATGACAAGGTTTTTGTTCATCTCTATTTGCAAAATGCTGAAGTGTGTGTTGGGGTCTTCGAGTGTCCCTCTACTGAACTAGTTTTGCTGAACACTGGATATCAAAGTTGGCTCGAGTTCAAATCTTTTGGCATTAACTGGAGGTTGCACACCTAATGCCCAAGGGACGAATGAAGCCCCTTGTAGCTGTTGGATCCTCATGAGCCTAGGCTTATGGCTATAAGTTGTGGCTGAGGAATCTATTGGGCTGACGGATTATGTACTTGTTGTACTACATGTTGCAAATTGTCCATCTGCACTTGTTGTTGTTGTACCAGTCCAAACAAGCCGTGTATCTTCTCTTCCTGAGTTAGTTCTTCTTGTGGTATGGCCATCTCAATAGCAAAGTTTCTTCTTATCCTGCGTCTACAAGCAGTTGTTTCAATCTCTGAGGAATCAGATTGCTCTTTCCTTCAAATCATGTTTGCGTACACTGCCTGAGGTCACAAAATGAAGAGAAAATATTAAACAAAAAAAAAAATAAAACATAAAAAATACACGTCTAGAGTAATGTTGAACTATTTATTACGATAGAAATTGACAGAGATATCGATCCCCGACAACGACGCAAAAAACTTGACACACTAACTTCTAACTTTAGTACGACTGCAAGTATACAATGTAGCTATAGCCAGCAGTGAGCAAGGTTGATCCCACAGAGATCGAATTACTATACCAATTTAATTACCACAATTGTAATAGTCAGACTCTATTTAGACACACGCAGGTTGAATTTCTGATTTTAAACTTAATCTTAAACTATTAATTTACTGGCTTGCAGTAGAGACAATTACTTAAAGATTTTGATCAGACGAAGAGATATATTCTAAGGTTCGATTTTAACTACAATTCCCCTGGTTATCTAAACTTCTAGACCGAATTCTATTTTTTATTATAGGATCACTCAACTATGTTAATCCTCCTCTCGGATGTGGATAACACATACTTTACGTATAAATAATTATCAACCCCGACTAATTATTATATACATAACTCCTAACATCACACAAGACCTATTGCCTACAGAAATACCTTAAACCTCTGGTTATTATTAAATATCTATGTTATGAGTCATAAGCCTATTAACAAAGCTCCCCCCTCTAGCATCGATTTATTAGGCTAATTGAATCTAATAATTGATTAGATTATTTAACTTATAGATAAAACATACACATAGATAACCAAATAATAAAATCAAAGAGTCACTATAATTTACTTTCTAGCCCTAGCATATACGTAAAGAACTAGCCACTCATGATTATAATCAACAACATATAATATTCGTAGGCAAACATATAGTTTCAATCACAAAAATAATAATTAATAAAACCCAGAAATCATGAATAATCTCGGTTCTCGCTCTTTCTCTAATCTTCTCTTATTCATTGCTTGCTTCTTATTTCAAGGGCGTAAAACTTGTATAATGAGAAAACTGATATTGTTTCAGCCTTAAATTGGGATGAAAAAGGGCCAAGTTAGGCACATAAACAATAAATTCGCACAGGCGCAACATGCCACCGGGCCGGATCAGTTTAACGTGCTCGGCGGGGTAGTGTGCACTAGACTTAACCTTGAAATCGGACATCTCACCCTGGCAGACCACTTTAACTCACTCGGGCCGGTGAGTTGCACTGGAATAGCTGCTGGATTTTCACATGTCATCACTTTAGTCAGCATCATTTTTTATTGTTAAATTCCAGTGTGGAACTCTGTGAGCCACGAGATAAAATTCAGCAAAAAAATAGATGGATGTTATAATTGTTAAAATTTTGACAATTGTGATTTAATTAACAACTATTGAAAGATTGTGCTATATTTGTTAAATTGTGAAACATTTGTATATATGTGTATATTTTGCCAATTGAAATTTATTAGATGCAACTACAATTATTAAAAATAGTGGGTTTGTTTTCCTTGTTATCTGCTCAGACTATATATTCAAGTCATCTCAAGGATCGACTTTCACTTATTCGGATCTAATGAGATTATGCAAGTCGGGTCACCTCGCAAACCTGGGACAACAAGGTAATCTTCTAAATAAAGAACAAAATCATAATTGATCCTATAATTTTCTACCTTTACTAATCTTGCCCCATATTTTTTTTACTTTTTGCTGATACACACTTGTTTGCCCCTTCCTTTTTGTTATTTTTAAAAGAAAGACAGTGAACATTAACTCATTTCTCGATAAGATATTGGTCACAAAAAGAACGAGGATTCGCTCAAGTCAAGTTCGCCTCTGAGAGAGACCACTCTGTCTAGCGCTTTTATGAGATTAAGGGGTTGAGAAGCTCTTGTTTGCTGCTTGCTTTCTACTTCGAGAGAATTTCGTCCCGTAACTCAATGAATTACTCAATTTTAGCCTAATATTAGCCTAATTTTGTCGGGAATTGAGGAATTGACCGGAATAAGTTGCATGCCGGCAAAAATGAGAGAAAACCGACGAGTGAACTGACATGGCGCTTATTTGCTTATGTGTAATCCATTCTTTTTAAAGTCAAAATTACACATTACCAAAAGAAAGAAAAACACATCAATAAATTAGAACATTATCAAATGGGCTTTTTTGTTCATCAATTTCTCCATCGATATAATTTCGCAAATCCGTTTTCGTTTATAATAAATTTAACATGGTTTCTATCAGGTTCCTCCGATTAATCATCAGTCATCGAAGAATTAATGAATTCAAGCAAAAGAGGCATCCCACCCTTCTTTCCTTCCATCCTGGGATTTAATAACCACAAATCTATCACTTAATCAACCCGTAGCTAGTGAGCCACGCAACCGAGTCGTCATAATCAACCTGCTTACACCGAGAATGCTTATAATCGAAGGCAACAGTGAATCACTCCGGTTAGAATCTCAATTAGGAGATTTATTGTCCAGGAAGTGTGGCCCGTGGCCCGCCTTGAAAGTCGTCATTGATGCGATGCCGTGTGCTAAAATTGAGAAAGGCGATGAACAATGGATTGTTTGCTTGGAGGAACAGGAGGCGAGAGAGACGGTTAAGGAAATGTAGTGTAAGCATAGGTTTCATGGAAATTGTGTAGAGAGTTGGTAGTGAATCAATAGGTCTTGACCTGTTTGTCGAAATGAAATGTCTGTGGAAGAAGAAGAAGAAGAATTATGCAAAAAAAATTAAGGTTCTTCTTGGGATCTGTAATTTGGGGAAATCATGCGTCTTTGGGGAAAGGTTAAAAAATATTTTTTATTTGCTGACGTTTATTTATTTATTTTGGTGATGTATAATTTTAACTTAAAAAGGTTAAACCCATTACACACAAGCAAATAAGCACCACGTTAGTTTACTCACCGATTTCCCCAATTTTGCAAGCACGTGCCGGCCACATGTCTGATTTTGATCAATTTCTGACAAAAAATAGCTTAAATTGAGCAATTAATTAAGTTACATGACGAATTTAAAAAAAAAAAGAAATTATGGGACCAAATATGTAAAAATAGAAATTATGGATCCATTATGATGTCGCAATCTATAAAATAATATATATATATATATATTTTGTATCTGGTGTTTAATTATAGCATTATTTCCGTATCCTTTCATATAGTCCATAACTTTTTATTAATAAATACTATGTATGGGTCGGATGATTGGACTTGGTCCCTGGCCCTACCTTAAATACAAAATGCTTAATCATCTGAGTTAAAACTAATTCCATATATAATCTCTAACTAATTGGCAAAATAAACGTCATACTATTGAAATAAATTATATTATAACTTAGTTATTAATTATACTTTTAACGTTACTAATTAGGTGAAAAAAATATGTATTAAAACAACAATTGCAATCCAAATTGGTATTTTTCTGAAATTAAAAAATAAAGCAGAAATAGGAAAATATAAATGGAGGTGGGAAATTGTGGGGAAGTCATATTTTGGTCCCCAGAAGAGAAATCAGTAGTGTTTAGCAACAATTCGTGCATGTTCAGTTTCTTTCATGTTAGCCAGTTTAGGGAATCACTGCTCATTCTATTTCTAAGGCCTATTCAGTTAAGAACTGCCCGTGTCTATTTTTCCCCTTCTTGGTGTGGTAGATAAAAATGTTTTTATTGATCAATTTGACATGTTTTTAGAAACTTAAAATACTATTTTGTCTAGATCTTTAAATAGAAAAATATTATCGTGACAATGTTATGATACTACCTTCATTTTTTTAGTTCATTTAAATTTTGTGTTTCGTTTTTATATAGTTGGTTTTTTAATTTTGTTTCCATATTTCTCCCATCATTATCCCTATAATAAAGGTAAGAGAGAGATAATTAAGGGATTTGTTATTAGAGAAAAAATTTAAAAGAGGTTATATTTGTCCATTTTCCCCTCTCTTAATTTTCTTGTAAAAGTTTAACAGAACAACTAAAAAAATGGAGGTAGTATAATACTCCCGAAATTAGAGGTAGTATAATCTTCCCGAAATTAGAGTCATATGTATGACTAAAGGTGGGCATCCGGTTCCAGGAATCGGGAATCGACACGGTTCGAATTGGCGGTCAACGGTTCCTAACCAATACCATAACTGTCCTATGTGTGGTTCGGTTCCGTTTTGTAATATTGAAAACCGAGAACCGGCGGTTCCCCATTATTATATATATATATATATATATATATATATATATATATATATATTATGTTTTAAATTCGTTCTAATTTAATTCTAAGTTAAAATTAGTTCTAATTTTTAACTTAGAATCAAGTTCTAGCCCTTTCTTTTTTTCTTTTTCATTTTAATATTTATTGATTATGTACACTTTTACATATTTAGTTGTGAAATTGTAAGTAATTTGTAAGTTGTAATTCAATTGTAAGTTTGTAACTAATTGCGATGATGATTTTCTTTAATAAAATCTGTCTCAATTTTATTTGCAATTTATTATCCTAAACCTATTTTTTTTTTTAAAAAAAACTATTTGTACCAAAGAAAAAAAAAAACCGGTTGGAACCAGAACCGACGGTTTCTAGTTAGTTTCAAACCGTAACCAAAACCGTGTTTATCACGATTCGATTTCGATTCCACCCTTAGACGAAATCGGAACCGGCGGTACAGAGCTGGATGCCCACCTCTGTGTACGACCTTTTTAAAAATTATATATATATATATATATATATATATATATATATAATTTCTTTTATTGGTAAATTTGATTTATTCTATCAAAGGTAATTTATCTGTGAATTTGAACTTTTCAATTTTCTACTTTCACTAGTATTACACGGCATTAACTTTTGGAAAATAAATCTCTAACTTGGTGCAATAAATGTTTCTAAATTTTAACTCTTATACTGGAAGGAGGGAAATATAACTTAGTAATAGCAGTGTCCTAAAAATCGCTAGGCGCTAGTCGGTCGGGTCACTGGGGCCTAACGTCTAGGCGGTGCCTTGACGGCACAATTTCAGACGAATAATTTAATATTTAATAAATAAATAATACATACAAAAAATATTAAAAACAATAAAATTAACACCACCAACTTCAAATTTTAAAAGAATTAATAGTGGGTGAAGGGAAAATTACTAAATTAGGGGTGTGAAAAAGAAATTAAAATTTTAAAAGGGCTCACCTAAAGTTATACACACTGACAAGATAAAAAAAGTTAAAAAAAAAAAAGAAATAAAAGAATTTTAAAAAAAAAAAAATTGTGCAGTTAGGCGAATTAGGCGACGCCTAATCGGGGTAGGCGGCGCCGAACTCGGTGACCGCCTAAAATGACCGATTTTCAGAAATTCGGATCGTCCTAGGGCCGCCTAGGCCGATTTTTAGAACAATGAGTAATAGACATCAAAACACTACTCACTTCGGTTCAAAATATCTCCATTCGGTAATACCCGCGCCTCTCATAACTCACTGGCCAATATAATTCTTGCATTTCATGCATTTCATTCTTTTCACGCACTATTTGCATTTTTATAAATATTGCAATTTATATTTTATTTGTCATGTACCTCACAATTGAATTTTGGAATGTTTACTTTGTTGGTCGAGAACCCCTTAGCCTAAATATCGGAAGAGTCTAAATAATGTAAAGCTTCATGTTATAAGTTTAAAATATGGAACCCACTAAATAGTACGTGGAAATTTTAAAAGTGTAAAGGGTGTCATTGACGAATAATAATAATAATAATAATAATAATAATAATAATAATAATAATAATAATAATAATGATGGTGGTAGCTGCCATAAAAATGAGGAGGCGGTGGTCATGTTCCCCAAATCAAAATTATAGATAAGATGTCTTATTATCTCATTAAGAAAATATTAAATGAGCAAGGCAGCAAGAAAGTAAGTTGGCTCCGAGAGAGGAAAAAGAGAATCGAAATATTTGAGAAAGAATACATGTATTCACTATCTCTTCCATTAATGATGTTGTAGTAAGTGGTTTCTCAAGAATAATTGTTTGATCAGATGGATTTGTTGAATTGATTATTTGAACAAAAGTTGATTTGATAAAATTTACCGAGTCCAAGGATAAAATTGACATCTTTTCTTTTGTTATTTAATTTGTACACTTCAGCCACAATAGTCAAGTATCTTTTAATTTTTCTATAAAGGTTAATCATCTCCAGGTTGTATTTTGCATGGTAATTATGTTAAAAACTAATAATTATATTATGTAATTTTGGTGCTTTAGAGTTTGGTTGTATAATAAGTCTGTTTGATTATTTACATGGAAAATAGAAAACAAAATAAGCATATTTGCATTGGATTAACAAATTGATAAGATGTTGTTAGTGTGTATATACATATAAGCTCACTTATTACATACAATTTTTACGAATTAAGGCTTTGGGTATATAGGCTTATACACATGATGTTTCTATCTATTAATTAATTAATGACACCTCACTCAGTTGGTATTTCAATCAAACTAAAAATTTATGCTTCATTAGATTAATTTATATCTATTATCTCGTGTTATAATAGATTAACTACAATGGTGTACAAGTAGGAAATTTCAAATAATTGCCAATGGTGAAGAGGTAAGTGAAAATCCATCTGCAACTACAATGCTTGAACATAGTATTTGTGCTTATTATTTGTGATAATTGATTGTTATATGCGTTGTTGTATACCTTCGTATCAAGTATCTTGTTCCGTTGCTGAAAATAAACTGATGTGCATCAATCACGAGCATTAGCATCTGCAATGAGTTGCATGTGTACAAGAAGGAAGTCAAAGCTGCATGATTTTGAGTTTTGAAAATGTTTTGGGTTGGTAACGCCTGGTACTTTGAGAGTCTCTATGATATATATACGGTGTCTCTCGGGATGCTTCCGGTGACGGACGTGCACGCGGAAGAGGTTCCCACTTCAGCACCTTTATGATGAGGGGTACGGGAAGAGGTAGAATTTCCGATGGACTGCGGGGGCAGGTAAGAGGCGGACCCCTGGTAGTCTCGGGAGGATAGCCGCTTGGTCGTACCAACCATCACTGATATCTCGGGTGGACTATAAGGAGGAAGGAGGGACCCTTGGTAGTCACGAGTATGGCTCATGAGTGATATTCTGGTGAGGTTGTGCCAGTGGAGAGAGTCAATTCCCACCAAATAGGTTTTCTTTTGAGAAAAGAGTTGAAAGAAATGGTTTTATAACTTGCATCTATCATTTGTGCATTTCTCATGCATGATTTCTGCTTATTGAGTTTTAGCTCACGTAGTTCTTACATTGTAGGTGAGTTTGACTACGTATGAGCTTGATGACTGATCTGGCATGCGGTTGAAGCTTCTGCAAGTTTTGGTGCCCCGTGTATATGAATGACGACCTGTGGGGCTAAACCATGGACTAATTATGCTTTTGCTAGTGTTATAATAATCATTTGGACATGTTTGAGTTAAGGAACTTTAATATATATATTTCTGTTAATATGGTGTTGAATGGAGTGTGACACTTTTGTACTCAATCTGGATCTATGTAAATATATGTAGGTGAGATTTTATTGTTGAAAACGTGTTTTAGATTATTAATTGTGAGAGAAAAAAAAAATACATTGGTTTTGTAAAGTTAAAATTAGTATAAAATAAGACTATAAGGGTGGGTGTGACAGAGTGGTATCAAAGCCCGGTTTGTGCCCTGTAGACTGTTCATATACATGAGCTCAGAACTTCTGGAGCGCAGACATGCCAGGAAGTTTTACTTTTGTTAATTTGCATCCATTATTTTATGAATCATATTGGCCTGTGACAGAGAAAGAGAGAGGGACAGTAAAATTAGAAAGAGATCATGGAGATCGTTAGAGGGGAAGCTGCTGAAGGAAATAATGAGCAAAAATAAAATTCACCAGTAGTAGATGTTGGCCTGGAAGCGATTGTAGCTCGGTTGACAGGATTAGTCGAACAACAGTCGCAACACATCCAACAACTTATTTAACAAAGGGATGTGGGTGGACAACCAGGAAATGGCGTGAATCAACCACAACCTCGAGCTGAACACTTAGAAGTTATCGGAGAAAGATTTAGGAAGCTTAAGCCACCAACATTTGAGAGTGCAGTGGATCCCACTGATACGGAGGATTGGCTTAGAACTATAGAGAACATGTTTTTGTATAGGAAAGTCCCTGAGGGGGAAAAGTACTGTGTGCATCGTTTATATTACGTAGAAGTGTGGGTCATTGGTGGAATACAATAAAGACGATCGAGGATGTGGCCACGATGACGGGGGGCAGGTTTAAAGAACTCTTTAGGAACATGTATTTCACGGCTCCAGTTCGAGTAATGAAAATGAACGAGTTCATACAGTTGAGGCAAGGGGCGATGGATGTCATGGACTACATTGCTAAGTTCGAACAACTCTCCAGGTTTGCGGAGCACATGGTTAGTACTGATGCGCTGAAAGTAGAGAGATTCCCGGAAGGTCTGATGCCGGAGCTTTATAGGGATGTGTATATGGCTGGTATACATGGAGTAACTTACTCACAAGTTGCTGAGCGAGCATTAATTGCCGAACAAGCTGAAATGAAAATCAAGCGTGCTCCGGAGATTAGGCGTCAACTTATACAAAGACAAGGACCCCGTTTTGTAGGGGATGCAAAGAAAAGGCCGCTACAAGTACAAGGTCCATGGCCAAATTTCTAATCAAAACCTGGACAACAACCATGGGATCAGAACAAGCACCAAAGAGGTGAACAAGGAAAACCACCGGTTACGCTATCTAGTTGCCCTATGTGTGGAGGTTCTCATAGTGGAAAATGCTTCGTAGAGTACTGGACTTGTTACAAATGTGGAAAAGTGGGACACCTTTTACGGTTTGTCTAAAGAACCAAAATCTAACAACACAAAAGAAGACGCCAACCAGAGTTTTCACCATGACCACGGAGGAAACGAAAGCAAATACATCTGTAGTAATAGGTAAAGTTCCAATTTGTGGTATGCTTGCATTTGCATTATTTGACTCTGGAGGTACACATTCATTTGCATCCACTGAGTATGTGAAGAGACTGGGTAGGAAACCTAATATAGCAGAAGTTAGTTACAATGTAGTAATCCCCTCTGGAGAGTCAAAACAAACTAATCAGATTCTGCGAGCATGTGTTATCTCTATTGAAGGAAAAGAAATTTATGCCGATTTGATCATACTAGATATGAATGATTATGATGTGATTTTGGGAATGGACTGGCTTTCGAAATATGGTGCTACAATAGATTCTCAGAACAAGATGATTACATTCAAGCCGCCTGGTGACACGTTTTTTGTCTTTATTGGAGTAAGGAAAAGGTTCAAATATTCTACGATATCAGCGGTGAAAGCACAACGGTTACTGAAAAGCGGTTGTGAAGGCTATTTAGTAAGTATAGTGAGTATGGAACATAAACATTGTCCGACTATTGAGGAGGTCATAGTGGTGCAAGAATACCCTGAAGTATTTCCAGAGGAACTCCCAGGATTACCCCCAGACGGAGAAATAGAGTTTAAAATTGACTTATATCCAGGGACTACTCCTATATCTAAGTCATCATACAGAATGACGCCAACGTAATTGAAAGAATTGACGATTCAGTTGCAAGAATTATTGGACAAAGGCTTCATCAGACCTAGCTTTTCGCCATGGGGTGTACCAGTTTTGTTTGTCAAGAAGAAAGATGGTACTATGAGGATGTGCATAGACTATAGGAAATTGAACAAGGTTATGATCAAGAACAAATACCCCTTACCCAGGATTGATGACTTGTTTGATCAACTCCAGGGAGCTACCATATTCTCCAAGATTGACCTGCGTTCAGATTATCATCAACTGAAAATTAAAGAGGAACATATCCCAAAAAGGGCATTCCGTACAAGATACGGGCACTATGAGTTTTTGGTAATGCCATTCGGTTCTACAAATGCCCCAGCAGCTTTCATGGATATGATGAATCGGGTATTCAAAGACTTTTTAGATAAGTTTGTTATCGTGTTTATTGATGACATCCTGATCTATTCCAAGAATGAAGTAGAGCATGCTATGCATTTAAGAAATTTTTTAGACGTTTTAAAGGAGAAACAGTTGTATGCTAAATTCAAGAAATGTGAGTTCTAGTTGGATCGAGTAATATTTCTAGGGCATGTTGTGCCAGAAGAAGGAATTTCAGTTGATCCAAGTAAAGTTGAAGCAATTAACAATTGGCTACAACCTACAAACCCTTCAGAGGTACGTAGCTTTCTTGGATTGGCGGGGTACTATCGTAGATTTGTAGAAGGATTCTCAAAAATTGCATTTTCCTTAACACAGCTGACTAGAAAGAGTGTAACATTCAAGTGGACAAAGGCTTGTGGCTAGAGTTTTCAAGAACTGAAGAAAAGGTTAACATCTGCGCTGATCCTTTCAATACCAACGGAGGCTGGAGGTTTCGTGGTATACAATCATGCCTCGAAGAATGGTTTAGGTTGCGTGTTAATGCAGAAAGGCAAAGTAATAGCATACGCCTCCAGACAATTGAAGGAATATGAGAAGAACTACCCTACTCACGACTTGGAGCTTGCAGCAGTAGTATTTGCATTGAAGATTTGGAGATATTACCTATGTGGAGAACAATATGAGATCTACACAGATCACAAGAGTCTGAAATACTTTTTCACACAGAACGAGCTAAATATGAGACAGAGAAGATGGTTAGAACTCGTGAAAGACTATGACTGTGTTATCATCTATTATCCTGGTAAAGCAAATGTCGTAGCTGATGCCTTAAGCAGAAAATCATCCCAAAGAACTACATTTATGGCTTTGATTCAGAGACTAGAGTTACTAGACTTGCAAAGAATGAATGACGAGATTGTTCGACTGGGAATAATGGAGGCAAGACTAGCAACTCTAACCCTTCAGCCTACCCTACTTGATAGAATTAAGCAAGAAAAGAGTGCAGATGAATATTTAGCAAAAGTAAAGAAGGATGCCTCTTCAGGGATGCCATCAGACTTTCCGTTGTTAGAGAATGATGTCTTAAGATTAAAAAACCATTTATGTATGCCAAATGTAGATAGCATTCGTAGAGATATTATAGCAGAGGCTCATTTGACACCATATTCAGTACATCCAGGAGACACCAAAATGTATCGAGATTTGAAGGTGCAATATTGGTGGCCAGGTATGAAGAAATATATTGTTCAGTGTGTAGAACAGTGTTTTACTTGTCAGCAGGTAAAAGCAGAACATCAAAGGCCGGCTAGAACCTTATAGCCCTTACTAATTCTGGAATGGAAATGGGAGAACATTACAATGGATTGTGGTGGGATTGCCGAAAACTGTAAAGGGTCACGATGCTATCTGGGTAATTGTGGACAGACTCACGAAATTTGCTCATTTTCTCCCAGTCTGTACTACTTACTCCATGGATTGTTATGCTCAGATATATATACAGAAAATAGTTAGACGTTACGGAGTACCATTATCCATTATTTCTGATAGAGACTCAAGATTTCTATCTATCTTCTAGAAGAGTTTGCACAAAGCACTAGGAACACAATTGTCTTTCAGTACTGCATATCACTCACAAACTGATGGACAATAAAAAAGAACGATACAGACTCTGGAGGATATGCTCAGTGCTTGCGCGTTAGATTTCCAGGGTCAATGGAGCAAATTTCTACCTTTGATAGAATTTTCCTACAATAACAATTATCAATCCACTATAGAAATGGCCCCTTTATGGAGCACTATTTGGTAGGAAGTGTCGATCTCCGATACATTGGGATGAGGTTGGCGAAAGAAGACTTCTAGGTCCAAGTGTACAGGAAATGTTAGAAGCTGTGTCACAGATTTGGGAAAGATAAGGAGAGCACTTGAGTTTGCAGCAGGAGATCTAATATTCTTGAAAGTTGTACCAATGAAGGGAATAATTGGGTTTGGTAAGAAAGGAAAACTTAGTCCTAGATACATTGGTCCGTTTCCTGTTATTGAGAGAGTTAGTGATGTTGCCTACAGACTCGATTTGCTAGCATCAATGTCTCAAATACACAATGTGTTCCATGTGTCAATATTGAGGAAGTATATTGCAAATCCGTCTCATGTCCTGAACCATGAACCTGTAGAACTACAAGCAGACTTGGGATATAAGGAAGTACCAGTACATATTTTATTAAGGGAAGTAAAATGGCTTAGAAATAAAGAAATTTCGTTAGTTAAAGTGCTATGGAGAAATTAATCAGTCGAAGAAGCCACTTGGAAAAGAGAGGATGAAGAGAGCCAAATATCCTGAACTCTTCAAGTAAGTAAATTTCGGGGACGAAATTTCATAAGGGAGGAAGATGTAATACCCACGCCTCTCACAACTCACTGATCAATATAATTCTTGCATTTCATTATTTTTCACGCGCTATTTGCATTTTTATGAATATTGCAATTTATATGTTATTTGTCATGTACCTTACGATTGAATTTTGGAATGTTTATTTTGTTGGTCGAGAACCCCTTAGCCTAAGTATCGGGAGAGTCTAAATAACGTAAGACTTCATGTGATAAGTTTAAAATATGGAACCCACTAAATAATACGTGGAAATTTTAGAAGTGTAAAGGGTGTCATTGACGAAATAATAATAATAATAATAATAATAATAATAATAATAATAATAATAATAATAATAATAATAATAATAATAATAATAATAATAATAATAATAGATGGTGGTGGTGGTGGTGGTGGTAGCCGCCTTTAAAATGAGGAGGCGGTGGTCATGTTCCCTGTTAGAGATGAAGGAGTGCCAATGCATTCAGCTTTGTTGATCTAATCTTTGCTGAGCTGAGGAAAGCCGGGTTCTCAGCTGGAGTATAAAGCTGGAGCATGCAGAAGCAGTTGGAAGGAAGGAGAAAACAGTTATAACAGAATAACTGTTTTCTGGAACTGTTTTCTTGAGCTGTGGGAATCAGTTTTGCATTCAGTTTTCTTTCTTGTTCTCTGGGAAACTTCATTCTATTCTATGTTATATATGTTATACGGATACATTGAGGTGTGAGAGAGAGGAAAAACACTTAGAAAGAAGCAGAAATAAGAGATCAAAACACTTGGAGAGAAATAGGTCAATACTTCTCTTGATAGATTGTTTGGTGATCATACTTTGTAATCCTGTTTTGGTGATTAGTAAATCTGGTTTTTCGACTGCCCGTGGATGTAGGTGTTTGAACACCGAACCACGTATATCTTGTTTCATTTACATTCCAGTTTATCATTCATAGCATCTTTCACACAAACACAAAACTTATTGATCAACTTGTGAAGTTAGTTGATTGTGTTTCTTGCTTGAAATCTGCAACATTCCCCAAATCAAAATTATAGATAAGATGTCATATTACCTCATTAAAAAAACATTAAATGAGCAAGACAACAAGAAAGTAAGTTAGCTCCGAGAGAGGAAAAAGAGAATCGAAATATTTGAGAAACAACACAGGTATTCACTATCTCTTCCATTAATGATGTTGTAGTAAGTGGTTTCTCAAGAATAATTGTTTGGTCTGATGGATTTGTTGAATTGATATTTGAACAAAAGTTGATTTGATAAAATTTACCGAGTCTAAGGATAAAATTAACATCTTTTTCGTTATTCAATTTGTACACTTCAGCCACAATAGTCAAGTATCTTTTAATTTTTCTATAAAGGTTAATCATCTCCAGGTTGTATTTTGCATGGTAATTATGTTAAAAACTAATAATTATATTATGTAATTTTGGTGCTTTAGAGTTTGATTATATAATAAGTCTGTTTGATTATTTACATGGAAAATAGAAAACAAAGTAAGCATATTTGCATTGGATTAACAAATTGATAAGATGTTGTTTGTGTATATATACATATAAACTCACTTATTACATACAATTTTTACGAATTAAGGCTTTGGGTATATAAGCCTACACAATTTTTACGAAGTAAGCAAATAGGCCTACACTTTTCAGGCCTACATAATTTTTACATAAAAATAGATTTGGGATGGAAGAGATAGATTGCATATACTATATTTGTCCATTTCAGCAATTTTTAAGCTTTCACACAATGTTTAAAGTGACTAGTATTTGAGAATTGATTGTAACTTAATTAGTAAAATTGAGAAACAAGAAACAAAATGAAAATTGAGACTTGATTTTATGTGGTTCGGTTCAGAAATGTACATCCACGGGCAGAGAACTATCCATCAATTCACTAATCACCGAATCAATAGAGATACAGCTCCCAGATTCTAAGCAAGAAGAATATTTAGCCTACTCCTCTCTATGAACTTACTCTCTCTCTAATCAGATCTCTAGGTGACTGAATTGTGTGTTATGAACCTATTACAATGTGAGATATAAACTATAAGTAAGATAAATGCTAGCCACTTGATCTAAACCGCCTAAATCAATTCCATCAGATTAGCACAACAGCTTCACAACTTATGTAACCGTTTTGGAAGTAAAAGACAACGGTTTAACCGTTATAACAGAAATTGTTGTCTTTTAATTCTGCTCTTTAATTGCTTTTTAATGTGATTTTACTTTTCTCAACTTCTCCAACTTATTCAGACTGCTTCTTTAACTGATCCTGATTAGTTGCTTAGCTACATTATCACTTTTAGCTCGCATTCTCCACCTTGGCTAATCAACTAAGCCAAGACATCCAATAACAATACCATAAAAACACTTCAACTAAACAAAACTGATATCCACAGTTCTCCCCCTTGCCCTTACTGCTCAAGGGCTAGCTTCCTGCTTCTCAACCTTGCTGCACTTGCACCAACTAAAGACAATAATAAAATTTGTCCCTAGTTAAAGCTTTGGTCAGCATATCAATAACATTATCCTCTGTCTTTACCTTCACAATCTTAACAGATCCCTTTTCCACTATATCTCTTACAAAGTGAAGTTTCACATCTATGTGCTTACATCTCTCACGAAAAATATGATTTTTTGCAAGATGTAAGGCAATATGAGAATCCCATCTGACCTTCACAGACTGTTGCACAAGTGCAAACTCTGTAAGAATCCCCTTCAACCGTATTGCCTCTTTAACAGCTTCTGTAAGAGCAATATATTCTGCTTCAGTTGTGGATAATGCTACCACAAACTGAAGCATTGACTTCGAGCTTATAGCAGATCCAAAGAGGGTAAAGATATATCCTGTTTGTGACTTCCTTGAGTCAACATTTTCAGCATAATCAGAGTCTACAAAGCCTTGTATTACATCTTTAGTTTCAACTTCAGTTTTCTTGAACATAATTCCATAATTTGTTGCACCCTTTAGATACCTCATCACCCACTTTGGTGCTTCCCAGTGAGATCTTCCAGGATTTGCCATAAACCTGCTCACTACACTTATAGCATGTGACACATCTGGTTTGGTACAGATCATGATGTACATAATACTTCCAACAACATTAGCATATGGAACCTTGCTCATCTCTTCTACTTCTTTATCATTACTTGGTCTTTGCAGCTCTAAGAGTTTAAAGTGTTGTCCTAGAGGAACTGAAACAATTTTGCATTTATGCATATTGAACTTCTTTAACACCTTTTGAAACAATCAAACTGATTCAACCATAGACTTCCTTTAGATCTGTCCCTCAAGATGTCCATTCCCAGAATTCTCTTTGCTTTGCCTAACTCTTTCATTTCAAATTCTGACTCCACTTCTCTCTTCAAACTCTGAATTTCACTCTTGCTTCTGCTTGCCACTAACATGTCATCCACATATAAGAGCAGAAACACTAACACTTTATTTCCATTTAGCTTAAGATAGACAAAACTATCATATCTTGACCTCACATATCCTATGTGTTTCATGTGACTGTCAAATTTCAAATACCACTGCCTTGGGCTTTGTTTTAGTCCATAAAGCGACTTCTGTTGTAAACAACACTTCATTTCATTTCCAGGTAAGATAAAACCGTTAGGCTGGGTCATATATATCCTTTCCTTCAAATCACCATGAAGAAAAGTAGATTTTACATCAAGTTGTTCCAGTTCTAAATCAAATTGTGTTACTAATGCTAAGAGTATCCTACTTAAACTGTGCTTTACTACTGGAGAGAACATCTCATTATAATCTAGACCCTCTCTCCGAGTAAATCCCCTAGCTATTAGCCTTTCTTTAAATCTTATCTTCTCCACATCAGTAACTTAAACTCTCCTTTTGTAAATCCATTTACAATTAACCAGCTTCTGGTTCTTAGGCTTATCCACCAAAATCCAAGTGTGATTCTTCTCTAAAGAGTTAATCTCTTCCTTCATAGCCAAAATCCACTTATCTATATCTTGACTATTGATTGCAACTTTGTAATCTCTTGGTTCATGATAATTAGTATCTTCAACAGTGACTAAGGCATATGTTGTCAAATAATCCTCAACATATCTTGTTGATGGTTTTATTACTCTCCTTTATGTATCCCTGACTAGTTGATATCCTTGCAAACCTTGATCATTACTTGGACTTCCTTCATCAGCTGAATCTTCTGATTCATTATCTTGATCATCCTTAGATTGCTCCACCTTGACATGTAAATCGGTCAAGTCAGAAACAGGAGCAAACTTAGACTGATTTTCTTATTTGAATGACATATCATCTTCTCTAAATATCACATCTCTACTGATGATGATTCTTCCAGCTCTTGGTTCAATGTACCACAACCTATAGCCTTTTACTCCCGCAGGTTATCCTAGCAAGATGCATTTCAAGGCTCTTGCATCTAATTTGTTCTGTTTAACATGGGCATAAGCCCTACCGCCAAACTCTCTCAAGTGTGCGTAAGACGGTGGTCTTCCAGTCCACACATCTTCTGGTGTCTTACTCTCATTTGCTGATGAGGCACACCTATTTATCAGATAAGCAGCAGTAGTAGCAGCTTCTCCCCAAAACCTCTTCTCTAGGCCAAAACTTATCAACATACACCTTACTCTTTCCAAAATTGTCCTGTTCATTCTTTCCACAATACCATTCTATTGTGGGTTTGCTGGAACAGTTTTATGTCTCTTGATTCCTTTTGCTTTACAGAAGTCATTGAATTCCTCAGACAAAAATTCTAACCCATTATCAATTCTAAGACATTTGAGATGAGAGTTCTTTTCTGTTTCCACTTCTACACAACATGCTTTGAATTTGTCAAAATATTTTGATTTGTTTTTCAAAACATATAGCTAGTACATTCTGGAAAAGTCATCAATTAAACTCAGAAAATACCTTCCTCCACCCAGTGTTTGAACCTTTGAAGGTCTCCATAGATCAGCATGAACATAATCTAAAACAATTTGGAACAATATTTTCCAACTGGATATGATGATTTCTTAGTTTTTCCCATAATGCAATCCTCACAGATCCTCTTTGATTTTATATTCCCTGTGTGATTGCTCAGATTCTTCTTAACTAACTGGTTAAAGCCAGACTCACTGACATGCCCACGTCTAGCATGCTAGAGATCAGAAACATCATCAACAACAGATTCAGATTCCCCCATGACCACATGTCCATCTTGATAATACAGGCTAGCTTTTCTAACACCTTTTATCACAACCTTAGAGTTCTTTAAGACATACAGAAAACCACTCTCATATTAAAAAACTACATCCTGTCCTTTCTAAGGTTCAGAAGTTTATTAGATTTCTCTTTAAGTGAGGAATGTACCTTACATCTTCCAAGAGTTTGATGGAACCATTATGAACTCTGATTCTGATTTTTCCAATTCCCTTTAATGGACATACAAACATAACAATGCCTTGTTCCTGTTCTTTGAATTCTTCAAACCACTCCAAATTTGGGCACATGTGGAAGCTATATCCATTGACTGCTCTCCTTTGAATATGTAATGTTCAATAATTGTGGATCATCATCAGTTTCTTCCACCATATCAACAGAATTTTTGGATGTGCCAGCCTTCTGAGATTGCTTCTTCTTGAACTCAAAACAATTTTTCTTGAGGTGACCTGGTTTCTTGCAGTGAAAAAAGTTTCTTGTCTCTTTTCCTTCACTCATCTTTTGCTTTTTATTTGTGAATTTCTCCTCAGAATCAGTAAATTGAGACTTATTATTATTTTTTATAATGATTTCCCCTTCTTAATGTGTAGCCCTTCACTAGTCATCTCTTTTGTTTCTTGGTTCAATCTTTACATCTCTTTTGCTCTAAGAGCTGATTGAACTTATGTGAGTGTAATGATAGATACCCTGCTATAGAGCATGGCATCTCTTAGGTGATCAAATGATTGTGGCAACGAATTCAACAGTAGAATAGCTTTGTCTTCATCAGCCATCTTTACATCTATTGCTTCCATATCGTCCAGAGTTTTATTAAACTCTTCCAACTGATCCTCCACTCCTTTCTCATCAGAGAATTTGAATGCAAGCAATTTTTGCTTCAAATACAGACGGTTGGCCATAGATTTAACCATGTACAAATCATCTAACTTCTTAATAACAGAAACTGCATCTTTTTCTCTTGACACTTCCATCAAGGCCTTGTCTGATAGGCAAAGAATTATCAGGCCATGAGCTTTCTCTTTTATCTCTAATTCCTGAGACTCCTCCATCTTCTTAGGGAAAGCTTTTTCCCCCTTCAGGGCCATTGACAGGCCTCGTTGCACCAGCAAGGCATTAATCTTCAGTTTCCACAACCCATAGTCATTCTTTTCGTTGAATTTCTCCGTCTCTATCTTGGAGATTGACATCCTTGATTCAATTTCGATCTTTAGTAGTAGTGTTTCCCACAGACGGCGCCACTTGTTGCCAATTAACACTTAATCTCACTCAAGAACATTTCAAGAACACACTAAGATAATTCAACAAACACCTTGTATACACTATAGTGTGCTTGCAAAAATAAGAAACAAAATGAAAATGGTGACTTGATTTTACGTGGTTTGGTTTAGAAACCTACATCCACGGGTAGAGAACTATCTACCAATTCACTAATCACCAAATTAATAGAGATACAACTCCCAGATTCAAAATAAGAAGAATATGTAACCTACTCCTCCCTATAAACTTACTCTCTCTCTAATCAGATCTCTAGGGGACTCAATTGTGTGATAGGAAATTGTTACAATGTGAGATATAAGCTATAAGTAATGTTAGCCACTTGATCTAAACCGCCTAAATCAGCTCCATCATATTAGTACATCAGCTTCACAGCTCATACAACACTTTTGGAAGTAAAAGACGACGGTCTAACCGTTATAACAGACCCGACCGACAGTGGGACGACGCAGCCAGTGGTGAAGGCAATGACGATGGCATGAGAGACGATGGGATATAAGGTGCATACTATTAAATGGCAGGGAGAATTGGAATTTATTTAGTTATTAAAATCAGATTTTGTTTGCTGTAAAGATTTCATGTTTTGAGATTTTATGGTTTTAAAACGTTTAAATAAGGAGTGAGAAATTCTAATCTAGGGTGGGAAATTTTAATAGAAATGGTGAGAAAAAGAACATAAAAGAGAAAAGAGTGACGTGGGGATCAGATAATCAAGCGCTCATGTTGTTGCTCAAATTGATTATGTATAATATCAATTCTATTTGTGTGTGTGTGTATATGTGTGTGTGTGTGTGTGTATGTGTGTGTATTATGATATTATTAAGATTTTTAATTCTTGGATAAGGATTTGTAAACAAACCCTTACCCGAATTAACAATCCTTATCCTCATACCGTTTAATAACTGACAAACTTCCTTTAGAAGTTTTTCGGTTGGTCTTTGTTTTCTCTCTTTCAGGAAACCTTCATCAAAAGATTTAAAAGATGAGATAATTCATTTGGTTGTTGAACGAGATAGAGAGAAAAGAAAGAGAGTTGCAAAGTTGAATCATCCACAAAGTTGAAAAGCTGTTCTCACATACACTCACTTATACATTGTGAGAGTTGTAGAGATTTCTCTCAAAGAAATTCTCTAGTGTATGTTAGATTTGTTGAGAGTAAAAGATTTCATTGATTATCTTGTTCGATCAATATCTTAATTTTGAGTGCTATGTAGGAAACACTGTATTCCGCTGTTATATAGAAGTTTAAGATGCTTAGACTTTTGAATGTCTAAGTTTTAGTAATCTTATCTCTAATTTATCTTTTATAGTTTTGTACAATTCTATTTTAACTTTGATTGGTTTGTCTTCAATGATGCAACACCTTGTGCAACAGTTGTCGTAATCGGGGCATAAAATCTTTCAATTGGCATCAGAGCCTACACTTGATTACACTAAGTGAGATCTTGCAATTAAGAATTATGGAAGTCCCGGGCACTGTTGTTATGCATCCACTCATTCTGGATTACATGAATTACTCGACTTGGAAGATTAAAATGAGGGCTTACATTAAGTCCCTTGATGAACGAGCATGGAGGTCAATAATATTTTGATGGATACCTCCTCAGAACAAAGATGAAGACAGTGACTTCGTACCAAAATCTGAAGCATATTGGACAAACGACGAGTTTATTCTGTCCTGCTACAACTCAAAAGCACTAAATGCAATTTTTGGCTCAGTGGATGTATCCCTGTTCAAGATGATCCAAAATTATTTTTCCAGCCAAGGAGGCTTGGGAAACTCTACAAAGATAATGTGAAGGATCGGAGAGTGTTCGAAAGTCAGAACTCAGAATTATTGCAACACGATTCGAAACATTGAAGATGGATGAAACCGAAAGCATATCCTCGTACAATGCTCGGTTGTGTAAACTGGAAAATGAATCTTATGCACTTGGAGATCCAATTAGCAATGAAAGGTTGGTATAAGGTACTTCGAACTCTTCCTGTAAGATTCAATATAAAAGTTTATCCATTGGAGGATTCAAGAGATACATCCAAGATATCCTTGGATGAACTCATTGGAATCCTTCAAAACTTTGAGTTGAACTTAAATCAACAACAACAAATGAGAGGAAACAATAAAACTATTTCTTTTCCATCTCAAACTGAAGATTCAAGTTCAAAAACCAAAGGTGATATCATCCTTTTGAATGAAAATCTTGATGATCCCATTGCCAATCTTACTAAGAAATATCAAAGATTTCTGTCGAAAAATAAAAATGAAAAATGTTTCAAAAGGTGTTTTTAACCCTGTTATAAAAGGTTTTGAGGAGTATAGTGTAAGCAAAGAATCTTCTGTGAAATCTTATGACAAGAACACTCCAACTCAATCATCAGGATACAACAAATCAAATCAAAGTCCCTACACTCGAAAGGATCTAAAAAGTGTTCAATGTAGAGCATGCTCGAGCTTGGGTTACTATGCAAATCAAGGTGCTAACAACCTTATGAAGAGTGGAACAAATATTTGTGTAACACTAAGTGATGGTGAACCTAATGATGAAGAGAAGGGTCACAATTCACAAGAAGTGTCAACACTCGTGGTCATACTGGATGACTTATGTGTTGATCAGAGTGTTGAAACACTTGATAATACAATGACTCTTGGAGATGATGATTCTGAGTTATCTGAATATGATATGCTGCTGAGAGCTTTTAGAAAGATGCATGGAGAACTTGTTGTGTCTTTCAAGCTTCTGAATGAGGTCAGATCTGAAAAGGATTCACGCAAGGTAAAAATCTCTCACTTGGAAAGAACTTTGTCCCAAAAGGATAAAGCTCTTGAAGAGGTAACTTCTGAACTTAAGAGTAAATCAAATTGCTTGAATAGATTTAATTCAGGTACCTCAAAATTAAATGAAATTATGTCTGTTCAACAGTTTTGTTCTTATGGTTTAGGGTATGAAGGTATGAGTCAAAATAGTTTTTCTCTTTCAACTGATGATTACAAAACTCCTGTTTTTACCAGAGAAATGCATAAACTTCAAAATTTATCTCTTGAGGATACTTCTCCTAATAAAATGAAGTTTGATTATGATATTTCAAAGATCACTGAAAACTGAGAAACTGAATAAATCAGATTCAAATTCTATTGTTCCTTATGATAATTTATTCATTTTGAAAATGTTAGGAATTGTGCATTAAATTAGGTTCGGTTCGGGTCGACTTTCGTGTCAAAGTGGAGGCTTGGATTTGAAGGGCGTTGGAAGCAATGCGGCTACGACAAAAAATGTCGCGGCCGCGATATATTGTACCTGGAAAAAGTGAATTTGGCGCTGGGGAGTCGGCGCAGACGTGACATGTGGTCGTGACTGCGACATGCTTAGGTGGCGCAGAAGATGGGCTTAAAACGTGTTTAGGCCCAGTTTGATCTATTTTGTGTCTAGGTTAGGTTTGGGGACTTATAAATAGTCTTATTGTCTTTGGAATTTACACAGACAATGAGAGGTTGTTAGTTTGAGATATTCTAGAGTTAGTATTTATTGAATACTTGGTACTCAGTTGGTCTAGAATATTAAGTCTGCTTTTGGGACTCTATTTTCGGGTTTAGAGTCGTTTGGTCGATAGAGTGTGGAGATTTTCTTTAGGTCGTGTATTCATCAATTGGTACTCAATTTGTCTCCGATTGTTAGGATGGAGAATTTGATAGTTGACCTAGGGTCAAATTTGTCTCGGTCCTATATTGTAACACTCTTTGATATTGAATTTGGTTCCTCTCATTTGGTCGTGGACGTAGCTAACAAGTTGTTAGCGAACCATGTTAAATTTGGTGTGTTTTGCATTATCGTTTTTCTCATTTATTTTTCGTTGTCTTTGTTCTTTCCGATAGACTAGAGGTAGAACTGAAGATGATTAAAATAAAAATCTCTTTGTATGTGATTTTTGTTCTGTTCCTGGTCACATTAGATATTTTTCTATAGAAGAAAAATGAAATTATTTTGCAAAAAACTTCCGAAAATGTCAAAGGCGGTGTTGCAACACCCTCCATCATAATGTTCCAAACCCAATACCATTTCACCTATTGATGAAAAATCATGTGTTGAAGAGTGTTGTAATATGATTTAAACTTCTCTAAATGCTGATGTGTCTGGTATCTGGTATTTCGATAGTGGATGTTCTAGACATATGACGAGGAAAAAACCCTTTCTGAAAAATTATGAAAAGATTGATGGTGGAAAAGGGACCTTTGGTGGTGGTGCAAAAGGGAAAAATGTTGGTAAAGGAACAATAGATGTTAAAGGTCTTCCCAATTTGGGAAATGTTTTCCATGTTAAAGGACTGATGGCAAATCTTATTAGCATTAGTCAACTTTGTGATAAAAATCTTCATCAAGTTTGAAAAAGATATGTGCAGTGTGTTTAACTGTGGAGATGAGTGTGTTATGACGAGTACTCAAGCTTTAGACAACTACTACTCTATTGAAGAAGGAGTAACCTGTCACAAAGCTCAAATCGATAAAGTGGAACTTTGGCACTAGAAACTGGGGCATGTGAATTACCAACAACTCAAGAAACTAGAGGAGGTGAAAGGTCAGCTAAAATTTCTGGTAAAATTGAAAAAGTATGCAGCTCTTGCACCAAAGGAAAACAAACAAAAGACACACACAAAGTGTTGTAACACCATGGTACGTCTTGCTGCTTTGAACTTTTTCATATGAATCTTCTGGGTCCTATTGAAGTTGAGAGTATTGGTGCCAAGAGATATGTCTTAGTCTGTGTAGATGACTTTTCAAGGTTTACATGGGTCTATTTTCTTAAAGAAAAATCACTTGCTAGTCAAATACACACTTCACATGGTATTTGGATAAGTAGGTTATGAACATATCATAGTAGAGAATTTGAGAACATTTCATTTTCTGAATTCTGCAGTAAAAAGGGAATTAAACATGAGTTTTTAGTGCCTAAAACACCCCAATAATTTGGGGTTGCCGAAAGGAAAAATAGACTGCTTCAAGAAATGCCCAGTATCATGATATGTGCAAAGAATCTTTCTAAAAGATTTTGGGCTGAAGCTATTAATACAACATGTCACATTTCAAATCAAGTGTACCTTAGAGCAGGGAGTACTATGACATCTTATGAAATACTTAAAGGTCGTAAACCTAATCTTAAGTACTTTCATATTTTTGGGTGCATTTGCTATATTCTCAATGATAGAGAACAATTAGGTAAATTCAATTCAAAAAGTGGAAAAGGGTTTTTTCTTGGATACTCATGTAGTAGCAATGTTTTTAGGATTCTCAATCTAAGAACAAGAACAATTCAAGAAAGTGTTAATGTAGCTTTTGATGACTTGTTTGATACTGTAGGAAAAAGAGATGAAGATGATGTTCAAGATCTTTTTGAAAAACATGAAAATCAAATTATGGACACAAACAGGGACAGTATTCCAAAAAGTAATGAAACACATTTCAACGAACAGAACCGAAGTGCTCCCGATTCCACTCAAAATAACCAAGGAAGAAATCTTGATTTAGAACTCTCCGGGAACAATATTGATCTGCATGAGGAGCCTTTGGTAAGAAGAGATCCATCAGGCAAAATTCATAGAAATCATCCAATTTCTCAAGTAATAGGTAACATTCATGAAAATCTTCGTACATGTACTAAGGGACGAAGGGACTACGCAAAAATGGTAAAACTTGCTTGCTTTACTTCTACTTTCATTTGATACATGACATTGGCTGAGTTTCTTCAAACCGTAAAAAATTGACCTCAAACTCTGGGGGAGCATGTGACAAAGACAGTTGATGAAGAGGTTGCAATAATTGCTGAATTTGCTAAAGAACTGGAAGAAGATGTTAGTACTGATGAGAAGGAGAAAACTGAGTATGATAAGCCTGGCGATTCAAGTGATGTTGATGTTGCAATCACGAAAAATACTCCTTCCAGCGAAGAAAAGGGTACTGAACCTGATTCTCCACTCAGGCCTACCCACCGTACTGTCCGTTGTGCTTCAACACTGGAGGAGCCTATAATCGTTGGAAGTTATTTGATGAGTGGGATCTCATCTCTGAACATTTACTAAAAACTTATCAGCTTGAGAAGTATGGTTTGGTTACATACTTGGAGTCAATTCACCTAGGCAAGACTCTTACTATAAATTGCAAGTATGTGAAAGAAATGATGAGAGAATTTTAATGCAACCTAACAAAATCTATGAAGGATCAATCCAGTTCCCGTTTGGTCAAGTCTTTTCAAGAAAAAATGTCCTTCATTAATCAATGATTTTCTTCATATCCTCCTGCGCCTCTAACTGATTTGGTGTTATATATCATGTGACTGGATGAAATGTGTCTCAATGGCCTAGAAACAAGAAAACCCTTGCCTCCTTGCTCACTTCAAAATATGCAATCTTTCATAAAATTGCATATTTTAACTGGTTGCCGTCTAAGAATAGGAATGTTGTGACCCACACTCAAATGAAACTTCTCTATAAGATTGGAAATAGTGTGAAGTTTAACCTAGAACAGATTATTTTTTATGCTGTGACTAACTTTGCTGAATGTGAGTCTGACTTTGGAGGTTTTCTATTCCCATGCTTAATTTGGAGGATGTTAAAAGCATAAAATGTCACATTTCCTGCCTCTTCCCACTTTTCCTGTGACCCCACTCTACTCAAAGTGGATACTAAACTTCTTGATCCACCCCACGTCCGCGATATGGTAGAAGTTCACAAGGAATCGGAGGCAGTCCCTGCACGTGAGCCTGAGTATGTTCCACCACCCTCTGCAACAGTTTCCATTCCAGTCTCCCATTTGATGATATGGATTCCAATGGTCAATTCATGGCGACGGGGTGCCGAAATTGATGCAACTTACTGGGCTCAAGTGGAAAAAGATCTCCAAAAACTACTTCCTGGCCAAAAAGGGGGAGATGAAGCAGGTGCAGGAGAAGGTGCTGGAGCAGCAACAAGAACAACTAAGGGAAGTGATGATGTTGGAACAAGTGGTTCGAAGAATATTTAAACAATCTGACTTTCTGAATTCTAAGTTAATTTAAGTATTATGGTTGGATGCATGGACATCATTGGGTTGGTTTGTTTACTATGAGTTGGTTGATGCATAAGACATCTTCTTAGTAGTATTACATTAAGAGGGAGTGAGTATAGCTGTTTGTGATTCATTACGACCCTCCCTCTGTGTGTTTTGTTGCAATGACATTTAGGGGGAGTGAGTGGGGCTATTTGTGATCCATCTATATATATATATATATATATATATATATATATATATATATATATATATATATGTATATTATTAAGATTGTCAATACTTGGATAAGGATTTTAAAACAAATCCTTATCAGAATTAACATCCTTGTTGTCCTCATACATTTAATAACTAACAAACTTCCTTGGGAAGTTTTTCTGTTGGTCTTTGTTTTCTCTGTTTTAGGAAATCTCCATCTAAATATATTAAAGGCAAGACAAGTCATTTGGTTGTTGAACGAGACAAAGAGAAAAGAAAAAGAGTTGCAAAGTTGAATCATCCACAAAGTTGAAAAGTTGTTCTCACATACACTCACTTATAAATTGTGAGAGTTGTAGAGATTTCTCTCAAAAGAAATTCTCTAGTGTATGTTAGATTATTTGAGAGTAAAAGATTTGATTGATTATCTTGTTCTATTAATATCTTAATTTTGAGTGCAATATATGAAACACCGTATTCCGATGTTATCAAGAAGTTTAAGATGCTCAGACTTTTGAATGTCTGAGTTTTAGTAATCTTATCTCTGATTTATCTTTTATAGTTTTGTACAATTCTATTTCAACTTTGATTGTTTTGTCTTCAGTGTTGCCACACATTGTTCAACACTTGCCGTAATCGGGGCATAAATTATTTCAGTAAGGGAGTTGTCCTGCCTTGCTAGTAATGGCAGTGAGTTCAGTTTGAGCCATTATTCGTTAGGTAAAAAGAAAACAAAAGGGAGAAAGTATTAGAGACAAGATTCACCTGCTCTGATACCATGAAAGAAAAGCATGAAAATGATAAAAGATGATAGAAGATATTATTTTGAGCTAAGGGATTTATTCATTGAATGTATTACCACGCTTTACATGTTGGTTACAGCATGAATATATATACAATCAGTTATGAAGTATCAATCTTCGATTTAACATCCATAATGCATATATTATAATCAAAATATTGATTTTTAAGGGTAAAATACATTTTTAGGATGATAATGATATATTTTAATTTTTAAACATTTGTATATAAAATTAAAATGTGATATAATTTCAAAAATAATATTGTTTTGAACGGATTAACATTTTTTAAAAGATTAAAATTATTTACTTTAATTTTACCTTTTTTTAAATCTTAATAATTTTTTGATAATTTAAATTATTTGCTAAGTGATTTGTTGATTAGTTTGGTTACTTTTATTTTTTCTGTTTTGTGAAAAGAAAATTATGTTACCTACAAAAATAAGAATTCAATTAATTTTTATTTGAATACGACATGAACTATAGTTTACTACTTATATACTTAAGTAATTAATATGTTTGTGACTTCTTATTTAATATATGTGACTTCTTATTTAATATATGTGGCTTTCAAATGATAATTATTCAAAATATTTGATATTATTTTGTCCTTATATGCATATGTAAGTATTACAATTTATGTAATGCACTGTTGAAATCATAGGGAGAGAAATGAATCAAATTTGTGACTCTGTCATCCGAATTAGCCAGTGCCAACAAAATGCGGTTCATAACCTCTTCTTGATTCGGCGGATTTTCCATCTCAACCATTTGATTTCTCCTTGCTCTGTGTCTTCGGGCTGTAGCTTCAATTTTTGGATCACAAGGAACAAGATGCTCTTTTCCTTTAGACCTGGTATGCATGCACAACCGTTGAAACACTAACAAGAAAATATCCACGTAAAATCGAAATAGATAAAAATAAACAGAAATTAAATGTGCAAAAATAAATTATTGCCTAGTCTAGTCTTGTTCTAGTTATTAGAATAAAAACTAAAACACTAAACTCAGTCCCCGACAACGGAGCCAAAAACTTGTTCGCCTATTTTATAACCTAACGTTCCGCAAGTGTACTGGTGCAAGTGTATATAACAGCAAGCCAGGTCGATCCCACAAGGACTGACTTAATGACTAGTTTGATACTCTAAATATCCTAAAGCACTCCTAACTAGGCTCTCAATTGGATTGATTTTACTATTAAAATAATTTTCCTAAACTATTACTTAACATTCAAGTTCAAGAAACAAGAAAACACTTTATCAAATAACCAAGATTGGAAGACAAATTCTAGAGAATTGATTTCAGAACTAACTAAGTATGACAACCAAATTATTCTAAACTAGCAATGATTATTATCGTTATTAGACGGCATTAATATATGTTAATTCTCCTTTCGAAGTAATTAACTTGTAGATTCATTATCCCTAGCCACCCTTTCAAGTTGACTAGACCTAACAAACTCCTAATCGATCTTAAACCAATGACTACGCACTCATATAACCTCCTTTCAGAGCACTCAACAAATACGCTATGTGTTGTCTTTCCATTCACAAATTCCTCATTTCAAAGTAAACTTATGAATTATATAGAATTAGTTTAGTGATCAAGTTAACTATTCATAAAAATAAATCACAACACATAGATAATAATAAGTAACCATTAGCTAAAATAGAAAACTTCAATTAATGAAACATCGTCAAAACCTACTTTCAAAACTCTAGAATAATAAAGAACTACTCACACATACTCATGTTCATAACATAAAAATGTTCATAGACAAACATTATCAGAAATAACAAGAATGAAAAAGTGAATACGAACCCTAATCTTTGTCTTGATCTTGATCTTTGGATCCCTTTTCTGCCTCTCTTGTATCTCATCCTCTTCAATGCGGTAAGTGATGGTCTCTGAGAATAGAGTTTCGAGTTTGGGGACCTCCTTATATAGTTAAGGCTGAGTTGGGGTCCAGATGGGCTTAAAAATCGTAAAACGCGCAGAATCAGATTTGGACTCGGAGGACTCACTCGCTCGAGTCAGAATCTCACTCGACCGAGTCACAATTTCTGACCAACTCACGTTTTGCTCTTCATTTCTCACTCGACCGAGTAGGAATCTCACTCGACCGAGTGAGATATTCTGCCCATGCTTCAACTCCTCTTTACTATTTCTAACTTTTCTTGCTCGTTTTTTCATCCGAACATTGCAACGGACTTTTTGGCCTTTTTATACCTGAATATCACTAAAACAAGCAGAAACACGTCATCTAGCTCAAAATATGGATTTTAATCACTTTTCGTCCAAATACACATGCATATGTCACAAATTACCTTTAATTGACCTAAAATACATGTAAAAATAACATATATCAAATATTCAGCATCATCATATCATGCATTCAAATAATCGAATTTACAAAATTTCTGAAAATATAATTAGTAGTTTTAGTTTGTGATAATGAAATGTATTGAAAGTAAAATATAAAAGAATTGAATAGTCAAAATTTATGAAAATATAACTGGTAGTTTCAATTCGTGATAATGGAAGGTATTAAATGTTGAAAAAACACACATGTCACTACAATAATTCTGCAAAACGATAACGGTGGAAAACCGTTGTCGTTTGCTATAAATGAGCGTTGTCGTACCTGGCGTTGTAGTAGACCCCTACCTACCACAACGGTTTTTTACCATTGTCGAAGATCTTTACCACAACGGTTTTTAACCGTTGTGATTGACATTTACAACAACGCTCGTTACAACGCAGCTCAACCGTTGTCGTTTGTATCACAACACTTATTGTTAACAACAGTTATTAACCATTGTCGTTTGGGCCTTTACAACAATAGTCATTACAAGGGTTTTTGACCGTTGTGGTTTTAATTTTTACAACAACATAAAGACAACGATTTTTTATCGTTGTTGTTTAACCTTTATAATAGGGGTATTATTTTCATGTTTTAATTTTTTTAAATATTTTTAAATAATAAATAATTCAATAAAATACATCACATAAAAGGAGAAAAACGTAAATAAACTAACAATTATTTTGATAGTCAAATAATCCAATTTAATATATCTGGTACATTGTTTTAGCATAAAACATCCAACAATATGTTTTAGAACTAACATAAAAAATTAACCACACAACCGGATCTTCTTGAGCTTCAACACACTTCACCCTTCCTTGTCAATGGTTCCTGGCGAATGATGATGACAAAACTGCTCTCTCTTTCTTTCTCGCTAGTATGCAAAAATTTCATTCGTCGGTATTGCAACAACTCATGAAAATCATAAATACCTCGCAAAATCCAAAAAATATTTCAACAAAAAATAAATAAGCAAAGACAGAAAAATAATGAAAATAAATAAAAGTTTACCGATAATTCAAACAAATCATCGTAGAGACATCTATTCATAATGACAACAACACCCCAGTAATATCATGAGCATATATTTAAAATCATAAGATCCTCATTGAAGTACAATGCATTTTCCAACCCCTCTAACAAAATAATGAAGCAGAAGTAATGCAGGTTATAAAAGTATTTTTCAGTAGGTATGTATCTATAACAGGAAGAAAGTGCAGTCATGGATTCTTAATGTGCAAATTTCCTAATTACACAAAGGCTCTCAAAGTGTTCAAATATTATGAATAATGCCAAGTATTGGAATGATCAAGTAATTTTATTATTTACCATTGCAAGAAACAAAGATATAATCAAGCTTCACGTATTAAACTAATATTTCGTTGATCCCTAAAAAATAGATACATACCTACTGAAATTGGATTCGACATTGTTTTCTTCTTCGATCTTAATAATGTCGCAAAGATGACCCATCAAATTCAGCTCCCAGGTATTTTTCTGATTAATTTCCAACATGCCTAAGAATAGAGTTAGAAAATTTTTTAAAAAAAAGAAAAGGCAAACACTGGCAGAAATTTGAAAATTCAAATAGAGAGGTTGATGCAGAGAATCTGTTATTTTCTTAGACTTACATTTTTTGGTGAACATGTTGCTGGTGTACATTTTAAATCTCCTTCACCTAAATCCAGTTGGGGCTATAACTTAATATGAGCAGATGGTTGTGACATGCATAAATTGCAAGGGATAAATTCTAGACTCCAAATTTTGATTGTGAGGCAAGTACATAATATTACCTGTGCATCTAAAGCACTATCCAATACTTAGGGAAGTAAACGTGCAGGATGTCCCACTCTAATAAGTATGTATAAGTATGCTAATCTACTAAGACAAATGAAGTATCAGAAAACCTGCATGTAACTGAGAGCCTCTTCAGCACCAATTCTTAATGCTAGTTGGATAAGTTCTTTGTCTTCCATTTCATCTATATCATGCTCCTGATTCTAAAAAACAGCTAACCTTTCAGATCAGAGTACTAAGCCTCCAGAGAACATTTTATTGAGAGAAGGCAGAGTTACATATGCTTATATATCTCATCAACAATAGATAATTAAAACAAAACTTTACTTTGACATCATACCTTTCCTCCCATGGTTTTGTTTCTTTTTGGAACAATGCCAGATGAAGGTGCTTTAAACCTTTTTGAAATAGGATCATCTGTAATCAAGAACAATCATCGTAAATGTATACAGAAATCCATAAACAGGAAGAATGAGAGAGCTACTTTGTCTCGGCCCTCAGGCCTCAACATTTCTAAAGCATAAGCCAGAATAGACAAAGAAAGTGAATAGCTAAACAAGTTCAGTGTGTTACGGAGTACAAAATACCTTCAGGTACAAGCCACCACAGATCACCATAAGTTGATCTTCCATGAAACACCTAAATAATAAATACCGAGGGCCGATGCAGTTGATGAAATGGATGCTCGAGCAGCAGGGGGTTCATTGTTGAGCGCTTCTAATGTTAGTCTAACAAACACACAAGTTTATGGCACAAAAGGGACATAAATTATCTGTCAAGTAAATTGTGTTATTAACTTGTGAGGAAATCATTCTCGCACCTGTATCATTATCCGCACATATCATGATTAGTAAAGAAGAAATCTGATAGACAACTAATATCCTAGAATTTACTTCTGAAAAAAGAAAACTAAGCTCATGATCACATTTTACTAAAACAAAAATATAATAAATCCATGTTATCATTAAGTATCATCTAAGGTTGCTCATGTATGTGAAACTTTGCATCTAGATGTGAATTATCCGTTTGTATGACATTCATGTAGAGCGCCTTATTGGTTAAAACGTATCAGACAGCCACTTCTTGGCTTGCTCCAACTCTCCAACACTCATCCTCTCAACTTGCTCTCCGTACCTGTTTACTAGCAAGAAAGAAAGTGAGGACAACAATTGGAGTGCCAAGCAATAACCATGTAAGAAAGGCAGTTAAAATCATTATTTGAGAATCCCGTAAGTACTTCTGACAGGCAACAATATTTTATTACATTTAAGAACTTCGCACTTGATTTTAAACTTATGGGACAAAGGGACAGAGAGTGGTCGAAATAAAGATGTACTGGAAGTAGAAAGAAAATGTTTGAGAACACCAAAATGGATGTGCACACTCATTCATAATGGGCAGATTCATACCTAACATCAAAGAAAAGCTTTTTAACATGTTTCTCCAGGGGTTTCCTTGCATGCTCCCGAACCTGATATCAATCATATTATGTAATCAACATAATGTACAAGCAATGTCTGCATTTGTGAACTATAAAAGGTTGTGCTCCTTGAATATAGTTATATAAAAGCTAAAAAGAAAGAGAATGAGACATTAGTAAAATTACATGACATAAAAGCTACAAGATTTCAGCATAATGGAGTAGATCACTTGTCATCTTGACTAGAATAGATAGATACATATACATAACATATGCAGTAACCAAAGGGAAATTATGAGTTGATTAGCTAGGGATAAAAAAGAAGACCATATATCAGAAACTTTGATTTATACAGAATTTTACCATTTGAACGCCAAGACGTTTTGAAAATTAGCATTGAGGTTTTAGGATATAAAAGGAATTCACAATCTTCATATTTCCCTCCCCAGGAGATCTAGTATTGCATGCACTGGGAAGGAATTGCAGTCATCTATTTTTAGCAAAAAACAACAATAATTTCATCTAATTTTTGCTCTAGGAAAGAAGATTTCATAGCTTTTATCTTCCCACAGGAAATGAATCATCCAGGAGAGACTCAAGAACTTTTACCACACGCATGTTTAGACAAAATTCAGCTTCGTATTGCACACACAAGGTAGCAATTGCAGCCATCTGCTCTGGAGGGGAAAAAAATTCATAATCAGGATTCACAAAGCAAACTCAAACAGCACCCATGCTATTTGAGTCATCTCAGAAGACAAAGTCAACCATATGGGACAAACACAAATTCAGTCTACGTAAGAGGATAATTAGCTGGCAGAACTGAATTACCTTTGTAGCTGCTTTAGCAGGATAGTCTCCGTTTAGTCTAGTATCCAAACACTGATGTACCTTCTCTTCTGACAGCATTGGTGTTGCCTGTTGTTATTTGTCTACGAATTAGTCAATATGTGTAGATATGTATGTACATGGAAACAACAGGGAATACCCCTCATTCACACATGCACAAACACACACACATATATTTCTTTTACAAAGCAGAATAAGGAAAATAATTACTAGGAAAAATGCATACCCATGTCACAAGAGAATGATGTCCCTTTGGCCGTGTATGATCGAATACTTTATAGCCAGTTAAGAGTTCTAGGAGTACTACACCGAAACTGTATACATCACTCTTCTGGCTAAATACGTAATATCTTGTGTATCTACCACCAAAAATGAAGTAAGGTGAGACCCAATGATAGTAACTAGTAACTACAAATTCAAACTAGTAGTTCTGTTAATCTCTTCTAAACCACGAGGTTCGAGAACAACGGAAGGATGAGGTACAGCCTTATATGGGGATTCAAATTACTGGCCAAAATCAGCTAGCTTAGCAACTTGAACATCATCAAAAAGTAAAACATTGCTGGATTTGATGTTACGATGAATAAGTCCCTTCTCATGAATGTATTCTAATCCTTTCGCAGCACCTACAACAATTTTGACTCTTTGGGCCCATGATAGAACTGGAATTGGCTGTGAGTCATTCACCCCTTGTCGTCCTATTACATAGACTCCAATATCTGAAACTGGGTCACGTCAAGAAGCTAAAATGAGAAAATAAAATGAAAATTGTATCTGGAAGTACATTTCATAAACTGAACCAAAAATAAAAGGAGTTCTTCACCAGAATAAATTAAGTTAAGCTCCCCGTGAAGAATGTCATGTAGGTACCCATTTGGAGTGAACTCATAAGCTAGGACTCTCAGATCACCATCCATACAATAACCGAGTAGTTGAACCAAAATTTCATGCTTCAGGGTAGATACCTTAGTGACCTACAAAACCACGTATTAGAATATCATATCGCATACCAAAATTATAGATTATACAACTACATTGGCCAAACCTGTGCCACAAATTCCTCGTTTGGGAGGTTTCTGTAGGCTAGCTTTTTAATTGCTGCATCCCCTCCACTTTTCAGGACTCCACGATAAACACTTCCATCACCAAATAAATTCTTTAAACTAAAGTTATCTATAATATCTTTCAGTTAATCTAATGAAATAGCAAGGATACCAATCGGCAGTGTATTAGTATTTTCTTTGTCATTTAATCTGCCTACTGCAATGGCAGGGCCAGCAATTGGTAACATACTAACAGTTTCTTTGTCCTCTCGTTCTGCTTCGATGGCAACAGTGCAAAATACAAGTTTAATGACCAACAAAGTTCAAATATCAAATAAGAAAGTTTTATATGTGATAAAATAAGGAGAAAGGAAAATAGAACATCAAAGAAAGGATGATGTGTGGATGGTAAAAGGAGGAGAGAGTTTGAGGTAAAAAGCTTGAAGAGGGGTCATACCCAGAGAGGAGATTTAGAAGCCTGACTTTCATGCGGCTTCAAATTTGTTGCGCCAGGGTCTCTGCCAAGGCTGATCGCCCTAGCTTACTTTGAGGTGCTCCTGTCAAGATAGATTTCAAACTTTCACTCTCTGCTCGCCATGCAGTTTCTAAAGAGTTATCAGCACCAACACTCCCCGATTGTGTGGATGTTATAGATGTAGATTGGCCAATCAAAGTAGCCCATGGGATGTCAGATGTACTTCGGGGTCCTTGATTAAATGAAAGAGCCTGCACAGCAGCTAGGACTTTTGGTTCGGAGGACACTTGATCTATCTTGCTAATAACTCCGACAGTTCTTGTAACTGGATGTAGAAGCCATAAGTATTTTTAAAAAGAAATATAGAAGCCATAAGTTAATCACATGAAGATATAAAATTTAACATAAACACAAGGCAGCAAACTCTCTCTTTCTTCTATTCTTTTGGAATTCAAATATCAAAACAAAATGATTTAGCAAACCTGCATTCTCCATCAAGCTCCTTTGCAATTCTGATTGCTTTTGCTGAAGCCACTTCTGGAGCCTGGGAAGCTGGTATTACAACCAACAATATGGCATCGCTGCATTCATCATATTGACTTTGTGAGGAAGAAATGGGGCATCAGAATGCTGAAAATTGGGCATAAAAGTTCTAGTACTTAACTAGAAATTATTTAGTTCAGTCCACAGGTCTCGAAGGCATAGTGTCTACATAAGCTTGCCTTACGACGAAGCATTAAGCTACAAAGTTAATTAACTATCATTCTATATGTAAATCGGTAAAGAACCTGTAAAATATATTGATTTGATTGAAACTAGTCGAGTATGAGTATGAGATAAATCTAAAAACTTATTAAACATGATCAGTCTCCCTACAGACTAAGCTCATATCACAGCTTTCAAAAGAACTATAGAGTAAAATGCACAAAATTGATTTCTTGCAGAAAATAGAAGTGCAGACTAAAAAATGCTCATAATCACTTACCAACGAATCATCACGATTTCCCTTATCCGTCCCAGGCAAATCTATCAACTTTAAGGGAGGCACTGAAAGACAAGGTAAAACAAGGAAGAAGACAATATATTTGTCCAACGACCAAAAGAATAAACATTATTGTGTGACGACCAAATAAAGTTTAATACTTTAATTATTATGAGAAACACCGACAATGAGGTGCAAAACGTTGATAATAGTAATGCAAGCCTAATAAGTCAAAAGTTTACATGTCTACGAAGCCATTGCATAATCAATTTTTCTTTAGAATATGTAAATCCAGCTAGCAGTGTGTCGCTTTCATAATCCCTGGAGCAATATAAGATACTTGATTCTAAACACCCAATTTTTTCAATTTTACAAAGTGGCCAACATAAAATATTTCATTTGAATCTTGGGAATACTCCGGGATCGACATGTAAAATCAAAAGCATAATCAGGCCTCGGATTTTATTTATCTAAAAGGTAAATCAGGTGATCTTAAACAGAAAGTACCTGTACTTGTTGATCCAGGGGAATACCTACACGCGAAAGACAAAACAAATATAGAAAGCATAATATTTAGCTTAAATAGATTAAATTACAGAGGGAGGGAGAGAGCCGAATTTAAAACCTTTTCAAAAAACCATTGTTGTGTTAACTATCAAAAGTTCAATTCCATTGACTCAGAAAGAACAATTTTGAGATTGGTTGTATAGGACACTGAAACCTAGGAATTACATCACTTGAAATTCTCATAAGGAAAAGGAAATTGAAATTGAAATGGAGCATACCAGGTTACCAACTGAACATGTCGTGGGATTAAAGTACCAAAAACAAGCTAGGGTATGGAGAATGGAATACAATTCACTAATTAAAACCTTAGATTCACGAATCTCAGTAAGAAAACACCTAAATATAGAAATAGGAAACATGTCATAGTATAATTTTTACCATAGTAATCGATTGTGCCGATGCACAACCCTTCGATGCAGGCGGAACATAGCAAAATGTTGTTGAGTCTGCAGTTATTGATGGCCATAATAGTGAATAGCTCAGAAGCAGCGGCAGACAGTTCTGACGACGACGATGGAAGCAGCCATAGCAAGAAGGAGCATCGACGAGTGCCGCAATTCAAACTGATACCCTTTGACATGTCTTCTTGGATGAGGGATGACAATTAGTAGCGATAGTGGGGGTGAAGGAGACAGAGACGGCGACGATGGGGGCGAAGGAGACGGGGAGAAGGAGACGACGATGGCGAGGATCGACTATTTCCCGTTTATGGTGTCAGGGTAAGATGGCTAAAAACATGGTTAGGGTTTGGGGAAAAATAAGAAACAATATTAATTAGGATAGCGATTTAAAAATTAAAAAAAAAAATTAAGGTGCTAATTGACAACCCCAAATACAATGGAAGAGTAAAACCGTTGTTGTTCAGCGCATTTATATGCTAAACGACAACGGCAGAACGACAACAGCAATATGTAAAACAACAGTATTTTTCCAATAGACAACGGTTTTTGTCCAAAATCGTTGTCTTAAAGGCGTTGTTGTTGTGCACTTTTCTTGTAGTGTGTAGAAAAATATGTAATGAAGAAGAAAGATAATTGGACAAAAAACATCAACTCTTGGTTTTATATTCACAAATAATATATAAATTAATATTTTTATTATACATTATTATTGATATAATAAAAAATACTCATTCGGTGCATCACACGGATGAACACGTAGTTAATTAAATAATTGCAATTAGGTATGATGATGAGATTGAGATTTGTTAGGAGTGGAGAATGAGAAAATCCGTTGGGGAACTACAAAATCTGTTTGTTTATTTATTGTCAGCTTTTCACTTTTATTAGCAGATGAGCTGCCACCACATGCACATGGGGCCTCGTGCTTATTTTATCATTACTTCATAATCTAAACCCCTCTTTCTTTATTTTCTTTATTCTACTAAATACTCCCCATCTCTCTCTCTCTCTCTGCTTAATTTATCACTATTTAACTTGACTATACGAAAACCTAAACATACACTAGTTAGTAAAATATTCAACAACTATAATTAGGTATTGTATGTGTATGGACATATTTTCATCTTTTGAATAGAGTTACAATCATTCCGGTCAAAATTACGGGGGATAACTAATGTACGAATTTATCAAAGTAATGCACATATTAATAAGTTATTCGGATGGCTACCAACGGAACCGGGAAAAGTATACAGGAAAGACATATTAATAATGATTTTATATATTGCATTACAAATATTTTTGCTTCAATTCAAAGTTTTATGTAAATTTTTGAGGTAAAATAATTTAACTTGCATGTCTATCATAAAATATAAAAGGTCATTAATTTGACTATACGAAGTTTTTCACAAGTTTTTATAGCATTTATTTTTTCAATTATATCTTTAACATAACTTAAGTTTTAAATGTAAAATTTGATTTTAATATCACAAAAATATATAAATGAGTATTAAACATCATGAATTAACAAATATATGTTATAATTGATACAATATCTATTTTCCATAATTTTGACATAGTACTAACTTTTAGAATAGTTTTAATTATTAAAAGATCTATTAATATGTGGAGTATATATAATTCACAAAGGATTACACGTGATGAGTATAATCTACTCCTTCCGTCCCACCCAAGTTTGCACACTTTTTTTTTTTCGGTACGTTCCACACCAATTTGCACGCCCTTAAAAAGGAAAGTTCATCTCACAATATCTACTCTTAAAATCCCTATCCTCAATCTCCACGTTTAAAAAAGTCAACCAAAAAAAAAAAAATATTTTTTCTTAATATACGTGTCGGGTCAACCGTGCAAACTTCCGCGGGACGAAGAGAGTATGAACTAAATGCAACATAATAGGATACACACATAATATAGATTGTATACAAATAGGGGTTTTTTTTTTTTTTAATTGAATGTTCATGTTGTTCTTGATATGGTTTCCTACGAATTCCGGAAATAAGCCGCTTTGTATCCTCTCAGTTTCTTCTACTGGGGAAAATTGTGAAAAGTGCCCATTAATTAAAAGGGTGTAACTTTCTTATCCAATTTATTTGGACTGCACAATTGTAGTAATCTTATTTAATTTGTGCATATTTTTGTTTAAAAATATAAAAAAATGCACGTGAAGTGTTACGTGTGTGAATTCCGTCCGACAACAATTATGTGGCATTCCGTGTGCACTCCATCTGGATTTGATATCCTACGTATACTTCAACTTACAACAATAACATTTGCAAATTAAAATTAATGGATAACTTTTGCCAACAACAATTTTTAACAAAAAGAATTGGAAAAAAAATATCAAATTAGCAAAAATCTACCAAACCAAAAAAATAATAATTAAATAACATGAAATACACATATAATATACAAACAATTAATTGTAAAATTTAGAAACTAATAATAAATATATAAAGATCATAACTAAATTTTAATAATTTCTTAAGTAAATCTAAAATTATATTTAAAATCTAAAAAATATTTAAATTTGGTAACATAATAAAATATAATGTTTTATTTAAAACAAAAAATACGGTTAGAAAAATTTAAAATAAATTTGGTAAAAAATATAGAAATAAAAAATAATTATAATATCTGCACCTTATTTAATAATTTATATTGTATTTAGAATAAAAAAATACATAAATAATTTGTTAAATACAAATATCTTGATACAATGTAATCTAACATAATCTAAAATAAATTAAAACATCTAATATTTTTTACAATTCTAGCACATCGTTAAACAACATACACAACCTGTAAAAAAGTACTACCTCCGTTCCACTTTAACTTTCCTATTTTTTTTTTGTTTGTCCCAACTTAACTTTTCAGCCCATAAATGACAAACTTCTCTCACAATCTCCACCCTTAAAATCTTCACCCTCAATCTACACCTTTAAAAAAGTCAAATATTCCACAAAATCTATTTTTTCTTAAGTTCCGTGCCCGATCAAAGTAGGAAATTTAATCCGGGACGGAGGGAGTATGAATTATATACTCCGTCCATTTTTCTCTCTAAAAATGTATATAGATAGATGGAGACCTCTGTATCCTAATGAGCCAAGATTTCACATTTTTACGATTATTATATCCAATGCATTTTTAATTTGAATGTATCAGCTAAATTGTATTGAGTGATGAAGACCCCAAAAAGAACATGCATTAAATTCTGTTGTTCTTCTCCTTAGTTTTAAGCAAGAAACATCCTAAGTGAGGCATTTTGTCGAACAGGTCACAGGCAGAGAAATGCTCAAAAGACAGCTTAACTATCCACTATATTTGTGGAGGGGTTGGTAAGAAACACCGGAAAACATAAACCTAAACATTACAAATATGGTACAAACTTCCAAAATTGCAGTGTGGGTTGACAGTGAAAATGTTGCCACCAGCCATCGATGAATGAGTCGATTCAGATCATATTTATTTCTATTTGTATAAACATTCTTTCAGAAATCAGATGATTTGTCTTTGTTATTTGGACTCTCCATTCATTTGAAAAAGTTAGAGTTATGGAGTAATAAATTATTTGGTTGAAAATGACAAAAGAAGAAAACATAGATTTTCAGTTATTATTTTTGTTGTTAATAATGGATGCAATAAATTAAATTTGTCGGCTGACGGCAAAAAATTTAGTGAGCGTCGCATTTATTAATTTAACATAACATTATGAAAAGAATGGATCTTGTAATGGTGGGCAGTTGTGTTTTCTTATATTGTAATTTAGTTGTATACTACCTCCTCCATCCCGCTATAACTTTCCTATTTTTCTTTTTGATTTATCTCAACTTAATTTTTTAGTCCATAAATGACAAATTTCTCTCACAATCTCCACCCTTAAAATCTCCACCATCAATCTCCACCTTTAAAAAAGTTAAAGATTCCACAAAATCTATTTTTTCTTAACCTCCGTGCCCGGTCAAAGCAGGAAAGTTAAGCCGGGACGGAGGAGTATCTTTTTCTAAGACTTCGTGTGTGAAATTTGGCGTTTTGGTTTTTAATTTATATAGGCAAAAACTTGGGTGCACCATGTGCACAATAGTCTTATTGTGCATCGGTTCGGCCGCGGCCGCGGCCAATTGTGACTGAAAAGGGTATTTGGGCTGTGGAGACTGCGCGGCCGCGCACAACTGTAACTCAAACATACTTTATGCAAATATCAAACATACTTTATGAGTAAATCAACCATACCTATGTTAGAATTTTTGTGTCTTGAATTTGGTACACTTTAAAATTGTGACTCAAACATACTTTATGAAATTGTCAAACATACTTTATGCAAATATCAACAATAATGCATGTTGATGCTCAAACATACTTTATGAAATTGTCAAACATACTTTATGAGTAAATCAACCATACCTTAAGTGCACTATATTATGATTTTCTGTCTTGAATCTGTTTCACTTTAAAATTGTGACTCAAACATACTTTATGAAATTGTTAAACATACTTTATGCAAATATAAAAAATACTTTATGCAAATATCAACAATAATACATGTTGACGCTTAAAACATACTTTATGAAATTGTCAAACATACTTTATGTAAATATCAAACATACTTTATGAGTAAATCAACCATACCTTAAGTGCTCTATATTAGGATTTCGTATATGGTTGATTTACTCATAAAGTATGTTTGATATTTACATAAAGTATGTTTGACAATTTCATAAAGTATGCTTGAGCGTCAACATGCATTATTGTTGTTATTTGCATAAAGCATGTTTGACAATTTCATAAAGTATGTTGAGTCACAATTTTAAAGTAAAATAGATTAAAGACACAAAATTTTCAACATAGGTATGGTTGATTTACTCATAAAGTATGTTTGATATTTGCATAAAGTATGTTTGACAATTTCATAAAGTATGTTTGAGTCACAGTAGTGCGCGGCCGCGCCAACTCCACGACCCAACTTCCCTTTTAGTTACAATTGGCCGCGGCCGAACCGATGCACAATAAGATTATTGTGCACATGGTGCACCCAAGACTCACTCATTTATATATATGGTTGAAAAGGTTTTACTCCTGGAGTCTCTCATCTTTTTCTGTTTGGGTGTCAAATTCCGTAATAATATTAGAAAATGGAGTCGACAGTTTTCTGCAAAGTTAATTGAAGCGACAATTTTCTGTAAAGTAAGTAGTTGGAGATTCCAGTCAGATGATATCACAATTCACACACTGCTTTATTTAAGGACGTCAAACCAATGGACCACTCAATTAATCCCATATACTCCTATAATAAATCTTACTTATAAAGACCAAAACAAAATTCATACTACCTCCGTCAAAATCCTCAATTAAATTATATAGATATGGTATGTTAGATAATTAGAGACTATTTAGAAATAATTATAAATGTACTATTGAAAAAAGTATGGAAAAAAAAATAAAAGGATAATCATTTATAAACAAAGCATAAAACCTAAAAGAATATCAATAAAAAAACGAATATATTTGTATTATAGACAATTTTTTAGAGCATACACATATTTATATTTAATTATAACATTACCTGTCTTTACTTAAAATTTTCTAATAGTTAACCAACTCATAATTTATATATGGATTATATCAGAATTACAACATTATATATTTTTGATACACATTTTATACATAATTAAATTTAATAATGTTTCGTATATGAAAGCAAATTAAGTTTTTAAATAATAGTACATTGATATTATAGAGTATAATTAAACCCTTAAATTTTTGTTGTTTAGAAGACGCTAAAAGAAGAAGGTTGAGTTTGTTTGTTTGTTTTTATGTATGTTTTCTTTTTGGACATGGAAAAATCGTGTTTAAATATATAAGATGACAAACATTAACTAACACTATTATCTTCCTTGGTTCGTTTTCATACCGACAATGTTGAAGCATTAGAATTTTCAGTTAAAATACCGGAAGAATGGCCGTTTTTGACGACTTTGCTTCCCTTTCTATTTTACAAAAAGAGAAAGATGGTAGTAAGAATTAGTTAAAAAAAAGGCGATGGGTAAAGGAGAATCTATTTAAAATAAAGAATGGATTGATAAGATAGTTGGGATTAATTTAATCGGAGAAGAATAAGTGGGATTTGGTGTTACGGCGTGGGGTTTTGGGGATTCCCTCTAATCTCTGTCTCTTATCTGTATCTCCAAAAATTACAATATACTGTATTCATTCATTCCTTCATTCATGTGTTGGGCTCTGCAAATTCTGTCTATTATTTTATTCTTCAACTTCTCCAGATCCATCTGTCGTATGCTGTACCTTTACTTTTCTGTCGTCTTCTTGCACTAGGAATGTCTATATTTCTAGATTCTTCTTTCATCTATTTCATTCTCTAACCTTCTTATTTCAAACCTAATCTACATCAAAATTCACTCCATAAAATACCTAAATTCTATCTTACCAGCCAGGTAATGTCCCACAATACAGTTGCAAATCATCAATGGCAATGCTAATGAGTATGAATGATCGGTTAATCATAAGATGAAATAATGTGGAAAAAGTTGTTATTAAAATGAGGTATTTATTAACTTTTTCATTATGTACCAAACACCATACATAAAAATGGATCCTCATTCATTCTCATTCCCTACCCTTAAAACCCCCCAACCAAGCAGCCCTTAGAAAGTCTATAGGAATAAAAAAGAATCAGCCTAGAAAATTTCCGTACACTTTCTAATTATATGGTGAATCATCCACTTAAATAATACCAAAGTAGGTAGCATATAATTAGTCATTGAAACAAATCTAGTTTTAATTTTTTTGTCCAATAAAAATAGATCACTTATTATATTAAATATATTATCATTTTATTTTATATCTGCCCCTTATTAATATTTTCTATATTCTACATTTAAAATAAATTCTAAAACAAAGTGATGTATAGGGGCATAAAAGTAAATAAAGCAAAAATTAAAGGCTTAACTATATTAACTATATAAACCTATTTTTATGCGACGAATGTACTACAATCTACGTTTGTTAGTTTTTCTCAAATTCAATTTACACCTACTAATTTTATGACTTTCTAGAAATATCCTATAACTTTTGATTTTAAAGGACTATGCGGAATTTGTAGGCATCATGGTCAGATTGCCTATTTATCAAGGGGAAATTAGGAATTTTATATCAACATTGTTGGATGATTTTTAACATCGACATAAATTTGACAAAATAAAAACTTATAGGGGTATTTTCAAAATCAATAAGCTTTTTTAGGTTGAAAATCAATAAGCTGAGTAAGTATAAATTGGGCAATAATACATGAACTGGCACAAATTGAAATTTTTTCAGTTTCTTAGCGGTTGAACTGTAACAGCCAGCTCTAGATTTGACGGACTATCCTCATAAATTAACAAATATCTTTTTCAACACAGTTTGTTCTTACTCACGCGCACCTCAAGAAACTTTCAGAAATGTGGTATAAGTAACACTAACCAATTCTTTAAGCTATCTTCAACTGTACAGTCCATACATGTACAACCTTAAGATGTCCCTCAAAACTCGACTATACGGCCCACACCTGCAGCCTCAAGATACTCTCTTTTCGAGCGTATGATTAATTTATTCATATCTTCTTTCACCTAGAAGCATACGGGAGCCGCTCATTGTCTCTCCTCGACATCATTAGTCCTGCACGTCACATGAACATAAATCATATCTTCGGTTATCGTTTTGAGATAAAAAAATATTGTCATAATAATAATTTATGTGATAACTTGTGCTAGTAAAATTCAATAAAAGTACTCTTTTGAATTTGTTTAGAGACAGTGCATCGTCTCTAACAAGAATGAAATTGATAGCTAGGTTAGAGTTAATTAGAGCAATAATCGTAATTATTATTTTAATAAAAAGTAATTAAATTGATGCGAAAGGCTTGACGTGAAATGAAGAATTAAAAGAAGGAATTAGTTAATTTAAAGAATTGAACCCCCCGTCAACGAGTGAGTACTCATCTGCTCTAATTTGTCTTCACTCCCTTTGGCTGGAAACTGATTCTCAAAGACGAAATGCTAGAGAAGATCATGACTGCCATCTCTTCCACCACTAACCAATGCCCACAGGTCGGTTTCTCTCTCCTCTCTCTACGTCACAATTATTACACTAACATATGACCCCATCTTTTGTTTCCTAGCTTTTGTCTTAGAATATCCGTATTGTGTTGTTAATTTTTACCCTAAAAGCATCCCCACTTCAATTCTTTCTCTCTCTTTGTTTGCTCATAACCAGATACATCTGGATGATCATAAACCTTTCATGGCTTCATCATCTCCTATGGAAAAAACAAATCAAGATCCTCCGCCACCCCCTCACCACCTCCCTCTCAAGTGCCCTCGCTGCGATTCCTCCAATACCAAGTTCTGTTACTACAACAACTACAGCTTATCTCAGCCACGTCACTTCTGTAAAGCATGTAAGCGTTACTGGACCAGAGGCGGTACACTTCGAAACGTCCCCGTCGGCGGCGGTTGTCGGAAGAACAAGCGCCCTAAGCGCATCTCCTCCACCGGCGGCGATGGAGCTTCCTCCGCTGCCTCACCTGCTACTCCAAACCCTACCGTTCAATCGAAGATAGATCTGACGAACCGTATGCATAATCCCTTGTTTTATAATCCTGTTGAGCTTAACTTTCCATTTTCCAGCTTCAGTTCAGCTAGGGCTTCATCTGATACATTTGAGCTTCACTCGCAAATGAATGGGCTTGGATTAGGGTTTTCATCTGGACTTGAAGGAGGTTACAAAAACGGGTTCAAACCGATCCAAGATGTGATCAGTAACTCAACTTCTTCATCACCTTTTTCAGCTGTTGGTACTAATAACAATAACAACAGTAATTCTATCTTCTTCGGATCCTCAAGTTCAACAATGGCGTCGCTCCTTGCATCAACCCTGCACCAGCAGAAATTCGGCGATATTCAGGATCCCAAGAGTGTTCCGAGTTTGATGCCGTATGAGGATCCGGGTAAAGAAATGAAGCCCGAAAGAGAAAACGGGTCGGTTTGGAATCCGAACCCGAATCTTAACCCGATAGAGCAGATTAATTCATCTGATCCTTCTTCTCTTCTTTGGAACACTTGGTTCGACCCTTCAAACTTGGCTCCTCAGTTCCCTCTCTGATCTAGAAACTTCCATTTTTTCTTTTTCTGATTTGATCTCACTCTCCCTCCTCTTTCCCTATCTATTCATTAACTTGGGGGTATATCTTTTTTCTTGGGGTTTTTCTTCTTAATTAGTAATGATAGTAATAATGAAACATGAGAATATTATTCTGGGAGAAGTTGAATTGGGATCGGGGAGTTCTTATGGGCAGCAAGAAGAAGTCATCAGCCTGCAAATATTTTAGAGATGGAAGGCTGAGATTATCTGGGTTTGCTCCGAGAGGAACCTCGGATCCGACGGCCGAGGTTTCGTCATCAACCACATTGTCCGAATGTTATCGGTTGATGAGATTTTAGGTAAACCTTATCTAATTGTATGTATATATATTAGTATTAATGACACTGGTTTTGAATTGTGTATTTGGTTTCAGTTTGTTTATTGGGGGGGTTTACTTTAGAAGACATTTACATGTTGGGGGAAGTGATGTATCATGTTTTGTTTTTGTTATTATGTTATGGAAGCAATTGTTGGTTTTGAGTTCAGAGGAAATATAGTATTTATGGTATACAAGAGGGGTTGCTATTCCAATGTCACTTCTCTGTGTTAATGCACGCCTCACACACGTGTGGAAATATGTAAATGTTTATTTCTGTTGATTTTCTTACATAGCCAAGCTTCTTGCATCTTGTTTATTCACATACCATTGATTTTTTGGAGGAACTTAGTTTTATAACTAACTCCAAAAGATCGACACTTATGTACTTAAAAATGACAAGCTATGTTCCCCTTAAAAAATAAGATGACAAGCTATGTAGTGTAGTGGCATGCAGCACCCTTTACTTGCGATTTAACACTCACGGATTCCAATAGAGTTATGGCTGTTCACGAACTGAATCGAGTCTGATCAAGTTTTGAATTGTTTGTTAAATTTTGAAATAAATTGAGTTTGAACTGAGCTTTTTAATTTGGTATTCGTTAATATTTGCCAACATTAAAAAGCACGTCCTTTATTAATATTTTGTATTTGTAAACTCGAATATTATATATTATACTAGTTTTACTTAAAAAATTTGAGTTTCATTTTTTCAACAATAAATTTATAGGCATTATGAAATAAATGAGTTACATAAATATATAAAAAATGTTATTATTATTATCTTTATACGAGTCTAAAATATGTCAACGAATGACCATTCAACGTTCAAGCTCTATTTTTATTAAATGAGCAAAAATAAATCTATAAACGACTGCTAATTGAGCTCGAACATGGACCTTTTCACTAACTGTTCTATCAACAACCCTAATTATAGTTGGTAATTTATTTAGTACTTTGTACTCTCTAAGTCATGCAACATCATAAATAGTGATGGCTTATTATATTGTGTGATATAGTAGCATTGATGCAAAAGACCGTTTAGGCGACGCCTAGGCATTAGGCGGCTCCAATTTATTTCTGATAATGTCGAATTGGTTTCATCAGGCGTTTTTGGAATTAGGCGGTCCTGGTTTTTTTTTTTTTTTTTTTAATAATTGAAAACGTACTCGTTTTTTAAACTTGATACAGTAAATTAAATTAAAAAGATAAATCGTAAAAGTTAAAATCCTCACCCTTCTTATTCTAGCGGCAGAAAAAAGAAATAAAATTTAAAACTCTCTTCCACACACGTCAAGTTCCTCCGTCGCCCCCTCTTTTCATTCCATCTCGCGTAATTATTAACTATATAAACCTTTGTAGTGAAGTTTGATCCACTATAAGTATAAACTTATAACTTAGATATGTAGAAAATAAAATTTAAAAAGAAAAAGAGGAGCGCCGCCTAGGCGACTTAGGCACTAGATGATCCCAAACCATTTCGTCTTCATTTTTTGCCTTCTGCAACCATGTATAGTAGTAGTTAGTATAAATAATATTCGATAATAGTGGATATTACAAAAGTAAATACAATTACATGCATAATATTCGTTTTTCTAGTGACATAATTACTTTAGTTTACACTTATTTAATAGTACAAAATAATTATACTGATGTGTATATATATATAGTAATAGTTGTCTCATAATTACAATTGCTGGTTTTTTTAAGATTTAGGTTTTCAAAATGTGAATACAAATTTATGTTATTAGCCTTTTTCTTCATATTTCCTCCTATATTGTCCCTTAATTATTCGAACGAGACATAATATAAAGGAGTAGTTGAGTAATTTTAGCGAGTTGAGGGAAGAGAAAAATTAATTGAAGATTTATTGTTCATTTCATCTACTCCTTAATTGTTTTTACCCTAAGCTAAATCTAAAACTAAAAAAGACAGACGTAGCAATAATGAACAAAAATATTGGTAAATACATAAATAAACCTATGAATTTGAGACATCTCAAAATAAAATTACCCTATATACACTGCAAAAAAATTGTGATACTTTTTTTGAGATGACCGTTGCTGTCTCTAATAATAAATTTATGTGACTATTTATCGTCACAAAAGATAATTGATTGATGCAAAATAATATTTGATATGCACCTATTTTGTCATCTAAAAATAATATTATTTGTGATCGAGTTATAAAGACACTCAATTTGTGGCAACATACTATCTCTAATTTCTCTCCGTTCATAAATAAGTGTCATTTTAAGAAAAATATTTTTTCACAAAAGAATATCATTTTAACATTTTTTGTCTATTTCTTTCAACATCGTCCTTAGCTAAATTTAAGGAGATTTCCTTACAAATCTTATAATATTATATAAATAAGATATGGAAAAAAAATAGAAGAAATTTATGGTAATAAAAAAATTGATGGAGAGAAAAATGGAGTGGTGTTGTTGTCCATTCTAAATTTCTTACATTCCACCTGAAAGTTTAAAATAACAATTATTTTTGCACGAGGAAGTATATAATTATGGTAGTTAAATACTTACTCCCTCCGTTCACAAATAAGTGTCATTATATGAAAAACTATTTTTTCACAAATCAGTGTCATTCTAATATTTTTTGCATATTTCTTCCAACATTATCATTAGCCAAATCTAAGAAACTTTCCATATAAATAAAGTATTGAAGAAAAGATGGATAAATTTATGGTAATGAAAAAAAATAATGGAGAGAAAAGTGGAGGGGTGTTATAGTCCATTTTATAATTCCTTAAATTTCACCTAAAAATCTAAAATGACACTTAGAGGGTGTTTGGCTAAGCTTATTTTAAACATCTTATAAGCTCCAATATCTTATAAGTTTGAAGAGCTTATAAGATGTAATTTTTAAGGAGCTTATAAGTTAACAAATTGTTTGAATAAAAGAGCTTATAAGCTTGCAATTGAATATAGTGATTTAGCTAAAATTTTGGGTCTAATTTAAAGTTAATATTAAACACACATTTTGATTAGTGTGTGGAATGTGTATAATGTGCGTAGTGCGTGAAGTGTGTGTGTTTTGTGTGTAGTATGTGTAGTGTGTGAAATGTGTGTACTGTGTGTAGTGTGTGTAGTGTGTGAAATGTGTGTAGTGCGTGAAATGTTTGAAATTTGAGTGTAATAATTAAGATCTTAAAAAATAAGATGAAAATAAGTTGAGGTATAGCAGCTTATTTTTTTTAGATCTTATAAGCTCTTAGAGCTTATTTTTGCGTCTTATAAGTTCCTAAACATATTTTTTTTCCAAACACTTTGCAAGAGTTTAAAGCTCCTAAACATCTTATAAGATGTTTTTAGGAGTTTATAAGCTCACCCAAAGATCCTCTTATTTGTAAACGGAGGAAGTATTATTTGCGACAACCTTTTTAATATTTTAGAAAATTAATTTTCTTCTGGCGCGCGATATAAGACGGGGCTACAATTGTATCATAAAAAGATGAGTGGTAATTGGGGAATTTACCTTTATGATTTTTAAGGATACACTCACTAGCTAAAAAAAAAAGAAAAAGCTTTTTGCAACCATGAAGAGTGTATGGCAAAGAAAGACTATAGATAGCAACATTTTTTCCTTTTTGTGTGCAATTTCGTGGTGGAATAAATAAGTTGGTAGTTGTAGAAAGTAACAAAATGTCTTCGCAATCGTACGTTGAGTTGCTTATGTATCTAGGATCGGATATATATAATTATTTGCTAAAGGTTTATACTTTTTAAGAGGTGGCTAATACTTCATTTACAAACCTACACTTACTACTTTACAATTCTTGTCACTACAATCTAAAAATACATTTCACACTTCAATATGATATCTGTAATTCAAATGATTTTTTTTTCAAATTTCCTTTTTTGTCATTTACTTTATTGTTTATTAGGTAGTAAAAGAATTATTTTATCCTTAATAATCCTGGTTAAGCAAAAGTTTATTTATTAGGGTCTAACCGATGACTGATGAACCCTAAAAGGCTTGATGCTCATGCCCACCACCCTCAATTCCCATGACCATTAGATTTTATTAATCTCGAGACCACATTGTTCAACTTATTATGCTGGACTACGATACAATTAATGTTCCCTAAAAAGATACCACTAATGTTCTAAAAGTTTTTAGCTAAATAAGTTACCATAGCACAACTAGTTCAACATATGTATGTTACTCATCACCAATCACAAAGGACAATTACTCATAACTAAAACTAGGGACAACGCTAGGAAAAGAAAAGCGAAATGTTAAAAATTAAAGTTAGTGTAGGAACAGATAGAAGGAGAGGAAATTGCACCTTTTAGTTAATTTTTTTCTCAAGCCAACAACTTATTTTCTTGCAACAAGTGAGATGTAATTAGATCAATAAATTATGAAAAAATGATAATTAAATTCGACACTGTAATCGCAACCCCAGCCACCCAACCAAACATCACTCTTTAACACCCCCAGGCCCCTGCCACTAACTCCATCCACTTCCCCCAACCTAGCCACCCCAGCCCCAACCAAACATAGCCATAGAGTAATAGTATTTATAAAAAAATGATTATTTTTCTGAATCTCATCCCATCCAGAATAAGCTACCATTCTTCACTATCAAAATGTAGTCGCTGTTGCTTACGTTGCTCGCTTCAATAAATAAATGGTAGGACAAAAGTTAAGAGATAAATGGGCTGGGTCGAGAACCAGATCTTATTGGGCTAAAACTTGTACACACATATCGGGCAGAGTCTCATTTTCAGTGGTTGGGCCAAATTGTTGCACCCGGGCAACTAGTCATCATCATCTCTTCAGGACAGGAATAATATACCCTACAAAAGAAAAAAAAAATAAAAAAATTGACAAAGTAATATAATATATGAATCTTCCCTTCGAAAAGTGACATAATCAATTTGCGGCAAGTGAACAAAATTGAGGATTTTTTGTCATTAATATAGTACTGTTCCGCTCATTACATCATATGAACAAGACATACACTAAAATTGTCCAACTGAAAATACTACCTCTGTCTTTTATAAATGGTCTTTTAGATTTTATGTTTCTTTTATATATATTTATCCTTTTAATTTTTTTTTTTCATAGTTTTTGAGATACTACCCCTATTATTATTTCTAAATAATACTCCCTCCGTCCCGAATGAACTTGCACAGGGGGGTCGGCACGCATATTAAGATAAGTTGCTTTTGGGGATTTTGTTGACTTTTCAAAGGTTGATTGAGGGTGGAGATTGAGAGTGGAGGTTTTGAGGGTGGAGATTGTGTTAGAACTTTCCTTTTTAAGAGTGTGCAAGTTCTTTCGGGACGGAGGAAGTATCTAATTATCTAACATACCATATTAATATAATCTAATTGAGGGTTTATTTGTCTATAATCCATACCTCTTAATTTTCATATCTAATCCCAAAAGGACATCTATAAAAAAAAAGGGAAATAGTAATAATTTAAATCATATTGTATGAGAATTATTTACCGAGTGTTGTCGTTCGAAAAAAAATATAAATATTTAGGATAGTAGTCTAAATCATTTACCTTAGGCGTGGATGTTTGTAATATTTAGAAGATAATTATGTAAGTAATGTGACTGACGTATAACACATAACTAAATGTAAACTACCAACACAACAAGAACACAAGGAAGAAAACTAGAAATGAGTTAAAACTGGGTTGTTCTTTCATTAATGAGTTGTTGTAATTGAGAGCTGAACATCTTGTATTTATTACAATTTCTCACTCTAGATTTCCTCTTTTTTCACTCTTGTTTGTTGTAATTTCACTAACTATAAAATGAATTTACTACTGGGTTTTGGACTTAATTACAAAGTGGAAGATACATATATAACTTCCTAACATCTCATGTAGCATTTTAGACTTACTTACAAAGTGGGAGACACAATTATAACTTCCTAACATCTCACTTAGCACTAACGTCTGATCAGAGGTCATGTTAGCTTGCATGTTGTACATGTGTCACCCATGCATAAATTGCGTCAGTGGCACTATACCTTATATGCCGCTTCCAGCTCAGGTCGTTCCTTAAATTTGATACGTACACGTCACATGCAGTCTTATATGAGTTACGTAGAGCTCTTCAAATGTCATTGCTTTTAGTTTCAACCGCCCGACCTACACAAGCACCGTTACACACGAGGAGCTCATCAAATGGGGACATGATTGGACATCCCTGAGAATGTATGATTCCATGTTTCTTTTTTCTAAAGAGCGAGATGACCGACCTTTTTGCCTCTAGTTGGCTACATCGCCATTAACTACTGGATGTTGAGAGCCAACCTCTGTTTCCTCTATCTATCCTTCTGAGCGCGTACCTGCGGTACTGGGGTATGGCTCACTTAATGGGTGGTACACCAAATTAGCACCGTGGTGCTATTCGTCTACAGGGCTTCGAGGAGCCTGCTCTGCACGAGCTGACCCACGTGTAGCAGCTAACCCCCAATGATGGATGTAATTCTGGGTGGTAATACATTTACAATAGACGCAACTCTGGGAGAAGCTCATTGTGGGTCCCCTAGTCAATTCCCGATTAGAAATATATATGGTTCTTGGTTGGAGGAGATTGTACCCCGTCCCCTATCTTTAAATCGGCCCTTAGACCGTATTCTTGTGCCAATGGACTATTTACATTCTTGCGGTGAACATCATTCCAGATTGATCACATTTCTTTTTTCCTAATTTTAATCAGCACATTACTCTTCACTTCTATTTTTCCTTGTTTGTTATGCCGACACACCTTTTCCAGTGTTCGTGAAATCAAAGTGGCAAAGCTAAAGTATCACGGTTCAACTGGTTAGAGCGGTTCAACCGGTGGTCTAACAAGAGAAACTTAAATTAATTATTGGGATGCTTCAAAGTAGTATAGTTAGGTCCATAATCTACTAGAACCCAATGGTACTTCCAACTCTCGAGTGCATGAATTAGGAAATCGTGATAATTATTGGGTTATGAAAGAAAGGAATGGTTATGACTATGTGGGGTTGATTGATCATGCATGTGGGGGTGTATAACAGCCTTGATGGTTCCGAGGACTCTGATTAGAAGGTGGTAGCATTCTTCTTCCTATTTTCTATTTTCTTCTTGTTATTTGTTATCTTATACGGTCTTATTTATTATAGGAGGAGAATCTTTGAATAAACTGTGTTTGGTTACTTTGTTTGATAGCCTGGATTAAATAATTAGTTGAATTTCGAAATATGAATTGAGTGAGTATCTATTTGATTGAGTACATGCAATATGCCTTCTTATCATGCACATAAGATTATTTGCTTGTATCTCGCATTTGGGATTTTTGCTTGTGTGTATGTTCCTCACCCCCCCTATGGTTCGGATTAATCTCAAACTTATTGCTAATTGGCTTGATTCAAGTTTGGGGGGGGGGGGGGGGAGGGGGGAGAAAGGTTGTATTTACATGTTTTGGAGATTACTCCTCATCATCATTTTGTGGCTCATGTCATGAAACTATGCTACTTCTACCATCTTGCATTTTATTTTATCTTTTCTGGTGTTTGTGTGAATAATAGAGCCTTAAGGGTGGTTTTGTATTTAGTGTGGTGGTTGTGACGAATTGGGAAGTTGAACGTGTCCCATGTGGTGAATTGATAAAAATGGTAGAGGATTCCATGTCTAACCCGAGCAAGTCAAAAGGTTGATGCGAGCAACGAGAAAGGGAGTTTTTGGCATAGTAATTAGGGTTAGAAATATAAATACAATAGCCTATCCGGAAGTTGCGTCACTTGTAGTCACACTTCAGTTCTAAAACACCCACAACAAGATCATGATGATTTCATCAAATATAAAATGAGATGGCTATTGGTGGTAGAAAAATAAAGGAGATGTAGGAAATGAGTTATAAGGAGTTTAGGTCACCGGTTAAAACCAATGCAATCATTTTTTGTTGTATTTTAGTTCGTCATATTGTAACACTACAGGTTGAATCAAATTGTAAAAGAAAAGTAAGTGTTGTATGAAACTTAGATTGGTACAATCACCCTCGAGTCTGGCAATCAGACGAAGACTTTTGCCTGTATCTCGAGAAAGAGTACTGAGGTCTTTTAAGAAAAGAAACCAGATCAGTAACATTTATCTCTTTTAAACCTAACCCAGTGGAAACAAGAAGTCATTGGAAGATAAATTTTTAAAAAAAACATCGAGGAAAAAAATCTATATCACCTACATTGGGTGAGTGCGTAGCATCTTCCAAAAAAAGAATCGAGCTGAGACCACCTTTAGTTATGGATTTTGAACGATAGTGGGCGTCACGAATCACACACATGAACACATTTTGTGATTGAAGTGTATGCTTTAGTGTATATGGTCTAGGGCATTAGGTGAAATGAAAAAAAAAAAAAAAAAAAAAGCACATGTTTCCTAAATCTTATGTTTTACTAAAATTCTGACTCTAGTACTATTGCAGGTACAGGGTGTAGCTATAACTAGTGTGAGCATCGTTCCCACAATGATCGATTTATTAAGCTAAATTAAATACCATAATTCTAATAACCCAACTCTTTTTAACAATCGAAGATTTAATTCTGGTTTGGAAACTTAAATTAAAAGACTTGATTAACTAAAATTGTAGTAGAATAATCAAATAAAAGAGTGTATTCTAGGATTCAATTTCAATTACTGTTCACTAATGATTAATTACTCGATCAATTGGGTCTTTAAACCAAATTCTTCTTTTACGAGATGACCACAATACTAAGTTAGACCACCTCTCGGAGTGAATAATCCATAGGTTTACGTACAAATAATACCATCTTCGATCGATTAATATATATGTAGCTCCTAAATAAAAAGAAGATCAATCTCCACGCAAATAAGTTAAACCTCTCGATTCTATTGACTATCTACGTTATACGTTGGAACCCTAATAATAAAGCTCCCATCTCCAATCTCAATTTATTAAGCTTATAAAAGCTTAACAATTGGCCTAATCATTAAACCATAAACAAAACAACCACATAGATAAAGCGTAGAACGAGATCCAACTATTCTGAAGATAATCACTATACCACCATAATATACTCTCTAGTCCTAGAATATATGTAAAACATAACCAATCATAATTGTAAATGATAACATTGAATACCCAAAATAAACATAAATAACAGTTCAAGAACGACAAAATAGGTAAAACTTGAAATCCTGAAGTAATCTTGATCTAGCTCTTGATCTTGACTCTTGCTTCTCTTTCTTGCCTTCTACCCTGAAAACTGAATGATAACCTCCAAACCATCCTTCAAAGGAAGTCATTTATAGTGTTGGGGGGGGGGGGGGGTTAAGAAAAGAATGATCATGGGCCTAATTTGGTACAAAAAAATACTGAAAAATAAGGCCCATTGTTGTGCTCGACCGAGTGAGTCAACTTTCCTTGACCGAGCGTGAGAATCCGCATAACTCATTTTTCTCTCTTTGGCGCTCAACCAACTGGATCAAGTCCACTCGACCGAGCGAGACTTTCCGTTCCCCTTCAGGCTTCGTCCAGTATGTTTCCCTCGACCGAGTGAGCTTCTCTCACTTGACTGAGTAAGATCTCTCGGTATAGCCATCTCTCAACTTCTCCATTTCACCTCTTTTCTTACTCGTTTCTTCTCCAGACTTTGTTCTAACGGACTTTTTACCTTAAAATCACATATTTCTCTACAAAACGAGCACACAATCACACAATACAAGATAATGAAATTTAGTCACAAAGAAAATATTATTCATACAAATGCTACCTATTTCATCATCTAATTGAGCCTAATAAACATGTTGTTAGGGTTATACTGTAAATCATGCTTTTAAGTGTTGCTTTGTATACAAATTGTTTCTTGCACTTCATAGAATGAGAATAAAATTACACAGTTTAAATATTATGAATGTGATATATATTTATGGCATATTGTTCAAATACCTTACATTGTAGACAAAGTGTGTAGAAGATCACAGAAGATCACATAGTCAGTTCCTCATAATAAGTATAATGATTCACACTTGGATGGAATTGAACGATCCACTGGTAGAAGTTGATGTGTAAGGCTCGGATTGATTTATCTTGACCAAGAGATTACACTAGTGCATTTATTGCACTGAATTGGACCAACAACGACATAGTTTTTCTAGACTGGCTTGAAAGAAAAATTAGATCTCAGTGGTTATCGATTTCTTAATTTCTGTCACTTAATTGAGATTGTATATAATTAATTAATGTTGCTTTGATTTATTATGGGTAAAGAGTCACTCGGACTCAATGCTCTATACTTGTGCAATATTATTAATTATATGACAGATTGCTAAATTAGTGTAGAAAATCGTGTCTTGGTGAAACAAGTTGATTATGTCCCCTTGATGGCTCAGAATGTTTATCATATCAAACATGTACAGTGGATTAACTTCAGATATGATAATAATGTTGAGTTGTTTGTTCTCAAGGAATAAAATAAATAAATTAATTAAAGCATTCAGTAGCTTAAATTAATTAATGGACATTGAATCTTAAAAACGAAAAAAAATAATCGGGAGCCATATTTCATAATATGATTAGGATGGGTAGTTCAGTATTAATTCCATAGTGGAGTGAATTAATATTAATGGACTAGAATAATATTGATGACTCAATATTAATATCTAGGCCCAATTATATTCCTCCTAATGGCCCCTTGAGTAGCCTAATAAAAGTTCATTAACTAAGAGGATGATTAATTATGTTGCAGGAGATAGGAAAGAAAAGATATGGAATATCTAATTCCAAAAGGGATAGAATTTTATCCATATTTTCCTCTCCCAAGTGGGAGAGGATTTCGATCCTCTCTCTTAAAGAGGCCAGATTTTCAGCCCTCCCTGCTATACATAGGAGACCAATTTCCAGTCATATATATATAAGAGAGTGGCTGTTTTTTGTAAAAATTAATTCTTCCTCGAGTGTTAAAAAATTTGTTTGATTCCCCACCAGATTGACAAAATTGGGCTGAGGGAATACTTAAGAAGATCTTTAGGTTGAAAGAATAATTCTTCTCAATGGTCACTCTTCGATTCGAAGATAAATACGATAATCCCTTAGTTCCGCATGTTCATGGCTTATTGTATGATTTATTGTTATTCAATTACATGAATTATATGATTTGATTGTTTCATATCATGGTTATTTGATTTATGAAATTGATATTCAAATTACATCCTGAATAGATCCTTGGCACAAAAATCTGATTCCTAACACATTCATAATGGACATGTATCACTTCCTCGTAAATCAAATTCCTTGAAATAATTGATTAAGACATGTAGTGGTGAATTGAAAAGCTTATAAAAATATTTCACCTTAAACATAATTTGAATACTTTAAGAAATTCCAATAATTATCAGTCTTGTATTTTGTGCTTTATTTGATGAATTTGCTCGAGGATGAGCAAAGCTCAAGTTTGTGGGATGATGAAGGTCAAATTGACAGTATTCTACATGCATGTCATGCTCATGTTTTATTTAGAATTTCATTTATTTGACATGTCTAAGTCCAATAATGTGCAAAAGTGTATTTTTTTGTTGATTTTCTCTATTTGTATAATTTAATGTACTTTTGGGGATTTTTGAGTTATATTTTGTAGGTTAATGGAATCCGGCAAACCAAAGAAGCCATCTCCATATAACAGACCATTCTAGCACGCATCTTAAGGCACAAATGAGCCCTAATAGTGGGCCTAGGTCAAATCACACGCTCTTCCTTTCGGGAAGGGAGGATTATGGCCACTTCTCTATGGTACCAGTTGTTGTTTTACGAATCCATTAGAAAATCTTTCTAGATTTATGCAAATTAAAGTTGTGACGGGACAGGGAGTAGAAAATAAGCGGAAGAGGCCCGAAAAAATAAAGGAAGACGTTGATGTGCAAAAGAGCAGAAGGATACCGGAAGGGATACTGGTCCACGTACTGCACCAACGGTATTGATAATGGATACCGGTTTTGTATACACAATCGATATACATAGGCAGAGATGGGGCTGGGCGAGGACTGAACCATACTAGTCTAGTATTGGTTTAGGGTATGACTCACCCAACTTCCCAAGCACCACGTTGCAGGTTTTTTTTTTTTTTTTTTTTTTTCCCTTTCAGCCGTATCTTCCCTGTTCAATGTTCATTTTTGGTGATTCAAGTTGTTATGGAAAGAAAACAAATAGTCCTACAACTTTGTAGAAGAAGTCAAGAGCCTTTTTCGAGCTGTTTAGTTCCAGATTTTTCGAGAGTTCCGATTCACCCGCAACAAACACCAACTTGGCTATTCCTTAAATTCTACTATTAATTAATTGTACTTCGACCCCTTGCCTTTGGCCATTTTTCAAAGAATTTTCAGCCCTTGCATTTGGCCATTTTCCGGCGACTGGCATCTTCTCCTTCTCCTTCTCCTCTCTTTTCTTTCTTTTTGTTGTTTAAATAATTTAATTATTTTAATTATAATACTTCATTTTAAATAAGTTAATTTAATAAAAAAGGGTAAAATTGTTGTTAAGTGGGTCGTATTAAGAAATTTGTTCTCATTTTTATGTATAAGAGGGCTGCATGGAGAAATTAGTTGAGTTAAAAAATTTTATGGGCTGCAAATAGTTACCGCCATTATTTTATTCCTTTTTAGAGTACACATATATGTTTAAGTTTGAAACCTTGACAAATAATTTCTCTATCATATAAAAATGATTGTGTTTGAAAAAAATTGGTCTAAAATAAGTGTTTTATTAACTCGTTTTATTAGTTCAAGTTGAAAATTAATTTTTCAATTTCACGAATTATTTAAATATGATTAAATAGAAAAATAAAGTAAGACGTGTAGTTGAGTGCTAATGGTTTGGAGAATCGTATATTTATCAAATTAATAAAAATAAAAAGTTATATATTTTCAAACGAGGAGGTCACTTGTGCACCAGTTGCACGGATCTTAGCTCCGTGCAATTTGGATTATGAGTCAAAAGGTATTACTATTAATGCCTAAAGGAATTACATAATTTGAGTAAATATATCATGGTTAAAAGGTATCATAGATTATACTTAAAGGTGTGACCTGTTCCAGGTAAATGTATTATAATACTTTTACCCAGAACATGTGATATCTTTAAGCATAAATCGTGATACTTACTCGAAGTGCATCGTACAACTGGTGCACATGAAACTTTGTCTTTTCAAACATATTCTTTTTATGGGACGGGAAGTACAAAATATGAGTAGGTTTAGATTTGAAACTCTTCATCTCCTATGTAACTACTTGGAATATTAGAGTCGGGGTTTGACCTCCACTCTTTAAAGTTTTGGAAATATTATACATTGTTTTGGGAAGAAATATCATTAACTTGTATAAAATATAGTGAGACGGATTTGATCACATGTCTATCGGTGGGCACCAACTTATATGCTCACCACTTATATGTAGCAAGCCACATAAGTATGTGAGTCCACCATTATTTACTTGATTTATTTAATTTTATCCCTACATTTACATATATTTTATATTTTACCTCCATTTTATAAATTAAATCAAATATTTTTTGCTTTATTTTTTTCAAACCCCATTTTTTTCTTTCTATTTCATAAATCTCGTTCCATGAAAGCTTATTTTTCTATACTCTAATTTTCTCTATTTAGCATATAAATAATTGAAAAATTATTTTTGTTCAAAAATTCTTTAAATTCATCCACATAACAAGAAGAAAAACCGAAGAAATTCCAAAAAGAATAAACTATTTTTGGATGTTCCTCAATCAAGAAAATGGCTTGATACAACAATCATGCCATTGATACTCACTTCTGAATCATGAACCTGAACTTATTCAATTTGAGAAAGAAGAAAAATGAAAAAGGAAATAGATCATAGAATTGCTGGATGATCCTGATTCACAAAGCACCTAGTGCTTTTCTACAATAGTTTAACTCGACGATATCTATCCCTCTCAGGTTTTCCCCCAATTCAACAATCCCTTCGAAAATCGTAAACAATAAAAGACGTTAATTCGTACCTCTTTGTTGAGATTCGTCATCTGTGATGTATTCAATTTTGTTGCAGGAATAATATCAGGCGTGGAGTATTATCGGCTGATGTTGTTATCCTGATTCATATATAACTCTATTAATTAATAAAATAGGGGTAAAATATAAAATATATTTAAATGTGAGGATGAAATCAAATAAAACAAACAAATAATGGTGGGTTCTCATACTTAGGTGGTGTGCACATAAGCGGTGGGTATACCCATCTGTGGGCATGTGATCCAATCCATAGAACACGATATCATTATCTTTTAAAACAAAATTGCAGTTATTCATTACCAAAATAATGTTTTAATACCTCAAATTTTTTTTAAAAAAATTTAGTTTATCCACCGATGCACGTGTAGCTGTGTGCCGCCACTAAACAACTAGACATTTTTAATCATAATAATGAGGACTTATAGGGTACACTTGAGGCACCGGTATCCCAATAAATCTTAATCATTTAATTAGCAATTTTTAAGGAGAACCCTTATATCTAGCAACTTATTACCTGAACAATAGGTTTCAATTAAATTAAATTATAAATAGGTAACTAATGTTTTACAATAATCATTGATAAAAAAATATTTGATAACTAATATTTAATCCAGTAAATTATTGCATTCACCAAACTAAATTATTACTATATAAAAACAAATTAATTAGTGAAGAATTTTAAAATAGTAATATAGGAATATTTATTAAAAATATGTAAATATATAATATACATAATAATTCCTATACATATTAGTTGTATATGTTATGAATATATTCATATATCTATGCATAACATAAAAGAAATTTTCTACATACTACATACAATCTCTCTCTATATATATAAAAGCTAAATGGAGGGCTTTTATGTAATTCTATCTTTCCCGCCTAAATTTTTGGGCCATAAATTGTAAGTTTTAGTCACTTTTGTTAAGTAATAACTTTCTTTCATTTTTATTTTAAATGCAAATAATTTTTTTATTTCTTTTCCTTTTTTTATGAATAATATATCAAATTATTCATCTTCACGATCTTCAATGTAACATCCATATCACATATATTATAATGAGATATTTTATTTGAAAAAGTAGATTGTTTGTTGGTTAATTATTTATGTTAATTTGAGTGTTTATTGTGAATTGGATACAACTAAAATTAGTAAAATAATTCTCAAATGAAAATATTAATTGAGTATTTTTTTTTTTTTAAATACAACTAATCAATTTATTTTATTTGACATGAATTTTCAAATATTTCGTAATTTAAATTTATGCAAAGAGAAAAAATCATTGATTAAATAATGAAATTCTACTTTATTAAATCAAAGACAAAAATATACCCGGTTTATTAAATAATCAAGTCTGCTAATACTATTTTATCACGAAAGTACAAGAGCTTTAAGCATATATATGATTATGTATTAATAATGTTATCGAAATTATTTTTAATTACTTATTTATAATTTTTTATGATATATATTTTGTTAAAATGACCTTTTAAAGGAATTTTACTCATTGCAACGAACTGAAATTATGTTATTTGTTACACTTTGCAATCTTTTATTTTTTTGGTTTTACGTTAACTAAGAGGGTGTTTGGCTAAACTTATAAGCTCATTAACACATCTTATAAGATGTTTAAGAGCTTATAAACTCTTGAAATATGTTTGGTAAAATAAGATGTTAGATAATTTATAAGATGTAAGACTAAGCTCTTACAACTTATAAGCTCCAAAAAAAAAAAAAAAGAAAAAAACAACAGTTCCTCAAGTCCATCTTATTTTTTCAGATCTTATAAGTTACACTTAAATTTCTGTGTCTACACACTCATAGACACAGTTCACACACACTACACATGTTTCACATAATTCACACACATACACACACTACACATGTTTCACACAGTTCACACACTACACACACTTAACACATAGCTCACGCACTTCACACATTTCACGCACTACACATAGTTCACACACTTCACACACTACACACACTACACATACTACACACTCTTTACACATTTTTTTTACACACACTACACATATTTCACACACCACACACATTTCACATACTAATAAAAAAGTGTGTTTGATATTAACTTTCAAATTAGACCACAAATTCATAGCTAAATCGCTTCATTCAATTACAAGCTTAGAAGTTCTTTTATCCAAATACTTTACTAACTTATAAACTCTTAAGAAATTACATCTTATAAGCTCTTCAAACAACTTATAAGATGTTTGAAATAAGTTTAGCCAAACACCCTCTAAACCTCAAGCATGTTTCTTACATTTTGTAACCATAAACAATAATTTGTCACACCTAACTAAGCTCAACTATGTCTTTTTTACTCTTAACAACCTAAGTAACTTTATTTGCATTATTAGTTTTTATCCTTAAATAAATAAACTATTTATAAGAAAAAATATAACATCTATATAAATAAATTATACGTCAATTAAAATATGAAAATATAAAAATATTTTGAAGAACTTGTAGACTTCAATTTATTTTTTTAATTACTAAATAACTTTTAGAAGTGAAATATTAGAAGTTGCAAATGTAACAAGAAAATTTTAAATATGTATAATTAAAAATAAAAATTATTTAGATAAATTAAAAATATAAAACAAAAGTAGGAAAAAAAGCATAAAATTTTATATTACATCTGAAATATCCAACAAAATTATTAATGTTTCATTTATTATATATTTCATGATTATTTTTAACTATTTATGGTTAGAATTGAAAAATTATTTTCATAAATTAAACAATCTATCTATCTATATATATGTGTGTGTGTGTGTGAGAGAGAGAGAGAGTGTGTGTGTGTGTGTATATATAAGCCATATCGGGGGCAACTCTACAATTAACATTTTTCAGCCTAAAGTCTTGGACTATAACCGGTAAGTTGTTGTCACACTTGGTAAGAATCAAAATTTATTTTACCTTTTAATGTTGCAAATAACCTATTTCATTTCTAATTTATTTACTATGTATTATACATCGAATTAATCCTCTTTTGACGTTGTTTCATTTAGCATCCATACTATATATTCCATTCGTCCCGAATGAACTTGCATACTTTCCGAATTCGACCGTCCCAAGCAAACTTGCACATTTCCTAATAAGGAAAGTTATAACATAATCTCCACCCTCAAAATTCTCACCCTCAATCTCCACCCTCAATCCACCTTTGAAAAGTCAACAAAATCCCCAAAAAGCAACTTTTCTTAATTTCTGTGCCCGAGCCCCTGTGCAAGTTCATTCGGGACGGAGAGAGTATATTATAATAAGATATTCAATTTAAAATATTAGATTATTTATTCGTTGATATTTGAGTTAGAGTTTACCGTTTATTGTGGATTGTGTTGTATAGTATTAGTTCGGAGTACAACTAAAAATCACTCAAATAATTATCTTATAAAAAAGATTTACTTGACTATCTCATTAAAACCACAACTAATCAATTTATTTTATTCGACGTGAATATTTTCAAGTTTTCTTTATTTATTAAATTGAGAGAAAAATCAATGTATGTATAATTGAACACGTACTTTTTTAAATTAAAAGTAAAATTTAATATCTTATTTATAATTAGTTTATTAGATTATTAATTTGTAAATTTTTATTTGTTATATCACATGCCTATTACTTTCTCGCATATATATAACTTAACATATGATAATTAATTCGAAAATTATTTTTCATTACTTATTGATTAATTAAGCTATTTGTGTACCCATATAGGTCAAGAGTGAATACATACACACTAAATGTGTGTTTGGATCGAAGATAAGAAACAATCAATTTGAATATAGATATATTTTATTCTCAATTTTAATATTTTATCTTAATGCTAATTTATAGTATATATACATATAAATATAAAGGAAGTTATATTAAATTCATATATTACTTGAAAGAAACTTATATTTATATTACTTAAAATTTAGTTGTGTTTGATTAAAAAATTCTAAATATTTATTTTATAGGATAAAACGGTCACATTTTTAAATATTCGGTTATCTCATATTTAGCTTAGTAAAAAAATTTAATTTTTAAATAAACTTCCGTGCATCGCACGAAAATAATACTAGTTATTCTTAATAACAACAACAACAACAACAATAATGATGATAATAATAATAATAATAATAATAATAATAATAATAATAATAATAATAATAATAATAATAATAATAATAATAATAATAATAATAATAATAATAATAATAATAATGAACAAAAATATCCTTAAAACTATATGTATACATAAGCAAACAAAATTTCTTGAAATAATTCTCTCGATTGAACTATAAGCTAATAAATTAATTAATTATCCATTTAATTACAATATTTAATTTTTAAAATGTTGGGGAAATGGAATAGGTTGGGGTACACAATGAAGAAAAAATGAGGACTCACAAGCAAGCACACAACAATAATGTCTATATGAGTTTTAAGGGTCTTTGCTCAGGCCTTGGTAGCCTAGCCAGTGGCATCGCCTCACCAATTTATGTTGAAGATTACGAGTTCGAACCAGCTCCCTCTCCCTTTAAAGAAAACAGTTTTATGGACCTTTGAGTGGGGTCTTTATTTTTGATAGAAATGATTTTTTCAAAAAAATAAAATCTTAAGCCCTTAAAAAAATTATGTGTAAGAAAAATCAAATGCAAAATGATTTTTTTTATTATAAAGATGGTAAAAAAATTAACGCAGAAGAAAAGAAAAGAAAAAATTAATTTTGACTCAACGAAAAAAGAAGATTAAAAATCATGGTGGGGAGAGGGGTTAAAGGTGGTTTGGGGAAGATTTAATTTTTTATTTTACTTTTCATTATTAAACTAATAAAAAAATTTAACTATTTAAAAAGTAATTTAATAAATGAACTCAAATAATATGTCAATTTATACTCAAAATATCAAAGTTCATAACTTAAAATAATAAAGGCCATATAATTAGTATAGATTATTAACCTGCAATAGTAGGTAACTTGTGTAGGAGCACCCTAGAATAACTCCATAATTATTAGGGTTAATTGCAGCAACCCCACCAAACTATCATCGTTTTTGCACATAAACCACCAAACTTTATTTTTTTTTGCATCGATACATATAAACTACACAGATTTGACAGATAAACCACCAAACTTATTTTCCGATTGGCAGATAAACCACCAAACTTATTTTTCGTCGAAATTCCGTAGGTTACTTGCGCGTGATAAACTTCTAATGACTTTTTTTGTACAAGCAATCTTTTTAGTATGTCAAACGTGTAAAATTCTTTCATATCTTTCCTTTCCACATCAATTTCTTTGAATCATCAGTAGTTATTGAAGATGAGCGGCTCCTCTACCTACTAAAAAGTATGTTTGGAAAAGAGAAACCCTTAAAAAATTATAATGCGCAAGTGACATGTGAAATTCCGGCTAAAACTCGTATAATTTATATGTATGAGTGCCATAAAAAAAGTTCAATAATTTATATGCAAAAATGCTGATAATTTGGTGGAGTTGTTGTAATTAACCCTAATTATTATGTATGGTAAAACATATCCAGAAAGATATCATATCATATATATAAGTGGTAGCTGCAAAGCACGGAGCCAACTCCCCTGCGCATGCAACCCAATGTTGTGCAGCGAAAACGACTGCCGGGTTTGCTTCTTAATCCTTATTAACATGGCCCACCACACATCCTTAATTGTTGTAATAATTTCTCAAACCCACTATTCAATCACTTGTTATCATTTCCTAATTCTTCATAGTACTACAACAATTTCTATCCTTGTTACTTTTTACCATTAATATATTTACCCATATCAATATTGCTTTTACTGGCTACATTTTACACTCATTCTTTCTTGTATCCTTTCTTATAGTAGGAATATATATGTAAATTTTAAAGACTACTTTTATTTCTACTTCACTAAAATCCTATAATATATTTTTAAATAACTATAAGTTTTAATCTGAATAAAAAAGATCACACAGATATGTTTTGCGAAATTCGAACATATGTATTCTGATGTGGCGGCGAACAGATTGGAGAACCCAACGCCACGAGAGAATTTTGAGTAAGGATTGTGGAGTCGTGGACTGTTGGGCGAGGATTCGGGAGTCTGAAGATATAAAAAAGTTGAAATGAGTAAAGAAAAAATTAAATCCTATTACTTTATGTGTGTACATACATTTATTTATATACATATATATATACACACACATCTATAAATTTGAATGAAATAAAAGAAGAAGAATTAAATATATAAGTATTTGCATTGGTATTCGAGATGTATAGGAATAACTAAAAGATATTTCTATTTACGCCCAATAATTTCTAACTATATATATTACACACTACAAAGGATTTTAAAATTATATTCATTTTTCTGAACACACCACTCAATCTTCAATCTAATAATTCTATCCGTAAAGACGAAAAGAAAAACTTGATCCTCTCGCCTTCCCTCACCATCATGCTCGTCTATTGTCATCTCTACTATCTTCTCCAAACCCAAAACAAAGTTAGCGTGTTTTAAAAGAAAAAAGTGAGATTTCCAAAATTGAAATTATCCCAATGATAAATTAATTGCTAAAACCTAAAATACCATATATAATATGATATTCACAAAAGAACTAAGAATAAAAAATAAAAGAGGAAAATAAACGACAATTTTGCAACAAAAATGGTGAATCCCGTTCTGTAATGGGATGTTGCTCAAAAGAACTGAAAAATCTAAAAGAAAAATAAAATAAAAAAGACAACCCAAGTTTTTTTTGTATTGTATATATGTGATGTTGTCCAGACTTATAAATTCATCTTGCAATTTCCATTCAAATTAGGTTGATAAACAATTAGAGTTGGAGAGAAATATAAGTTCTTTTTGTTGGTCTGAATTTTAATGTCGATGGTTGAAATTCTACGAACCGCACATCAGTGTTATAACATTTAAAATGGAACAATAAACCTAGATAAGAAACAACATGATATAAATGTGGGGCTGGAGGCTAAATCCCTCAGACCTCTCAGATTTTATTCAATTGATAATATTGTCAAATAGGCTATGTTTTACAAGAAGACTCACTTTATTGTATTACCAATAACGTCCGTGCGACTCCCGTCGACTTCTTTAACACTGACACAACACGCCACCGAAAATCGGACGAACTCTTCCGAGCCCGCCCTTAAGCAGCTTCTCCTGAAGATACTTCGACTTGACCAACTATGTTATAACACTACTATGTAGCAAGTACTGACTCTAAGAATAATCATGCTCGAATACAAAATAACTCTATATTCTCTGAATATAATCTCGCGTATTCAATGGCCCTTTAATTTGCAAAAGGTCTGCATATATAACCTCCAGATTAGATGAGATTAATTTTCTTTACAAACAACTACGTATTTGGTTATGTAGAGATCTTTTTTCCATATCTTTTTTATATTTCGTATTCTTGATGCATAATTAACAACCGGAACTCCCTATTTAATTTCTACCCACAAAGATAATTAGTAATTAATTGATATATTTTTGACAATAACTCAAAATTAATATGTTTTAGGGTAGTTCTATAATACACCTAATGTATTAATACACCTATATCTTTTACCTACTATAGCAGGTTAGCAACAAGTAATTTCTTATTTATTTTTAATCAATTGTGTATGACCCATAACACATTTACCTAATTTCTTTATAGATATAATAATGGATTAATATTGATATTTTCTACAATCCCAACCATGAAAAAAATATTTCATACATAATAATAAATAACTAATATACATTTTTATTTTTCAAAATAATTAATTCAGTTTCATATATATAATAAAAATATGTCATCTCATTACGGGTTACGAGTTTATAGGTTATTTATAAAATATAAAATATTTATGAGTAAACTTATGAATCCATGTTGTGTCAAAAAACAATCTAGCTTTATATAATATTAATATTAATAATACTTCTTGTCCCTAAAAAAATTAATAATACTTCTTTTAAACTTGGCAATATTGTATCAGTATATTGTATTAAAATTGAAGGAGGAATACAAAAATGATATGATATTATAATTCTTTTTTATTTTCTAGGTCGACTACGTAAATTATTAACAAACACTATGTAGATGATTCGGTTATCGTTAGTTAAAAAAAAAAAAGAGTAGGAGTTAATAGATGTTAGATGATGTTTAATTTATTCAATTGTAATACAAATAAAATTGAAGCATGACAATAAGTTATGGAATAGTATCGTACACTTATCGTGGATATATGTTAATATGCTATTGGTAACATGTCAATATTAACAGATGTAGATTTTATGTAAGGGAATTAACTATCTTTTTAAAAAAAATAATTTTTCTGATTTTTATTTATTTATATATTTTTTATAAATTGTTTTAAACTTTTTAAATAAAATTAAATTTTGTAAAAATAGTTCCCAGGTTTTAAGTTAATTTAAGATATTTTAAATTAATTTTTAGAGTTTAAAAATAATTTTAGGTATTAAGAAAATAACTTTATAATTTTTTTTTTTTTTTTTTATTTTCTTGCCGGAAATTGTCATTGGAGGTTGCAATTTTGTAAAAGAAGTGGAGTACAAGTTGTAATGGGTAAAAATAAAAGTTTAGGTTCCAAAGTAACAAAATGAGTATAGTACAAACTGATTTATGTAATTGACCCTAATTTGAAATATTATAAGGTAAAATATATAAATTTATTCTAAAATATTCTGAAACGGCAGACCAAGATGCTACGAAGCGAAATAATTCTAACGACAAATTTGGAACAAGATTGATAACTTTTGTTAAGATCAGAAGGTATATCTAGAAAATAAACTGTGTAAATAATTTAGATTATCTTACCATAAGAAATTATTTGAAAATAAATTTTAAAATTTTCACATAAGAACTTAAAAAATTGTTATATGAATCTGAAATTTATATTTAAAAGTTAACAAGTATTTAATAACTCCATAATGATAAAGTCAAATCTAAGATATTGTAAATTAAAATGTACCTTTTTTTATAAAAGAAATATATGTATAAAATTATTCAATCCGTAAACTAGCTCTTTAACTAAAATTACAAAATTAAAAATATTTTTCAGTAAATATAAAGTACATAATAAATACTTATACTTCTCAAAGTAATTAATACCTTACTTATTTAAATTAATCAAAATTACAAAATAAAAATACTTTTCAAGTAAATATTAACCGTGTAGTAAATATTTTTAACTTTCAAAATAATTAATATATTAAAAAATATTAAATGAATGAAAATAGTTTATTAAAATCCTATGATTATTTAATTGAATATAAAATTAAGAAGTAAAATGTGAAATACTACTACTACTAATAATAAAACATTATTTGTTTAAATCATTGGAATCTTGATACCTATTGAATAGGTAAGTGGTTAAATAATTTAATGGCTAAGATTGCATTAAGAAGATCTAAGGGTTGTCATGATTAGGTGTATTAATACACCAGGTGTATTATAAAATGACCCTATGTTTTATAATGGTGATGTTCAAAACTTGATGAATGGGACAACTGATAAAAAGATGAAGGACTAGAGAAGAAGGGTGTAGCCATTCAATGTCATGTCACTTTTATCCAAAACACATACATATGTGGTGTAGGGAAAAATTCTTTTCATTGTAAATTGAAACACCAATAATAAAATTGATTCATATTTAAATTTGAATTTAATTTTTGAATCTAAATCTGACTAGCTATTTAAATTTAAATCGCGAATCGCAGACCCGAAATGAGCGGTATCGATATGAATACTTGCTTATTGTCTAAGCACAGGTCAGACATCAGTATGATTAAAGGACAAGTGCACTACAGTTGCCACATGATTATCATGTACAATTAACTACTTGCAACCATTTATCATGCGATGTTCGTAGTAGCTGATGCACCACTTGCTCAAAGTCTTACATAAAATCTAATCCACCTTTACAACTCATTTGGTAGGGTTTGATAAGGAGTAAGAAAAGTATAATAAGACTGGGAAGGTGTTCCACTAAGCTTTTTTTAAACATCTTATAAGCTTTAATATCTTATAAGTTGTTTCAAGAGCTTAAAAGATGTAATTTTTAAGGAGTTTATAAGTTAACAAAGTATTTGGATAAAAGAGCTTATAAGCTTGCAATTGAATACAATGATATCTATAAATTTGGGGTCTAATTTAAAGTTAATATCAACACACATGCTGATTTGTGTGTGAAATGTGCGTAGTGGGAATTGTGTGGGCAAATTTAATAAACTACGGCACTGTTCATCGTGTAATTAAAATAATAAGTGTATTTTTTATTTATTTACTGAACTAAGTGAACTCGCCTGTGCCACAGGCGAGTTCACATTTTCTGACAAAACACTATTTGAAGTCGCCTCTGGCAGATGCGACTTCTGTTTTAATATATATATATATATATATATATTTTTAATTTGAAAACGCCGCTGCTAGAGGCGTTATACGGTATACGACGGAAACGGAATACTAAATACTAAAAGTCGCCCCTCCAAGGGGCGACATCTTAATTATTATTATTATTATTATTTTATAATAATTATTGTATATATATTTTTTTTTATCTTAGATTTAGATTATTTATTTTAAGAATTTTTGTTTGTTATTTGTCTTTAGTTTGGGTTATACTCCGCGTTCATTTTTTCCTTTAATTTGAGTCGAATTTATCACTTTTTATTATTAGTTAAGATTCTTAATCGAGTATAATCGATTTTTAATCCTATTACGCCAAAAATAAAATATTTAGATTAATAAAAAATACTTAAAATATGAAGTTCTTTTTTATCTAATTATTACAAATAAGTTGAAAAAATAAAAAGAACTTCATATTTTAAGTATTTTTTATTAATCTAAATATTTTATTTTTGGCGTAATAGGATTAAAAATCGATTATACTCGATTAAGAATCTTAACTAATAATAAAAAGTGATAAATTCGACTCAAATTAAAGGAAAAAATGAACGCGGAGTATAACCCAAATTAAAGACAAATAACAAACGAAAATTCTTAAAAAAAATAATCTAAATCTAAGATAAAATATATATATATACAATAATTATTAAAAAAAAAAAAGATATATTAATTAAGATGTCGCCCCTTGGAGGGGCGACTTTTAGTATTTAGTATTCCGTTTCCGTCGTATAGCGTATAACGCCTCTAGCAGGGGCGTTTAAAAAAAAAAAAAAAAAAAAATTAAAACAGAAGTCGCCTCTGCCAGAGGCGACTTCAAATAGTGTGTTGTCAGAAAATATGAACTCGCCTGTGGCACAGGCGAGTTCACTTAGTTCAGTAAATAAAAAAAAAAATACACTTATTATTTTAATTACACGATGAACAGTGCCGTAGTTTATTAAATTTGCCAATTGTGTGTGAAATTTGAATATTATAATTAACATCTTAAAAAAAATAAAATGAAAATAAGATGGGGTATAACAACTTATTTTTTTTAGATCTTATAAGTCTTAGAGCTTATCTTTGTGTTTTAGAAGCTCATAAACATCTTTTTTTACCAAACACTTCGCAATAATTTATAAGCTCATAAACATCTTATAAGATGTTTTTAGGAGCTTATAAGCTCAACCAAACATCCTCTTAGCTAAACTTATAAGCTCCTCAAAACATCTTATAAGATGTTTGAGAGCTTATAAGCTCTTGTAATGTGTTTGACAAAGTAAGATGTTAGACAACTTATAAGATGTAAAAATAAGCTCTTAGAACTTATAAGCTCCAAAAAAAAATTTCATCTAGTTCATCTTATTTTTTAAAATCTTATAAGCTACACTCAAATTTTACATACTATACACACATACACACTTTTGACACACAACACACACACTACACACGATTCGCACACTATTTTACACACTACACACACATACTCACACACACTTTACACACATTACACACATTTCACATACAATATACACACACTACACACCTTTTACACACACTACTCACACTTCATACACTACACACACTACACACACTACACACACTACACACAGTTCACACATTTCACACACTACACACATTTCACATGCTACACACACTTCATAGCTCAATCACTTCATTTAATTGCAAGCTTATAAGCTCTTTATCCAAACACTTTATTAACTTATAAGCTCTTAAGAAATCACATCTTATAAGTTCTTTAAACAACTTATAAGATGTTGGAGCTTATAAGATGATTGAAATAAGCTTAACCAAACACGCTCTTTGTCATCTATTTGATATCCCATACATCTTATTTACCCAAAGCTTTGAGGTCCGTTAGTTGTACATGATTATCCATGTATACGGGCTAAAAATGTTTTTGGTCCGATAACTTTTCACTCGCTCAATTTTGGTCCCAAGAAAAGTTAAAAATTCAATTTGGTCCTGTAACTTTGGAAATGGTTCGAATTTAGTCATTTTTCTTACCGTTGGTGATCAATTTGGCCGAAAAATCGCACGTGCCATTCACATGACATATTTTTCTAGTTGATTTTTAAATGTGTAGAACCAACGAATGACGAGGAATAAAAAAAATATAATCCCTCTTTTGGTTTTAAAATTTTAAATTGTTTTTCTACTTCAACGTCATTTGCCGGTGTCAGATATTTAAAAAGTGACCGGAAAAATGAGTCACGTGACCAACACGTGCGGTTTTGCAGCCAAAATGGTCACCAATAGAAAATAAATGACTAAATCCGATTTAATTCCAAAGTTACAAGACTAAATTAAATTTTTAACTTTTTTTTGGATCAAAATTGTACGAGTGAATAGTTACGAGACCAAAAATACTTTCAGCTCCCATGTCTATATACCCAAATTGAAGAGATATGATATATGAGTATCAACAACAGTAACCAGGATAACCTATATAGTTTTATCTCAAAAATACCGTTACCCACATGATGTTTTTCTTGTCTCTCATAATTCTTTTGCGTTTTATTTTTCTCTTGCTTTGAAAACCTTTAGTTCTCATAATAAACCAATCGAAACCCACAATATTGTTTTAATAGGCATCTAAAATTGTTTACTGATTATAGTAATGCCGGAGACAAATAAAAGAAAAACAAGTTTCTCCTAAGAATGAAAAATATTGTTAAGCTAAGTAATAATTTTGTTAAAAGGTAAATATAATGATGTTGTATTTATATATATATATATATATATAAAACAAATTATGAAATATGTTCTATTCACATTTTAAAGAAAATTCATATGAGTATAATTAAGAACTTAAATAAAAAAACTCAATTAACAACTTTCAGTGTCATGTGCATAGTGACAGTAAGAAATTATAATAATTTCTTCTAACTGTCCCATCTGAGATTTTGAGTGATATTTATAATTCCAACATTGATTATCAACCCAACATTATTTTTAGATATTGTTTTGTTTGATACTACTATTGTAACAAAAAGAATAATTAATTTGAACATACTACAGCCAATATTTTATTAGTTTTTCTTTTTTCTTATGATAAAAAAATATATTGAAGAGCGTTCTCCACATGTGTTACCAGAATAAAGTGTATAATCGTACAATCGCTTTACTTATCAAATCTAGGCTACCAAACAGCTAAGAGTGATAATCTTAACATACTATACACCTAACCAAACGAAAAATATGTTATATTATATCATCTATATATGCTAAGCTGTCTAATGTAGTTACTACCCACTTCTTATACACCTAACCAAAAGAGCTCTAAAGGTAAAAGGAAGATCATTGTCTCTTTGTGATAATGTGTTTTGTTGGAGGTTTTTTTATTCTTTTAAAATTAAAATTCATGATAATAATTTTTATTTTCTTGCTGAAAAAAAAAAATGGGGAAAAAAAGAATTGGGTGCATTTATGAGGATAGTTAGTTAAGAGCCAATGAATAAGATTTCTTTTTTCTTTTCTCTTTTGGCTTTTCCCCTCGGTATTAAAAATCTTATAATTTTTTTTTTTTTTTTTATCCCAACTCCATTATTTTGAACAATATGCCGAGTTGTTCTTATTTCACGATCTTATATTTGATATCCATTTTGCATATGTAAGACTAAAATATTAAATTTTAAGTGTAAGCTATTATACTAACTTTTTTTTAATTATTATTATATATTTCAATTTTTACGTTGTTTGCATATAAAATAAAAATGTCAAATAATTTCAAAATGATAATTTTTAGAAGGATAAAAATTATCTACTTTTTTAAATATTAAATTTTCTTTCTTTTGTTTTATCGTTTTTAGTTTTAATAATTTCGGATTGTTTGAAACATTTTGGCTTAAAGGAATTTGATATAAAATTTACAAATTTCCAGGTTTACAATTTATGTTTAAAAGCTTATGATATATTAGTTTAAGCAATTTATTAATTGAATTAGTTTCTTTTTTTGGTGAAGAAAAATTATGTTAATTATAAAAATAATGAGCTGATCTCATGCTCATATTACTAAATCTAATTTATAAGACTTCCGAACAAATATTTGTTAAAAACACATGACATTATTTCTCCTTATACGAATATATAATTATATTAGTATGTTATTAAAAATATTACAAATACATAATATCACGTAGATTAATGTCATGCTATATATTCTATCTGGTACATCGCAAGGGTGAATAACTAGTCCTTACTTAGTATTAAAATGATCGCTTAAAAAAGAGGAGGATATGTCTGCTGGATCTTATTTTTAGGCTTCTCCTCCGATCAATCTCTTTTTAGAGTTTCTTTTTCCTTTTTTTTTTTTTTTACTTTTCTCCTTAAAATTTATAGGTCTTATAATTTTTTCGTCTAAACTCATTTTTCATGAATAATATACCAAATGAATCTGCATTTTACGATCTTCAATTTAACATCTATGATATATATTTGATCAAATTAATAAATCTTAAGTGTGAAACGTTTTTAGAGAAATTATGATATATTTTGATTTTTAAAACATATGTATATAAAATAAAAATGTGAGATAATTCAATAATATTTTTTTGGACCAATTAAAGTTAAATAACTTTTTTTGGAGTATTAAATTTATTAACTTTAGTTTATCTTTCTTGTATCTTACTAATCTTTGGATAGTTGGAATTATTTTATTTAAAATAATTTATACATATTTGTTAGGTTTTATACTTTATAGTAGAAAAACTTTGATATAACTGTTAAAGTGATTTCTTGATTGAATCTGCTTTGAGTTATTTGTTTAAAAATTGATACATTTTTATTCATGGTTGGTACTCAGACTCAGAGAACTTGCTATTTATGTCTAGACGTCTCAGGTTTAGTTTGGAGGAAGGCAAAATAAACTTTCTTTCCAAGTGGCAGGATATGCTTATGAGTAACAGGTCGTGGGGAATATCAATGTTATGTGGGAATTAAGTCCAAAGAAGTTAAAGTTCAACACCACAGATCGTTAGAACATTATTATCTTTTATTAAATATGACATGCTAATATAGATTTCCAATCATATACTTTAAGAAAGTTATATGATTTTGATTTCTCATACTAATATTATATTATTAATTATTTGTCTTCCAAATGATAATTATCTAAAATATTTGATATTTGTTTCATCCTTATACGAATATATATTTGAACTAGTATATGATTACAAACCTAGAACCCGTGCAATGCACTAGTGAACTACTAGAGAGAGAAATCAAATTTCAAAATTTTGTTTAAAATTTTACTTAAAACATTCAACGTTAACAAATCCTGCATTCAAATGATAGAATTAACAAAATTTATAAAAATCTAATTGATAGTTTCAAACAACAAATTTATAAAATATAATCGGTAATTTTGGTTTGTGACTGTGGAATGTATTGAAAGTGAAAAATAAAAATTAAATACATAAACTAATTAAATAAACGAAAATAATAAAGAGAAACATAAACAATAAACTAAGATACAAGGCGGAATATCGATAATGGCATGGCATCGTGCTTTTTCCTGATACCCCGCTGCTACTCATTCCTCTGTCCCGACTCTTGTCCTCTAAAAATTATAAAAACTATGATAAAACAGTTCTAACATATTCTAATTATTCAGAAAATTGTTCGTAAGACAAGATATTTATAAGAGTACACTACATTAGGCTCGGATCGGGCTTAAATTGGATAAAATTCCATAAAATGCGTCTCTCGAGGGAAAATTACCATTTTATCTAGCAAAATCTCTTCAACTTCGCCTGGTTTTTCAAAAGTGCAGGGTGCTAAACCAAATGGAGCAATGTTATTCGGTCTAGTATTTGGTACTCTACAATGTTTATCCAACTTCAAAGCTGTTTTTAAAGGTCTTCCGGTCGGAATTTGACATTAGCTATTGTTGACAAAGTTGTAAACAATTGAATTAGCTTTTCAATGCCCCTGATGTCACCTTGATTGGATTTGTATAACTAAAGTTATGTGCAGAACACTAGAAATGTGTCATTTCACCAGCTGGAACACTTCTACACAACTTTAATCTTCTTCGTAATTTCTGATATTTTGGATAAGGAATTGGACAATTTCGTCATCATAAAAGTTATAGGCCTCTTTCTAAAATTTCAGAAGAATCAAGAATCGAGCGATTTCAACTTCTACACCACTGGTTATGCTCATTCTACTACAGCTACGCAGTTTACTCCAAGTTCCTTTTAGCCCAAACACTCATATTCTTCCATTTAGACCCTTTCGTTACTTGATTTGCATTGAGATTTCACAATTATTCCAAATATGCTCCATTTTGTACCTAAATAGCAAGTGAAATCCGCCATATATATAAAATGAGGGTGAGGAAGTACTATTCTACTTAACTTTGCAATGTTTTAGCTGAAAATATGTGCCCAAAAATCATGTAAAATATGGAGGGATCAAAGCCCCCAAACTTTACATGTTGTGCATCCCGAACAAAAAAAGAATTAAATAAGTAGAACAGAGCATAACTTTTATTATGAATCACTGGTGTCATTTTTACTTCAGGTTCGATTTTTACAAAAGATATACAACATGACAATATGGACATATGGCGACAGACACACTTCAACTACTCTTAGAACTCAATCCCTTGAGATAGTGATCCTCACGGGTTATGTGTATCGCTATTCAATATTCAAGTGACAAAAATATGTAGAATTCACTCAATGAGTTTTATCACGCATTGATACAAGTTATGTATGCACAGGTTTAGGTCGATTATACGAGTATTTGGGTAGTGTTTGCACGCAAAGTAGTTGTTTTATGTGCATATTGATTATCTTCAGTCAAATGACGTGTTTGCTCGTTTTATAGTGAAATTGTCATATTTAAGGCCAAAATCCATTGGAATGAGGTCTGAAGAATGAACGAGTCGATTAGGGGAAAATGGAAATTACATGGAGTCTAAAAAGCCGGGCCGGGCAAACCAAAGTGGCCCCACCCGCCAAAAAGCCGAAGGAAAAGTTGAAGCTGATATTTTTTAGCTAGCTCGGCCAGGCGGGATTTTCCCCGACCAGCTGAAAAGATTCTTAGAAGTATGATTTTTTAGCTGGATAGTTTGGCCGGCCGAGCAGAAATTTCGGCCCAGCCGTGCCAGTTTCTTGGTTTGCGCTTTTTTTGTGCTCCTCGGACCAATTTTCACCCCGTTTCCAACCTAACTTATCCCAACCTATAAATAAGGCTCCTTAAGTCCTAAAATTAGACATTAGATCATATATTTCATCACATTGAGAGCTTAGAGCAGTGGATTAGGGAGCAAGAAACAAGAAGAGAAGAAGCTCAAAATTCGAAAATAATTTTGGGTTTGGCATCTATGTTTATTTTAATTTATTGTCAATGTTTATCTATTAACATTCGATGGATATTAATATGAGCATGAGTATCTAAACTCCTTTGTATTCTAGGACTAGAAAGTAGGTTGCGATTGAATATGTTGTGATTATTCGTTTTATTCAAGCCCCCTTCGATATTCTTATCTTATACGTTTGTGCTTATTTCATGAATTGATCAATTTGGCCAATTAATTTATTCTATTTGATTAATAATTCGGCGCTCGGAAAGGGAGGTTATTAATAGGCTTATAATGTACAACATAGGTATCGATATCGTCCGAGAGGAATGTGGTATATGTGTAGTACTGGTCTTAGGATCCATTGGGTGTTACGTATGTGATATTTAGCTCGAGAGGGTAAATATCCGTACATAATCAACACGTTAGAATCATCTGAGAGGATGGTAAACTATAGCAGGGATCGCATAATAAGAACTTATATTCGGTCTGAAGGTCTAAAATATTAGGGTAATTACACATAGAAGATCGTAACTGAAATCGAACCATCCTTTATTGTCTAATTTATTCTCCATTGTTATTGCTCGCTATTTCTAACTGTTTTCAACATTAGTTCATGATTTTACATTAATCAAACAAATCACCATAACGGAGAGTCTAGATAGAGTTGGATTATTCCAATCAAGATTCTCAATTGACATAGGATACAACAATCTCTGTGGGATCGACCTTGCTCATTATTAGCTACAGTTGCACCATGCACATGCGGTCATACTAGGGGTTAGAAATGGTTGGTAACGTATAAGGTATTGCATATGATTTCATATTGTCTAGCCTCTCATCGACTTAAATGTATGTAAGCTTGGAATCAAATAGGACTTCATCATTTGGTTGTTGTGTAGGCTCTCTAGTAAAGATGGGATAAAATATATGGATAAGTGACTTGTCTCGGACTAATTGAATTGACCAACCTAAACTATTCTCAACACACTCACAACTCCCTCACTTTTCAACTCTCAGCGAAGCTTAGAATTAGTTTCATTCACATTATTTCTCCAATATATGCATACTACTTTCACCAAATATCTTTTGGGCTTATCTAGCATTTTTGCTAATTTTTTCATAACTATGCAACCTTTATCTTTGCTAGACTCTTTTGATTACCTTTGATTTTTTTTTCTTCCTCTCGAGATTAAAACATGGGGGTAGAATATTCCATAGTAATACCTTTTCCCACATTGCAAACTCATTGTTTCTATTTTCTTTTTCTTTTTCTTTTTCCGACTTTTTTAAGGCAACCAAGATTATCTAACTATTATGACCTTTTGAATATTCAAGCACAAAAAAACTTCTCACTACAACAACAACTCTCACTTTATCAACCACTTACTCTTTTTTATACGCTCACACTCTTATCCTCCCCCCTCACTCAAAATAGTCTAAGTAATGAACATAGGCTAAATAAGTTATGATCTTGTAATATGGATATCAAGAACATGATAAAGCTTAAAGTGACTGACTAGGGATAAATTATTATTTGGTAGGGAAAATTATGGTTAAAATAGGCTAAAATATTCAAACATGGCCTAAGATCATTTTCCAAGCTAGACACACACAAGACATTTCAGAACATATTCGAGGCAAGTTCCAAAGAAACAACATGACATGATCAACAAAGCACACAAGAAAGAACGATGTATCACTCCAAAGATGGGAGTATTATTTAAGGCTCACAGTGTCACCAATCTTTTGATCACTATTCTGAGGACAAGTTTAATTTCGTCTCCCCATGCCTATCAATGTCATACCTTGAGTATTTTATCAAATTTTAACTATAAATTAGCTCATCATAAGCTTGTCACCAAGATCCTTTTATTATGTTGGCGGAGTTACTAACCCCCCACACCTACTTAAGACTCTTTATCCTAAAAAAGAAATAAAAGTGTAAACAATAAAATAAATCCTAAATATGCAAACTACATATGGCAATGCATAGAACTAAAAAAAACTACTCCTAAAGTTAAACTAAATTAATATTGTTAAAGATCTAATTTTACAAATAATTCATATTTTATCCAAATTTTAAATTGCCCATTACTGGCCAAATAGGTAAATAAACAGTGGATATAAGTAAAAAAATAAAGCCACGGATGTACTACTCCGTCCCCTCCCTCAAACTTGTTTTGTGAATAAGTTTGGGGGGTAAGTAGTACATTGTGGTCGGACTTCCAACACCAATGGGTACTTATGTGGTGGTAGCGGAAGATTCTGCCAGTGTTTGCGCATAACTCTGCTCCATCCAATCTAATTTAGCATCTCACACATTATCTTACCAACTCTCGCATCTTGCTTTTTGTACTACTTGGAGGCATATATGCAACTTAAAATACAACAATTGAATATGTGCTTATATGAGGGCAAAATAATTCTTAATAAACAAATAATCAACTTGATGGATCATATATGGACAAACATATCAACCACATAAAATCCTAAAGTCTTTTATACATGATGATACAATCTAATATACTAACCAATTACCTGCAATTATTATTAGAAATAATTCACCAGAGTTTCGTTGTATTGTACCTATCAAGTGCTCGACAAAATGCTTAAACTAACTCAATTCTTAAGAAGAACAAATTCAAGATCCCTCATCCCGCACATTATCACAATCAATCAATATTAAGAAATTAAGCACCAAGCAACATGTATATATGGATTATAATCATGAGAACTAAAACCTACAGCTCTAGCACCTAGGGCCTTCCACTATCAATTTCATCCTTATCCAAGTGCACACAAATAAAATTAAAAATTTATAGGTATTCTTCGAGGAATTCTAATCATAAGCATATGATATATTAACATATATAGGCACTACTAGTGCCGTCAACTAGCAATAAATGAAAATCATATGCTATACATGCCACAACACTCAAATTAAACCTACCCATACAATTAAACTGTTACATAAATAATAATTGAAATGAAGATTAAGAGTAGAAAACATATCGTTTGGCGATTGAAATAAGCAAAAAGGCTTAACTCTAGCGATCGATAAAATTTTAACCAAATTTAAATTTTGAATTGGTTAAATTATTCAAATCCAATGAGCAGTTTGGTTATACAGTTAATTAAAACCGATGGTGTGTGATGGATGAGTAATTAAGAGTGGTGTATATGAGAAATTGAAACGAATTAAGAATTGAAAGAATAGGAAAACAGATGAGCATCCATTCGTTCGTGCATTTACTTCTCCACATTCTTGACCTTTCACTTTCGTCCCTTTTCGCTCCGATTTTGTCCAATCTTCGAGCCATGTGATTGGGTCACTATTCTCCACTGTATGTTCATCTTTTTCTATAAAACTAAAAAATAAATTAGTAACAAAAAATTAATAAATAAACAGATAGAAATAAATATTGATTTTTTTTATAATTAATGGGTTGCCTCTCACTCAACACTTGTTTTTAAGTCAATGGTCCGACTTTAACTAATGTTATCCAGGATAAAAGAAAATGTTTTTCTTGCTATGTTTTTGTTTGCTCTAAAAGAACATGTGACTCTTTAATGCAAACATGGCAAGAAAGATCATTGACAAATTTATGGGCATTATTTTTAATAAAGAAAACAAGTTCCATGCCCATTTGTGATGCAAGTTTTCTAAAATTATAAAGAAAAGACGATTTAAAACTTGCATGCCACTCATATAAATAATCATAGTTTGACTCAATTAAAGGATATAAAGAAATTAAACTCCCTAAATCAATATGATGAGGTGTAATTTCTTTTGAATCTATATTGTCATCGTTGTTTTTTTTTCAGTTGAGGCTTATCGGAGAGAGCTTTGTCAGTGCCTTTTGTCAACTTATTTCGAGCAATGAAAACTAGTTCTTGAGGATCTTGCATGTGAATTTCTTGTTGTTTTTTTCTTTTTGACGTCTTCACACACCTTGTCCTCTAAGAACTTCAGTTTATAGTTCTATAACAATCAGTCCTTGCTCCTCTAAGTCGAATTCAACTTCAAGTTGCTCTTTTTGTTGGCTTGCAACCTTTGCAACCAATTGATCTACCTTTTCCCCATAGATTTTGTTTGAGCTCTTATTTCCATCATATCTTGATCAATAGCAACCTATCATTCAGCCATCTGTTGCTTCACGTGGCTTACTCTCGTGCATTGGTGATTTTATCATTCTTAAGCTCGTCATCAAAAGGGTTTCTATGTTAGGATTTACTTCCTCAACCCTGACTTGATTACAATAAACACTCAAAGATGGTTGTGGATAATTTCTTGTACTACCATAAGAATAATTATTATGGCCTCACCACTGATCATCCCAAGAGTTTTATAAGTTTCGTCTACTTGAATAATCTACTTCTTGCAATATAGGCTCAACAGTAACTCTTTGAGACTCTGTGTTACCATGAGTGGCCATAAAAGCATTGAATGCAGTATTTCATCACCTACTAGACTCTTCTTCTGCAGCTCTAGAAATTCTCCTTTCCCCTATAATTTGCTGACACAGATATATTGGCAAAACCATAGCTTTCTCAATAGATCTCACAAAAGAAAATAGAGTTTAGAAGCAACAATGACAAGCAAAGATCACCAGGAGAGACACCTTATAAAAATATTTTTTTTTAAAAAAAATTTGAATATATATGCTACGCGTTCTAGGCCTATTAATAAATCTCCCATCTCGGATTTTGAGTTACTAAGCTTAACATGTTAAATAATTGATCAAATAATTAAAAACACAAGCTAATTCAGAATACATGGATAGCAACAGAGACCGAGATGCAATCAATAAATAAAACTCAAAAGGATTCACATAATTTACTATCTAGCCCTAGAACATAAATAAACTACTCCATAACTAAATGAACAAAACCAATAAAGAAAAGCATAAATAATAAACTAAGATACTCAACTGAAGATCGATGATGGTGTGGTGTCATACTCTTTCCGGATACTCCGCTGCTACTCCTTCCTCTCTTCCGGCTCTCTTACTCTAGAAACTTATGAAAACTATGATAAATTGTTTTAACCTATTCTGATTGTTCTAAAAAATGTTCCAAGACTAAGTATTTATAGGAGTACATAACAATACATTTAGATCGAGCTTAAATTGGATAAAACCCCATAAAATACATCTCCCGAGAGGGAACTTGCCATTTTTCTAGACCCGGCAAAGCTAGATTATTATGTCTAGAAAAAACTCTTCAATTTCGCTTTATTTTTCAAAAGCGCAGGGTGCTAGACCGAATATAGCTATGTTATTTTGTCTAGCATCTGGTACTCTGTACCGTTTATCCAACTTCAAAACTATATTTGAAAGTCTTCCGTTCGGAATTTGACATTAGCTATTCTTGACAAAGTTGTAGACAATTGCATAGATTTCTAATGCCACTTGGGTCACCTGGATTTGTATAACTCAATTAATGTGCAAAACACTGGAGGTAAGTCATTTCACCAACTGGAACACTTCTACACAATTTCAACCTTCTTCGTAATTTATGATATTGTGGAGAAGAAATTGGACAATGTCGTCTACATAGAAGTTTTAGCTCTCATTATTAGCTTTTCATAGAATCAAGAATCAATCGATTTAAACTTCTACATAAAAAATTATGCTCATCCGCTACATGTTCGCAATTTACTCCATGTTCCTTTTAGCCTAATCACTTGTATTCTTCCATTTAGACCCTCTCGTTATTTGATTTGCATCGAGATTTCACAATTACTCCAACTATATTCAATTTTGTACCTAAATAGCTACACCATCAACATTCAAGTGAAATCTGTCGAATATATAAAACAAGGATTAGAAAGTACTATTCGATGTACTTTTGTACAATTTTAGCTATAAATAGGTATCAAAAAATCATGTATAGTATGGACGGATTAGTCTTCATCACTTTGCATTTCCACGAAGATCTCAATCACCCGAATAACTCAAGATATTTGGGCAAGTACGTGTTCCACCTCGCCACTCGACCGAGTGGCATCAATCCGACTCAACCGAATGGGTCATTTGGTACCATGTTTTCCGAACTTCTACATTTCACCACTTTACTTGCTTGTTTCTTCTTTGAACCTCATCTAAATGAACTTTTGGTCTTAAAACCACGTATTACTACAAAACGAGCACACACGCGTCAAACGACACAAGATAATAAAATTGAACATAAATCGACCGATAGTGCATGCGAATGCTATCTAATTCTTATTCTTCATCTAAATGAGCATAAAATCACATGCCAACGTGCATCATTAACTAATGGACACATGTCATTTTTGTATTCTTAAATTATATATAGGGGGTGATTTCATTATCTATCAGAATCATAATAGAAAATACTATTTCGTGCATCGCATGGTGGACATTTAGTAAGTGTCTTATTTAAGAGGCAAATGAAGTTTTTCATTACTAAGAGGGGTGTAAATTAGAGAATCTCTTACATGGATATATTTCTCAGTTAACTATGTTCAGTTCATCTTTTACTAGTTAATTTACACTATTTGATTAAGGATCCTATGATCACAATGATGGAGCTAAGTTGGGCTAAAGGGGACATCGGGCTTTCAGGAGACCATAGAATTTTCCTATTTTATATGAATATTTTGGTTAATTTATTTGTAAATTAATTAAATAAAAATTATGTTAAATCTTCAATTAGCTTGGATTAGCCCCTGTCTAGGCGCTAAGATCTCATTGAACGACAATATTTTTCTCTCAATTTCTCTCCGCCTGCCCACGCCCACGCCCGCTGAATCCTGCCTAGGCTCATATTAGTCGCTAGACCAATCTACTGTCCGACTAGCACTTAGCGTTTTCTACAACATTGATAAATAATAATCTTATTGTTTACCTTAAATAATTATTTAATAATCAATAAATATATTTTTAGACATCCACCATAGAGAGTTATATATAAAAATTCTCTGAAAAAAAATAGAAAAAGTTTAGAATCGAAATATTATAATGAAACTATATTTAATTATTCAATTACAGAATGTAAAGATGCAACTCACGAATCATTATATTGATTTTACCAATATTGTTACTAATTTTTTATTTTATTATTGGACATGAATATTATAATTATGGGCCCATGGTGGATTTTTTGGAATGGGGAAAAGACGTTATATTTTAAGTTTATATGTAACTTACTCAATATTTTTAATTCCAAACCTACACACACACACACACACACACACACATATATATAAGCTCACATTCAAACCACCTCAAAACTCTCTTACCTTATACTTTTGTTAAAAAATATTTATCTCCTTGAGATGAACTCATGAATCTAGCAATAATTGGCCCTCTCTCAAAATTTATGGGTCTCTGTACGCGCACATCCAGTTTATAGACATAAATAGCAAAAATATTACAAACAACAATATAGCAATTGCAGTTAAGACCATGCAGATTTAAATTCTCAATTTGGCCCATAACTATTTTATTTTTATAATTAGGCCCAATTGAGTCTCAAATTGAGAATTTCGTTGGAGGATCTCAAATGCTCCTTACATTCCTCAATCGTGCTAGAAAATAGCCCTTCTAGTTGGCCCAATTTTAGTCATATTTGAGTTGTGATGAACATAAAAGATACAATTTTTCTTGCATATTTTACGTCCATAGTTTATGAGAAATGCAAGTGTTTATCACGTTTTTAAGTGCAATTTCATAATTAATTATTTTTTTGGGTTGATTTTTCTTTTTGATGTGATTTGATGTGCTTTTAGGTATTTTGGATCATGTTTTGAAGGTTAGAAAAATTCGAGAGCTCAAGAAGATAAGATTGCACCCATTTTCTCACTCTGGACTGCATCCCGAGGCCCAAACAGGGCCACGGCCAGGTCTAAATTGAAATTTGTCAAGCCACGAATGAAAATCGTGAAGGAATCGAGCTGAGAAAATGGGTGGAAAGTCCTCAAAATGATGAAAAGAAAGAGAGGTCAATCACATGTATTTTCTCATTCTGGCTCGCAAATCGAGACCTAAACGGGCCTAAATCAGACCCTACGAAAGCCCGACTCTATGTTCTTTGAGTCGTGAACAAAAGTCTGAAGGGATTGAATTGAAAAGACGAGAGGAAAGAACCGAAAATGATGACAAAAAATGAAGACGCGTGAAGAGGGGGTGAGGACTTGCCAAACAGGTTCGGCAGCCCCAATAGAACAACCCCAATTTTGCCAACAGGCAGTCCAGTTGTTGGTCTGGTTGCACCATTTTTCAGCATGTCTTCTCCGTATTTCGTCCCTAACTTTCTCATACGTACTCGAAATCAAGCAATTTAAGATGTTACGTGACAGAAAAAATGAAGATCTACAATTTTTGTGTTCAAGCTGAGAGCTAATTATGCATCTATTTTCCCCAGAATTCACGAGAATTTTGATTCGGGCACATCCGAGTGGCCAAAATCGAAAATTAAAGACTCCAAGCCTTTTTAATTATGTTTTTACTCTTTTACCCTTAATGAGAGGGTAGTTTTCAGCTGATTTTAGTGTGTGAGTAAGGGAAATGGTCCATATATTCATTCCCACACTCCCATTTTCATTGGCTCATCTCATTTGTAAAAATTCTAGTATTCTATTTACTCTCTCTCTCTACAATTCTCCTCTCCCTTTCTCTCTAGAAAACTAGGGTTCTTCAATTGTTCATAGAGATACCAACTAGGGTTCTTGAGTTCTTGAAGGATTTTAGGGCTTTTGTGAGAATTGGTTGAAGAAATCAATTGCAACCAAGAAGTGAAGATTATCTTGCCACATTGAATACATGACTACGTTTTCTTCATCTTTTCTCATTTATTTCTCTTTGCATTTATTATCCTCTCTCTCATCTCTATTTAATGCTTGGATATGGTATTTATTATGGTATTTTGATGATATTTATGACTTGTGAGTACTTGGTTTGTGGTTTCTAGGGTTGGGTTACGGTTTGATTTCTTAGTTGGTTGTTAGTTAATTTGAGGGATAAATTGTGATTAGAATTGATGTTGTGGCTTTGTATGGCTTATATCTTATGTGTAGCTAACCTAGAGTATATCGGTTCTCCTTGAGGGCCCATGTGGGACGACTGGAGAACCCAAATCATAATTATCGATCTAGATGGATGTCCTAGGGCCTGTTCCCTAGGCAATATTCACTTGGGGTGGGGATTTTAGGGTTAATTTTTATTATATTCTTGATTTGCTTACCTTTGGCCTAGTAATTTGGTTATCGGTCTTTAGTAATTGGAATTAGCGTGACTTATTTTGTAATTGGTTAATTTGGTGAATCCCTCTTGTTTGCCACTTGGATTTCTAACTTGGAACATGGCCTTTCGTCGCAACCCTTAAGTAAATTGGAAATCACTAGAATTAAATCCTAGGTTTAGGGTGAAACCATACCTTAGAAATCGTTTGTAGTAGAGAGTAATCCTTGTATTTCTTTAATTACTTGTTTTCTGCTTTTATAGTGTTCATCAACTTTCAAACTTCTATGCCTACTTTAATATTGCGGGTGACCTTTGGTGTGCTCCACAGGATATCCTCCTTGTGGTTCGACTTTGTACTACCTCTGTCTTAACTTGTTCGCTTGCGGGCTAAGAAAACCTATACCTAACCTAACCATTTTTTAGGGGTTTTCGAGACAAGTTCAAGTTGTCATCTGTTAATAGAAAGTGGAGGTCTGAGATGGTATCATGTTTTCCTATGGGAGAGGTTTTAGACAATATGTTATTTTTTCAAAGCAATAATTGGGTGAATGCGAAATTGAAGCCTCAAGTGGAGCATTGGAAGTAAATGGGATGCTACATCACAATGAAAACGTGGAACAAGTTTGGCTTCTACATATATGTTTTTCTTCTTATGGGATATAAGAATGTGTAGTATAGAGGCTCTTTCTCGCGCACGTCAGTATAGACGAGTGTAAATAAAGAGCCAATTTGAGTCTTGGACCAAGGGACTTGTATGCGAGCGCGACCTACGTACACGAATGTGGGGCCGGTCTAAGGTGGGCGTGCAAGCCAAATTTTGCTATTTTCAGGCTGCATGGCATTTCAACTTCCTATATGCATGACTATTTTTTCTTCTTCATGTTTTTTATGCTTTAGTGGCATTAAAAACTTGTAACTTTAGGTGATATAGATGATGATTAAATCTCCTTAACTTCTGAAATAATGGAGCAAGTCATGGGCCCTAAGTGTATTTTAGAGCCTATAAATAATGGCTCCTTAAGCTTACTAGACACACTGAATTCGATTATGGCACAGAGAAAAGTTCCAGCACTTTGCTTCATTTTCTTTCTGCTCCAGTTTTCTATCATTTCCTTGGCCCTCCAACCTTGTTGAGACACCCCAGGCACGTTATTAGTTCACGATTGTGTGGAAATTCAATGCTAGATTTCTGTAGTTGACATCGTATCTTGGAAAACAAACTTCCATGAAACTTACCACTAGTGAGGAGTGAATTCATCTCAATGATACTATGCCTGCACATGACTCGGTTTTGTTACACATCCATTGGATATCACCTTGCGCATTTTCTAACAAGCTTAAAACAAATTCGTTTTGATGGCTTTGAACAACACCACTTATGCTGTTAATGTTGCCCTTGCTGCTAACAGTCTACCTCCTGCCCACGTTACTCCTACTACTGTGTCGACTGCCACCATGCCTCCTGCAGTGAACTATGCTGACAAGCTGGAGAAGTTCAATAATTCGAACTTTAAAAGGTGAAGTAGTGTATACTAATCTATTTGACTATGTTGAACATGACAAGATTCTTAACTGAAGATCTACCCGATTTAGGTGAAGATGTGGATATTCAAGCTGTCAAAAACTTGATGCTTGAGACCACTCCGACTTTCTATGTCAGAATTACATGATGAATGACTTGGCTGATTTTTTGTACAATTTGTATAGCTCAATGAAGACGATTAAGGAACTTTGGCAGTCCCTAGACAAGAAATACAAGTCGGAGGGGGCCGAGGCTAAAAGGTTTATTGTGGGATGGTTCCTTGACTACAAGATGGCCAACTCAAATATTGTGATGAGCCTAGAGCAAGAGTTCCAAGTAATCTTGCACGAGATTCAGTCCGAAGGAATATTGTTGAGTGAAACTTTCCAAGTGGCAGACATTATCGAAAAGCTAACACTTGCATGGAAAGCTTGCAAGAACCACTTGAAACATATATGGAAGGAGATGAACATCGAAGAACTCCTTGATAGGCTTCACATCGAAGAAAATAATCGAGGTACGCATAAAAAGTTATATCCGAAAGTGGCCAAGTCCAAAGTTGTTGAGTATGGTGCTGGGTCAAGGAAGAACAACAAGAGAAAATCCGGTTTTGTTAGCAAGGGTGTCTTAGGACCGAGAAAGACACGTTCAAGAAGTTTATAAGAAACTAGTTAGCTATGACAATAACAGAGCTACCAAGTCTAGGAAGCCTAAAAAGAAACAGGAGACGAACATGGTGGATGAGGTCACTATATGCATCTCACTATGGTGATCTCAGAAGTGAGTTTGGTGGGTTCAAACCCACGTGAATGATTGACTGACATGGGTGCAACTCATCATGTTTGTTGGAATAAGGAGCTCTTTAGCATGCTTGATGGAAGTTCGAACAAGCAGAAACTTTACATGAGATATTCTACCACTTCAGATGTGAAGGTTCAAGGTAAGGTGGTTTTGAAGATGACTTCCGGGAAGGAACTAACTATAACAATTTTCTTTGCATGCAGAAGATTCGTAAGAATTTGGTGTCCGGCTCGTTGTTGAGCATGCATGGCTTTCACCTTATTTTTGAGTCGGATAAGGTCATTTTGTCTAAGAATATTGGGATGTTTGTAGGAAAATATTATGTCTATGATGGCTTTTCAAGCTTAATGTAATTGCTATTAAGACTAAAACAAATAAAATTGTTTACTCTTTTGTATATATGCTTGAGTCCTCTATTGTGTGGCATGGTAGACTAGAACATGTTAATTTTGATAGCCCGTGTTGGTTGATGAACTTAAAAACATACCTATATTCCATATTGATACAAAATATAAGTGTGAAACTTGTGTTGAGGCTTATTTCCAAACTATTGAAAGAGATAGTGAACCACTAAGCTTAATATATTTTAATGTATGTGGAAATAAATATTTTATTATTTTTATATGATCGCACCAAATATTATTATGTGTACCTTCTTAAAAGTAAAGATTAATCAATACAGAAGTTTATTTTCTACAAGAAAAAAATTGAAATTTAACTTAATAAGAAGATTAAGGTGCAAAGAAGTGATAGGGGAGGAGAGTGTGAATCTCCGTTTATTGATTTTTATCTTCAACATGGAATCAAACATGAAATCATTGCACCTTATTAACCTCAACAAAATGGCATTGTCGAATGTAAAAATCAGACCTTAAAAGAAATGATGAATGCAGTGCTGTTAAGTTTCAAGTTACTCCGGGACATGAGAGGGAGGGGGGTGTGTTGTGCTATAAGCTAACTACCTTTTGAACAAGGTCCCTCAGATTATTTTTGGGATAAAATCCTAGATGAGCTATGGCACAGACTCCACCATACTACAAATACTTATAAGTTTGAGGTGTCTTACAAAGATAGCAATACCTTTACCTAAGAAGGTTAAATCATACAAAAAATTAATGATCGTAAATTGAATATGTGCATGTGCTTAACGGTTTCTTGTGCATGAATATAACATTGGAGAAAGGCACTAGGACGGAATACTTGACTCGCGAAATGCATCATTCTTTTAAGATGTGTTTCCTTATAAACTTAAGTTGAAGTATCTTCCACTAGTAAGGCTGTGGAAACAATGGAAGAAGGTTGAGCCTAGACAAAGCAAAATGGTTAGGATAGAAAACTCGTTTGGTCTAGATTTCCTCACCTCCGTGCTTGAAGGTGAACCTCAAAGTTTTTCGTAAGCTATGAATTCATTGGAAGGACATATTTGGAAAGAGGCAATTCAAAGTGAAATTAATTCAATTCTGCAAAACCACACATGAGTGCTAGTAGATCTTCTTCCGAGAAGTAACCCGTTAAGATATAAATGGATTTTCAAAAGGAAAATGAGATGGATCAATTGATAAGTATAAGGAGAGATTTATAATAAAATGTTACAAGCAAAGAGAATGCCTTGATTACTTTGTTACTTATTCTCCTGCAATGAGAATGACCTCCATAAGAATGTTTTGGTTATTGCACCTTTGAAAAATCTTGAAGTGCATCAAATGGATGTCAAGACTGCTTTCTCCAATGAAGATTTGGAGGAAGAGATTTGTATGTAACAACCTGAAGGTTTCCCTGCTCCTAGACAAAAAAATAAAGTTTGTAAATTGGTGAGGTCGTTATATGGCTTGAAACAAGTGCCAGAGCAATGTCATGATATGTTGTGGGTTCATGATCAATGCTTGTGGTAAATGTGTTTACGTAAAGAACACATAGATTGGGTATGCCATTCTGTGTCTCTACGTAGATGTCATGCTTATCATAGTAGTAATGACAAGATGATCAAGTCCAAAAAAATTATGTCGAATGCCAGATATGGGTTGCCGATGCGATTCTTGGAATTAACATCTATAGAACACTTGAAGGATTAGTGTGTAATCAATCTCATCACATTGACAAAAGCCTTGAGAAGTTCAACAAGAATGGCACATCTAATGCTAGGATCATAAGGGATACGAGTCAACATCTATTGGGAGAAAGTGTTTCTCAAGTCAAGTATTCGAGAATAATTGGAGTCTAACGTACTTAATGACTTGTACAAGGCCTGACATAACATTCGTTCCAAGCAAGTTAAGTAGCTACACAAGCAATCCGGGAGATTAACACTGGAAAGGAATTGTGAGAGTACTTAGATACTTGAGATATACTCGTGATTAGATTGCACTACACTATGTACCCTGTTGTAGTTGAAGGTTATAGTGATGCCAACTGGATATCAGATATGAAGGACTCAAAGTCAATAAGTGGATATGTGTTCACTTTAGATAGTGAAACAGTATCATGGAAGTTTTCTAAGCAAACAGTAATTGCAAGGTGCACATTGGAGTCAGAGTTTATCATTCTAGGCAAATGTGGAGAAGAAGCATGATGACTTCGACATTTCGTAGAAGATATTCCGATGTGGCCTATGTGTGTGCCGCTATACACCATATACATAATACCATTAGACAACTACACTCGACTGGTGTAACCTCTAATGTAGAGTCTACCGACAACTTAGCGGATCTGTTAACCAAAGGGTTAAATAGAGAGTTGGCGCTAAAGCCTTTGGAAGAAAGAATTGAAAAGAAATAATTGAACAACAGAAATCCAACCTAGTTGATTGGGTATCACAAGATCTAGGTTCAAATGGACAACCTAATTGATTTTCAAACTGAGATCACTGTAGGGGCCAATCCCAAGCCCATTCTTAGGATGAAACAGTGATTAATCTCATACGGATAATATTAAGCTTGAGGCTTTTAATGATTCTTATGCATCGGTTTGAGTGGAGTAATACTGGTTCCTCTTCATTAGAATCACCTATGTGAGATGAAGTGTGGTTGCTTCAAAGGAATAGTGATAGGCTCAATAGCTAGAAACTCTTGTAGAACTAGGACGATGTTCATGGCCGAAATGAACATAACCATGAAAACTGAAATGTGTTAGGGAGATTCCTGTGTAAAGCACATCATCGTTTACACAAATGACGGATTAGTTCAAGGACATCATCTATACTGTTAGTAAGGTAAGTGTGTTTTCACAAGGGAATGTTCAAAGGGTAACACCTACCTATCCTATGCAGGTTCCAATTGTTGATTTGGATCACCAAATATTATATTTCTGTGTCAATTTCCATTCATGTGGGAGATTGTTAGGACATAGCCATTTTCGGAAAGCCATTTTTGGGCAAATTTGAGGTATAATCTAGTAACAAAAAATAAAAGTTTGAGATGGTATCGTGTTTCCTCCAGGAGAAGTTTGAGGCGATATGTTATTTGACCTAATCAATAATTGGGTGAATGAGAATTTAAAGTCTCAAAGTGGAGTGTTGATAGTAAAGTTGGGACGTTATCCCACATTGGAAAGTGGAACAAATTTGGCTTGTATATATATGTTTTTCCTAGTAAAGGATGTAAGAATGTCTAGCATAGAGGCTCTCTCTCACGTACATATGCACATGAGGAGGGGGTGAAATTCAAGGACCAATTAGAGCCTCGAACCTAGGGACTTGTGTGCAAGCGCGACCTATGTACACAAATATCGGGTCTGGAGTCCCCTCGCAAGCCGATTTTCACTATTTTTTTCCAAGCTGCATGACCTTTCAACTTCCTACCGGCATGACTCCTCTTCTTCTCCATGACTTTATGCTTTCTTGGTATTAATAATTTGTAACTCTAGGCGTTATGGATGGGGATTAAATCTCCTTTACTCCTAAAATAATGGAGCAAGCCATGGGTCCTCCATTTAGAGCCTAAAATTGTGGCTCTTTTAGCTCATTAGACACACTGAATCCGATTTTGTCAAAGATAAAATTTCTAGCACATTTTTTCATCTTCTTTCTGCTCTAGTTTGCTATCATTCCCTTAGCCCTCTAGCCTAGGTGAAACATTTTAGGCACATTATCAATCCGTTGTTGTGTGGAGATTCGATGCTATAATTTCTATAGTTGACCGTTTTATCTTGGGAAACGAACGTCCACATAACTCTTAGCATCAGTGAGGGGCAAATTTATCTTAAGGATATTGTTCTTGGAAAGTCTTTAATTTTGTTATGCATCCAGTAGCCATCAACCTACACATTCTCTAACAAACTAGTAATGCTCATGTGCGATGCACGCACATGTAAAATATAATATCTTTTTATTGCATACAAATGTATAAACCTATGCTTTTTGTTATTCAAAGTTTTATTATCAAGATTAAATGAAATTGTTTATACATGGTTTTTTTTCTTCTGTAATAAATATTAGTAAGTCTTAGCTCGAGGTCAGGTCACCACCGTACGTCGAGCAAGGTTGGTGCAAATTTCATTGGACCAAAACTTAGTGAGTCTAGCCCAGCCCCCTAAATAATAAAAGAAATTTCTTTTAGTGCTCTTTGCTAGTGGTACTCTATCAAGGAATCATAAAGGTAGGAGAAGATGTATATGACATATAAAATTAGGTTATAACAAAAAAACACAAAAAGAAAAAGAAAAAATAAAATTTAATGTTTTACAAATCTGAAGAAAATTTAATGTTTTACGATGTAAAAATCTCAAGAGTTGATTGTTACCCGTACCACTCGACTATTTTTCACTCAATATCCTAATGCTCATTGTTTATCCCCTACAAAAAAAAAAAAGAAATTTTCATTTATTAGAATTAGAGTTACCATAACAACCTTTCCACTATTCTTGAATTTTTTAATGAATATTAAATATATGTTTTTTGTTGTGGTTCCAAAGTTGTCTATAAAAGCTTTATTTTTACCTATAATTAGTACATTTGAGGTTTAGAAAATCTTATGATTGTTAATTATTTATTTGTTCATTGATTACATTGATTTTTTATATTTATGTTACACATCCATAGAGGTGGTAATTCGGACGGTCCACTCCAGCCTGTATTCACACGTCAATGCCACATGTCGGGCATGGTCGTGCTAGCCTAAAAGTTCATATGGTAAAAAAAATTAAGAGTTAAGCCCAGTCCACCCTCCTATACACTTTGGCGGGACCTGCCCGTCAGATTATTACTCTATTAGTTGGGCCCAATTATACATGGGTTCAGATTCTTATGGCCCAGCCCATATACAATGTCGGGTATGCCGAGCTGATTTATCCACCTCCATATATTCTACTCATGATTGATATTGCCAACAAAAATGTTTTCACGAATCAGAAAATAACTTTGAGGAGGGAGGGGAAATCAACCCCTACTATTTTGGGACTAACTTCTCTTTTTATATATCTATAGATATAGATATTGATTAGTGCATTACATGTTTATAAAATTTATGATTGTCAGTTGTATATTTTTCTATTAATTCATTTGACCTTTTGTATCTCTATTAAATATCCTTAGAGGTGGCAATTCGGATCCAACCCGATCCTACATGCCAATGCCACATGTCAGGCTATGTCGAGCGACACCAAATTCCTTCGGACTAAAAATGAGAACTAAACCTAGTCTACCCTCCTATATAGTATATTTATTCTGACATGGCCCACGGTTCATGGGGCTGTTAGCCCATCGGTCAAGCCTTCGGGATTCATTATATGTTTCAAGCTCGGATTCTTATGGCCCAACCCACATAAGATGTCGGCCGGAATTACAACAAAATAGGTCTTTTGTATAACATTTTCTGAGACCACAATTTTGATCAATAATAAGTTATTTGTGACTACATGCTATTGCAAATCCCTCTACAAATTATTTGAGACAATTTCTACAGATTATTTGAGATAATGTTAAGACTACTTTTAGAGACAACTAGTTGTTGCAGAAATAATTTGAGCGCATTTAAGACCACTTTTGTCCTAAAAAATATATTATTTGCGTCCGAGTTATTGAGACGGCAATAATATACTGAAAGATACTTATATGTTGTGACAAATACTCATTATTTGGGACCACTTTTGTGGTCTCAATAGACCCTTTTTCTTGTAAAGGGACCGGGGTGGTTTTGCCACATCTACATATTCTAATCATAATTGATTAAATAAAAATTATTATTGTCAAAAAAAATTCTTTAATTAGAATTTAAATTTTGGCAGAAAAATCAACCTCTATTATCTTGGGGTTGACTTCTCTTATATATATAAATTGATTGATTAAACAAAAAATATTATTGCAAAATAAAAAATATATATATTCTCCCATTCCCTAAATAGAGATCAGTTTGACGGAAAAATCACCCCTGCTATTTTGGAGTTGACTTCTCATATATATATATATATATGGAACTTTTTTATCCGTCCAATAAACCTAATGTGGCATTTACTTATCATATACATCACTAGACATATAAGGAAAAATAGAAAACAAGAAACATCCTCAATAGTGGGGCACAAATTGTTAAGCTTATCTTTTTCATCTTCCAATAATAATATACTCATCCAACTCTAGCTCATAACTATCTTTGTAGTTCCTCTCTTTTTCCTCTCAACTCTCTTCTTCTTTTTCCTTTGTTTCCCTTCCTACTGTATGCTGTGTTTTTTATAGATCTGACAATTATTATTGTTTAGGGTTTGCGAGTTTTTGGATCGGGGCTTACTGAGTTTTAGTGTCTGCTAACCTAATTCTTTATTTGATTTCAGGTTATGGATATGATCGATCACATCATGCTAAGACCTGCTGTCAATTGTATCAATTACTCTTAGTTTATCGAGATTAGGGTTTGTGGTCGTTTTATCACTATGGCGGGGCAGATTACTGAAAGATAGTCGATAGTTGTGGATTTTGATGAATTTAAGGGAGGTGAATCTGATCTGAAACAAGATGAGATGTCATGTCTGGCAGGCAAACTCATTACAAACAAGACCTATAAGAAATATTCGCTTATGAAGGTCATGACCAACTCTTGGAAGGCAAAGAAGAAAATGTCGGTCCGAGAATAGGGGACGATATGCTTCTTCTTACCTTCACTGACTTGAATCTGAAGAGAAAAGTCCTACGAATGCAACCCTGGCACTTCAAAGAGTATATATTCGCTATAAAGGAGCTACGAGGAACAGAACAACCCTCGTCGGTGTCAAATACAAAATTACTATTGTGGGTTAGAGCATATGATGTACTGGTGATTGGCCACAAATAAAGCTTCCTTCGATCCATAGCAAACCAAGTGGGAGAGTTGGAAGATTCGACCGTGAAAAGGAGGCCAGGCTGGGCAAATATTTAAGATTCAAATATCTTGTTGACTTGACAAAACCACTTCTGAGAGGCATAGATCAGGGTTTGGGCCGAACAGATGTGGATGCCTCTGAAGTACGAAGCTCTACCGGTGTACTGCTACTGCTGCGGACTTATAGGTCACTGATATAAGTCATGCAACGACTATGACAGGAATGATTGCTCGGCCACGGCGGATACCATTTCTAAAAGCATCCCTGCTGAAACATCTCCGTCAATTCTCAACCATCAGAATTGGTGAGAGACGGCTGGTTACTCTCTAATCTTAACTCAAAGCTCAACAGGAGAGCTTGTAGTTCTGGAACAGTAATGGCATCTCCTCTGGAAGCAATATTCACCATGACTGAATCATATTCTGAGCCAAGACCTCCAAGGATATATAAAATATGATCTGGTTCAGATATTGCCTGTCCAGCTGAGGCAAGTATATCAAAGCACCCTTTCATTTTACTCAAGAATTCCCTCATGGAAATTCCAGCTTTCTTGAGATTGTGCAGCTGCAGCTTGTGTTGCATGACCTTTGCTTTGTTTTGGCTAGAGAAATTAACTTGAAGAGTGTCCCATATTTCTTTGGACGAGCTTAGTCCAACCATGAGAGTGAGTATGCTGTCAGAGAGAGATGACAGAATCCAAGAAGCAAGAAGCTGATCTTGTTTGATCCAAAGAACAAAGGATGGATTAAACTCTTGACCAGTGGTTGTGGTGTTGAATTTTTCAGGCTTTTCTTCCTCTCCAGTGATGTATCCTTCAAGGCCATATCCACGGATGGCTGTTAGGACCTGCTGCTTCCATATAAGATAGTTAGACTCATCAAGTTTGAGAGAGATGAGTTGGCTCTGTAGTTGAATAATAGGATTTTGAGGAGTGATGACAGGGACAGTAGCAGTAGGTATATTGATGGTTCCAGTGTTTTCAGCTGCCATGGTTAGAGACTATGGATAGAACAGAAATAATAGAGGAGAAGTATTCAGAAACAGGCCCTAAGACCTGCTCTGATACCATATCAGAAAAACAATTATCCTTGCAAAGAAAGGCATAGTGAAGAAAAGGATTGCAGCTCAAATATTTTGTTTTTGTATTGATGTGTTTGATGATCTTTACAACAGTAGTCTATCATCTATTTATACAAGTGAAAACTCTAACATCTAGGTTAACAAGATGGAAGCTAACTACAACAAGAAACAACAAAACAAACTTGATCAACACACTAATAACCGTTGGATTGGTTTTTGTGTACAGCTGCTTTTGCAGCTCATTAATGAAGGCTGCTGCATGAACTTTGTCTTCTTCCTGGAAGTTGGGAGTAGGGGTGGTTCGGTACGGTATACCGTACCGAATTGCCCATATCGTTACCGTACCGAAATTTTCGGTACGCCGAAAATCCATACCGTTACTGTACCGAAAATTTCGGTATACCGAAATTCGGCATACCGAAAATTCGGTATGATATCGGTAAATACCGATACCGTACCGAAAATTCGGCATACCGAATTGTGTATCGGTATCGGTATATACCGATCCATACCGTTGATTTTGGTATACCGAAATTTCGGTATACCGAAAATTTACGGTATACCGTTAGGAATTTGGTATACCGAAATACCGAACTACCAAAATACCGAAAAAAAAATCGGTATATACCGATATATACCGAAAATACCGAACTTTTTTCGGTATTCGGTATATACCAAAATACCGAAAATTTCAAATTATCATACCGTTACCGTACCGAAAAAATACCGTACCGAAAATTCGGTATACCGAAAATTTCGGTATTTTCGGTAATTTTTCGATACGGTATGTGCGATATTTCGGCATTTCGGTATTTTTCCCCACCCCTAGTTGGGAGACACTCCTCAGACTGCACTTGGCTTCCAATTAATGCTGCATCAGTTGAGTTGACCAACTGTTCCATTATATGTCTTGAGGCCCAAGAATGCCGACTCATCTTGCCACTTGGAATCTGATGTGGATGAGCAGTGTAACAGGATGCCACATAAGTTGTTGGTGTGTAACATGGAACTGCATGAGCTGCATGGTTTTCTATCTTGACAAAAATTACCATAATTAAATAGTTACAATTGAGGATTTTAGTTATACAGATTTGAAATTGCAACTTACCTATAGTTAGGGAACTATTGTTTCACTTTGTCATAATTTATAACCATTTTGAAGGATATGAGTAAATATGTTCAGATCCATCGAAACCATAATTGGATTCCCATAATCAACATATTCTTTACGAAAGAAGTTTCACATAATCAATAGTAGATTATTGCACTAAAATATAAAGTGGATTAAGTTTGTTTTTATAATAAAAGAAGAAAAGTAGATTTAAAAATTAGTTGAGTAGATGATGAGCGTTAATGATGAAGTTTGAAGACTTACAGTTGAAGAGAATTTGAAAACCTAAGATACGTGTGGGCTTTAGCTTCGTCGTAATTGTAATGATGCGAGACTACAAATCATTCGTTCACCTAAATTATTGAATGTCAATTAGTAGGCTGTAATGTGGATTAAATTAGACACGGCCAAAAAGTGCAGAATAGAATGGTCGTATCTGATTGGATAAATCAAAAGTGAATAATCATTAAACAGAATCGACTTGACCACAACACCAACGACCAAATCATCATGCCACTTGCTCTTCATCATATTCACTTGTCTTTTCAATTTATTTTGCTTTTCATATACCCTCTATTCAACTAAATTTTACACATTAACAAAGATGTCGATTAAAATGCACTCAACCACAAATAGATGTGTGAATTGGAATAATAAGATATTATAAGTCTATAATTTAGTTACTAGGTTGATTACTTCAATAGATGAATTGCAAAAATATAGAGTTGAGTTATATTTCTAAAAGAAATTTTTTCACTTTTTACTATTCTAAAATCTATGAATATGTTTGTTTGTGGTTTAGTCAAGTAGATTTAGGAGATCAAATCCCAATAAAACACATTCATTAACTCCATTAGCCAAATTTGATGCAGCATTCCCCAACCTTAAATATACCCTATAAATTATGTTTATTTTTATAATTTTCATTTATACAACTTTTTTAAATCAGTCATTACATCTAATTAAATATTTGAGTTAGATCACATTATTATTTATTCATTTAGGACCTGTTTGGTTGGGGGTTTAGGGATAAGGAATGAGAATAAATGAGGACTCATTCCCATTCATGATGTTTGGCACATAATAAATAAGTTAATCATTATCCCCTTTTATTAACAGTTCCCCCATTTCATTTCATAATATAATCGACTCCTCATTCATACTCATTGCCATTATCATTGATGATTTGCCATTGACATTGATGATTTATAACCAAGCGGACCCTTAATATAGTACAATATATTTAAATCATAATCATTTGATGGGAACTATCAATTCATCTAATCTAAAATAAAGATCACTCAATATCATTATGACTCACCATTTACTACTATTTCAATAAAATAATTGTATCAGACCATAATATCATAAATATGCCACTGTAACAAAAAAAAATTCTTGTCCGCAATTACAACAAGAAGAAAATTGTGCAATTAAGTTCATTGAAATCAAATTGAATATGTTATTACGATCTCTATTTCTCCTCTGATTCTTTTTTTCGATTGATGGACGTCGAAGTTGACTTTGATTTTTCTCGGTTCAGAACTTTGACTTGAATAACATTAGCCCAAATGCTTGGAAGCTTGATTTTGAATCAACGGTCTTCTTGGATGAATATTCGAAGAGCTCCTTCAAAGATATTGACGAACACCCTCGAGGATTTATCTTGGAAACGCCAATCGGATGGGTTCAACGCCTGAATCTCGAATCGAATGTCATTTCTAGATAGACTTCCTTCTTGAAGAATGTCGAAGAACACTCGAAGATGCTGAAGAACGCCAAAGAACTTTGCTCTGTAATACTTCTCGCGCTTCTTGACTTATGTTCTTGATGTTGTTTGGTAGAATAATGAGACTCTATTTATAATTGTAGGATGGAGAACTTCAATGACCAATGATCCAAACGGAACAATTTAATTGGTCACTCAAATATCAAATATATCAAATATCTTGTAGATAATTATCCAATTAATCATTATTTTATTTAATAATCACTCATATCTTGACATATCCTTCAAGCCCACTCCAATACTAATCCGTAGAGATTTTAACTAAAAGTTGTCCTCGTCCAAGATTTTATAATTCGATGTGATGAATTAATCCCAATTCGAGGATATATTCACTTGGGATTATGGACTCACGTCCATCATGATTTCACGTCCATAATTAGATGTGATGAATTAATCCCATGCAATTTGAGGACGTGTCTGCGTTTTTGACACGTGGAGTAATTTAATAGGTCAATAAAATATATTACAAAATCATCAAGTAAACCAACTATTTATATCGAAATTTTATTAAATTAATTCTCAATATTAAAATAATCAATATAAGATTGATTCTCAACATATATTTTATTGCGTGTCGTATTTTAATTGGATATGAAATTTGTATATCAACAGTCACATTTATTCAATATCAAATCACGTTCATCTAGTTATATCAAATAAAATCTCGTAAACAACGTCAAAAAACACGAAAAACTTAAAATTGAAATTGAAATATAACCAATCCTCCCCAAATTTCTATAATTATTAAGAATATATCCGTTGGCAAAGACAAGGATTGTAATTATCAGTAACAGTATCACATTTTTCCTAGTAAAAGTTGCAACACACAATATCAATGGTGATATGTGGAGCATCCAACACAAGTTATATACCAACCACAAGTTCACAATGTTCCTGTCGCGGCTTCCTGGTCCGCGTTTGCTTCTCTTGTTAGTGTTGGATATCATATCTACGTAGGCAACTGGCACTAATTATTCCAAATTAAAATTGGAATTCAGATTTTGATGCGGTTCAAGATTCGAAGCTTCAAAACTCAAAATCCACGTTTCTTCTATAAAATTATGGAAGTTCTTGAACTCTCTATATTGATACGATAGAGAAGAATAAGTGGTTGTGTAGAGAAAAATAAATTGAAGTATCATGCTCTTGTTAATAAGTAGTATAGGGGGAAATGAGTCATTTTAATTAATATACTTAAAATTATAATATGATGGTTGTGTCTAGAATTATCTTTAATATTTTATTAGAAATGGACCCAAAAGACCATCAATGTAGAATTTGGTGGGAACAAATCCATAAAAGGGATAACAAATCCAAGAACACCTGTACTAATTAAAACTTGAATGAAGACGTATTATGTCGAAATTTATGAATGAGGCAAGCATAAAATTATTCTGAAATACATGTTATATTATAGTTAAAAAAGGAAATGAAAATGAAGCATCTGAGAGAGACAGTTGGGTCCCATAAATTTGCATGCCATAGGAAATAAAAGGAAATGGAGGGGCAGAATCCAATGTGAAGTAGTAATGGTAGTGGTAAAGGTAGACAGTGGATTGTTCGTTTGGCGCACTTGTCACTAATCCCTTGGAAAATATAAAGGGTAGGGAATTATTAAAGGGAGTTTGTAAGTAATGAAAAAGCAACATCTTGCCAAACAATCATATCTATTTCCTGCTTTAATGTTGCCTTTTACGGTTTTACCTAGCTGCCTATTTTCACCTCTATATATTATACGGATACGGATTCCAATCAATTGCGCTTTCATGACTACTTCAACTCCACTTTTTAACACGTCACATGTCTTTATCTTCCTCTCTTTTTCCATATCATCCCATTGTTTTATATATAATTTTAAGTTACAAATCCTAATACAGACGGTGTTAGTAAGGATTAATATGTGCCTGCTAGTTTAGTTCACAAGTTGTTTCACCAATTAAACTATAATCAATTCTTCCTAATTTTATAGCGGTCTCATCTCAGTACATGCAAACTTGATATGGTACCCCAAAAATTATTTTTCCTGAAAATGACTTTATCTCTAAGTCGGAGTTTTTACCGTTACTCAGCGTATATGTATTGTTGGAATATTAAATGAAAATGTTTGCATGTCAGTTGTCTGACATTGATAAAATAGTAGAAAATACACCACTTTATAAACTTAGTAGGCCACTCCTCCTGTTACAAATTTGTTTTAAGATGGAAGTTCACTTGGTGGCTAAGGACCTCTCCTTGCATTAACATACTTCAATATGTGGAACCGTCTAATTGGTACCACTTGAGTTTAGGGTGGAAGCTTTACAAGCTCAATTGTTGGCTAAGGACCTCTTTTGATTTTAGAATGGAAAACTTTGACAACTCACTTGTTGGCTAAGGATCGGACGACCCTGAATTCAAATCACCAATTGGTACCAATTGATTTAGGAAGCTTTGAAAGTTTAGAGAATATTGGAAGATGTATATTATTCACAAGTAAAAGAAGTATAAGTACATGTACAAGTGACTATGTAGTTGCAGAGACTTCGATGTGGGATACAACAAAATACTAAACTAAGTGAATACAATATAATACTCCTAATACACCCCTCAAGATAGGGCACGTTCGGTAACACAAATCTTGGTCATGAGAAGAAACAAACGATCCCGAGAAAGTGGCTTGGTGAGAGCATCAGCAAGTTGATCAGCAGAGGAAACATGTGGAACTCAAACTTGAGACTTCTTTACGAGATCTCGAACGAAGTGATAATCGATGGCAATATGCTTCATTCGAGAGTGAAATCCTGGTTTAGAACATAAATATGTAGCCCCAATATTATCATTGTCGATCACCGGTATAGAAGTAATGCAAACATGAAGTTCAATAAGAATATATCGAGTCCATTTAACTTCAGCAGCAATAGCAATAGAACGATACTCAGCTTCAGTAGAGGAACGAGCAACAACACGTTGTTTGCAAGAGCTCCAAGAGGTGGGATTAGATCCAAGGAATACAATATAGAAGCCAGTAGAGGTACGATCATCACAGTTGCCTGCATAATTAGCATTAGTGAAGCAATGAAGAGAAAAGGGAGAATCATGACGAAAAGTGATACCAAGGTGTCTCATCCTATTGAGATAGCGAAAGAGTCTTTTAACCATACCCCGATGTGTTTTCAGTTGGAAAATGCATGAACTGAGAGAGCTTGTTTACAGCAAAGGCAATGTCAGGACGAGTAAACAGTAGATACTGAAGACTCCCAAGTGCTTGACGATAGGAGGCAGCATAAGCAAGAGGCAAGCCATCATTTAGGGAAAGTTGGACCCCCGGGGCGAGTGGTGTTTGAACTGATTTTGCTTCAAGCATGTTGTACTTAGCTAACAGATCAATGATATATAGTCGCTGAACAAGAGAGCATGAGTTGGAGGAGCAAAGTACCTCACCACCAAGAAAGTACGACGGCTCACCCAGATCCTTGCAGAGAACCTAGAGGTAAGAGAGGTGACCACATGACAAAGAAACGTGTTGTTACTTCATATAAGTATAAGGTCATCCACATAGACCAAGAAGTAAGCAAGTATGCCCTCTCGATTATAGACAAACAGAGATTCATCATATTTAGTGTAAGTGAAGCCCAAGGAGATAAAAACCTGACACAGAGAGTTGTACCAAGTATGAGGAGCTTGCTTCATGCCATAGATCGATTTCTACAGTTTGCAGACATGAGAGGGGAAATTGGCATCAAAAAACCCAGGCGGCTGAGACGTATATACTTCATCCTGAAGATCGCCATGGAGGAAGGTGTATCTACATCAAACTGACGAAGAGGCCAGTTATGTGAGATAGCAAGATTGAGAACTAGACGAATAGTGGTAGGTTTTACGACGGGGCTAAATGTCTCAAAGTAATCCACACCCGGACATTGACGAAACCATTTAAAGCCGAGCTTTAAACTTGTCAATAGAACCATCCGGTTTCTACTTAATTTAAAAGAGCCATTTGCAACCAAGTACATTCTGAGACGGATTATAGGGGACTAAGTCCTAAGTTCCATTCTTAAGTAGAGCAGAGAATTCAGTAGACATATCATCTCTTCAGCGGCTATCATTCAGAGCCTGCTTAACAGTAGATGATTCAACATCAGATGTAACAGTCGTTGTAAGACAATAACTTTTGTTCGATTTGAAGATATTGTTACGCACACGAGTGGTCTTCATGTGAGTAGGAGCAGGCAGAGGTGGTGGTGGAGTGATTGGGGGGGGGGGGGGGAGGAGATGCAGGATCCAGTGATGGTACTGGTGAAGCATGCTCTACAGGAGGTGGAGTGGGAATGGGGTATGTGTATGTCTGATAGTGATGGAAGGGTGGAAATGGAAGATTGAGAGAATGATATGGAAAGAGGGAATTTGTCCTCAACAAACTCTACATGGCGAGAGGTGTAGAGTTTGTTAGCACATAGATCAAAGCATAGGTAGGCACTTTGAGTAAGAGAGTACCCCAAAAAGACACATGGGGAGGACCGATTCTGAACCTTGTGGGATGTGTATGGAATTTGGATATATTTGGTGGGTGATTATGAAGTTTCTCAAATGAGGAAAGCATGGACAAATTGACTTTTGGGATACGGTTGATAATATATGTAGCAGTGGCCATGGCATATGACCAATAGGTTAAAGGCATGGAGGCTTTATAGAGAAGTGCTAGACCAATGTCAACAAGATGAAGATATCGACGTGTAGTATGGCCATTATGTTTAGGTGTATGAGGAGAGTGGTAAGGTGTGTTATACCATTTGAGGAGAGAAATGGGCGAAGAGCTACGAACTCGCCTCCATTATCGGTGTAACGGGTTATAATTTTTGTTTTATGAAATTTTTCAACTAAGGCTTTAAGTAACAAATGGAGATAGCACATCAGATTTATGTTTGAGTGGATATAACCATACATACTTAGATAAATGATCCATAAAGATAACAAAATATTTAATCCCATCAAAACATAAAACTGGAGAGGTCCAAACATCAGAGTAAAGTAGTTCAAGAGGAGCAGATGACTCAAGACTGGACTCATGACACGACAATTTGTGACTTTTAATGCATTTACAAGAATCACAAGAAAAGTTCAACTGTTTATTCAACAATAAATTATTACTTGAAATGATGTTATCTAGGATTTTGGATAACGGGTGACCAAGTCGATCATGTCAGATGGACAGAGGTAGTTTAGTGGAGACTAGAGCAGAGGCACGAACACCAACATGCCCCACATATAGCCCATTAATTGGAGGACCGCGTAGGCGAGTATTCTCCGTATGTCGATCCACCACCAGAAAACCAACATCCACATTATTTTCATGACACAACGGAAACTAAATTACGGGACATTTGGGGCACATGTAATGCTTCACAAAAATTAAGTGAAATGTGCGAAAAATTCAGTTATCTAATATGAAAGATACGTTATATGTCACCGTCACCAATAACTACACCATCATGGCCATCATAAGGTGCATGGAGGGAAAGGTTGGATAAGTCTTTGGAGATGTGGTGAGATGCTCCAGAATCCAAAATTCAATCAGAGGTTGGTGGTGCGGGAATGTGCCGTAGGGGCTGAGAGAGATGAATAGGGTGGGCAACGCAAATAGAACATGCGAATGAGACAGATGTTGGACCGGAGTGTACGTGAACTGGGTGCATCGTCGGGCACAGTGAACCGGCTCACCACAAAGTTGACATTTTCCTAAGTAGGGGCGTTGACTCGACGCCTATGAGCCCTTACTCGAGCCCTGATTCGTTTGGTTGGGTGACTGAAATAAGCCAGTAGAACCCGAACATTGTTGTTTCGGCCTTCTAGTACTAGAATATGTTGAGCCACGATTGTTAAAACCTGAAGACTGGAACGCAGAGGCTTGAATGTGGACAGTAGCAAATGTACGTGATGCCATATGAGCTTCTGCACTTAAAAGTTTTTCATGCAAGTCGTCGAACAAAATTATTGTATCACGAGCTTGAATGACATTAGATAATTCACGGTACGAATCATCCAACCTATTAAGCACTTTGAGAACTGATAAAGTGCAATCCGGTAACCCACGGAGCTCTAAGTAAAATACGATTCACAATGCTCCCCAAACGCAAGAAAAGTAAAGGACACAAGATATACGTGGTTCGATCCGGAGATCTACGTCCACGGGCACAAACAATCACCTGCCGAGGTGTTTTTCACTATCTTCCTTTCAATCTTACACGTTGTAGTTTTGGAGTACAAAGTGCGAACCCTAAATTTGAGTACAATTCTACTATTTATACTACTCAATTCAAAACCCTAACTAAATCCCTACAATTGCGCCCACCAAATCTGCATGGGAGTTGGAAGGAGATCGTGGGGATCTCACTTTCCAAATATGCCGCGACTGGGCTGCGCCAGGCTCGTGCGCACTTTTGGGCCAGCTTGGTTGTGGGCCGTGCCCGGTTGCTCCTGGGCTGGTCAACCCGACCCGAAGTTACTGGGCAATACCTATCAGATGCCCCTCCACCAGTCGGAGCGAGGTAGGAGCTTCGGTTATAAGTAGGTCAGGGTGTAACGGGTGCCGGTTTTGAGCGATGTAATGACGTAGCGAGCAAGGAGGGATGCTATCTTTGTCGAACCGAAGTATCCCTGGGGTCAGGGGTTCGACCGGAGCCGACATGATGCATCCCCAGAGTGAAGGACTCTGCGAGGACCAAACTTGACCGAACTGAAGTACCCCGAGGTCATGGAGTCGACCGGAGCCGAACTTGAGTATCCCCGAGGTTAGGGGGTTGACCGGAGCCGAGCTAGAGTACCCCCAGGGTCGTAAGGTTAAGTGAGATCGAACAAGAATATGCCCGAGGTGAAGGGAACACTGGAGTGAGACCCAAAACTTCCTGGGGAAGATTGAGGTTGATGTGATTGGCGGCGCCATCATTAGGAAAAGGGATGTGAAGTGATGCGTTTGAAAATTCCAAGAAGTGTGTCTCCCACGCGCCTTGGTAACTGTAATGCGCCTGACGTCCATGCGCGAATCTGCGACACGAATTTTGAAAAGGCCAGATCTGAGCCGTTGATGCAGGAGTATATATAGAGAAGGCCTGCACAGTAAACTTCATTATTCTCATTGCGACTTGCAAGATACAGAGAGCGGGAAAAAAGAAGATTCATCTGTGCCATTTGTGAGCCATCTCAAATCAAAACCATGTCTCCCTCATCGTCTTCATCTTCAATTAGGGAGGTAGGAACCGATAAAACCCCGTTACCCTGCGTTATATCATTCTAGAAAGAAGAGTGATTAGGATGGTATATAGGGCAGACGACATGGAATCCGGCACCCGGGCAGTAGGGTTTAGTGAGTGTTTGGAGGAGGATTTTGAGGTGGCCGTGGAGGCACTGCGGATGACGCGGGTGCAAATAGAAGCCCTGATTCCAACCTTTTACTTCCCTTTTAACTTAGAATACATAGTGCCGGAGCCTAGTGACCGAGCTTGCTGCCCGCCGAGGGGCTTCATAAGTGTGTATATAGACCATCTGAGAATAGGAATCAGATTCCCCCTGTGGGACTTCGTAGTGCAGTTGCTGAGGTATTATAACATTGCCCTGAGTCAAAGCACCCAATGCTGTGAGGCAGGTTGTCGGATCTACAGTGGTATGTAAGAATGCCGGGGTGGAACCAAATATTGATTTGTTTAGGTTTTTCTTCCAATTGAAGGCCTTCGGGAAATCGAAGGGATGGTACTCCTTTAGCCCCAGGGCCCGAGGTGGGTTTAAGGTGCAAAACCCGAGTAAGGTGGAGGGTTGGAAGGACAAATTTATTTATGTGAAGACAGGCGTGATCCTCCCGAGGTGGAGGAGGGAGGAGGTATTAGATAACGCCCCGGAGGCGGAGCCGGAGCCGGAGGTTGTAAGTTAATTCCGGGCTGTAGGTACGTTCAAGACCCTCTGCACCGAGGAGGAGCTGGAGGAGGCAGGATTAAACCCGTATTACTCGGGCGGAGCAGAGGGGGATCCCACCCGGGGGCAGGAGTCGGCAGCCGGGGCAGCCGAGGAGAGTAGGAACTTTAAAATTGTGTAATTGACTGCAACTTGCACAGGATTAACCCCAAATTTCTTTTGCAGTGGGACGCTTCAGAAAGGAGACTTCGGGAAGCCCTGCGGTGCCCGAGGCATCAAAGAAGAAGGGAACTGCAACTGAAGTGGCACCTAGAAGTGGAGCGTCGCCGAGTCCAAGGCCGTCAACAGGGACGGAAGAAGATGTGGTGGTCGCGGGGGCAACCCCGAGGTCGAAGAGGAGGTCGGAGCCATCTGTGACTCCCCCGGGAGCGGCCAAAAGACTGCGTACAGAGTCGATCCTCGAGGTAAAGCTAGAATTTTGAATTGATTGAATTTGAGTCCATATGAGGATGTCACAGCCAAAACACTTGTCCGACTCTAGTGACTGAATTGTGGTCCCATAGTCTGGAGTCAGCTCTAGTGATTGAATTGTGGTCCCATATTCTAGAATCAGCTCTAGGCGCGCTGAAATGATGAAGCGTGCGAACCGACCGACTACTGGTCCGGTATCGGGCCGGTACCGGTCCGGCAGTGGGGAGGCTGGGAGCTACTGGAATAACTGCCGGCAGGGTGCCGGCCCGGTATCGAGCCGGTAGTGGTCCACTTTTGTACTCCTTTCTAGTCCCATATTCTTTCGTCGTCGTTTTGGGCCTCTTCCGCTCGTCTTCTCGTCCCGACCCCTTTATGACTTTTACTCGTAACTTGATGACTTCAAGTCAGGATTTTGTAGGGTCTGATTTGGGCTTTTTTGGGCCTTATTTTTCAGGCCGGAATGGTGAGGTGCATGTGATTGATCTTCTTTTTTTCCCGGTTTCTCCTATTCTTCAAAATATAACTAAAAAATACCCAAAAATGCATTAAATCATATCAAAAGGGAATTAAGAACCAGGAATGAAAGAAAAAACAAAATTTCACTTAGACATGATGATTACACACAATTTCTCAACAAAAAATGGACGTGAAAAATGCAAGAAAAACGATAACTTTCATGTTCATGATCCCCGAAAACTTAAGCTTTGCTCGTCCTCGAGCAAATTAGACAATTAAGCACAGTGAGAAAACGAGGTGATCGCGCTGTCGAGACACATCAAATTAGTTATTATTTCCTAACTTCCTTTTCTAATAGTAGATGGAGTAAGTCAGGGTCGATCCCACAGAGAACAAAGAAACTAATCGAATTATCGTATTAAACCAATTTATATAACTAATTATAATAATATAAATATAATATGGGGGGGGGGGGGAAGTTGTTTTGAGTAAATTAACTTAAAGCAAATAACAATTAAACTAACAAACTAAAGATGAATTTACTTATGATAAAAGTAATCCCGCCTTTAACCTAGTATCCCCCTAGTCCGAATGATTCTTGTAACTAATGCAATTGCTTGACCAACTAGTTCTGAAACCCCTATCCCAAGAATTAAAAGTACCTTTAGCTAATCCTTGTTACCCCTTAAGTATAATTAATCACAGGTTCGCTTAGCAATTAATCATATCCGATTAAGTAGTCCTAGGATACGATCGCTAGAATACCATTAATCAAATGCATAGAGAACTAAGGCAACAGAGTAGGTACGGTGTTGTACTCGCAAGCTCCATACAAGTGACCGCGACTTATGTTATCCTAGCGAATAATTCACTATTTGCTACTCTAGACATACACGCATAAGAATTACGAATTATGAATTTATGGCCTAGCAACAATTATATGCCTAATACTCGGGTGATCAATCCAAATACCAAACATATAAAAGATATGAAGAAATCGAATAACATAAATAATTTCAGAACGTAGTTAAATCAAACAATTACCGAATTAATTACAAAAACATGGTTCTAGGGTTCAACTTAGTTAAAGATGAAAAATAAAGGCTTAGTCGATCATAGCGATCACTAAGAACAAACTAATAAGGAAAGACATAAAACTAGAAAACCCGAGATGCTGAATCTTGATTCTTCATGTGCTCCCAAATTCCTAAGCCCATGCTTCCAAAATCAAAGTAAAAGTTGCATTTTCGGACTTGGGATCTTCCTTTTATAGATGGGGATGAATTAGGGTTGAATTGGGCTTGAAATGGCAATTTTCGAGCAAATCCTATTTTAACCAGATTTCATTCTCGACCGAGAATTACATTCTCAGGAGAGAGCCATGTATAGAATTCTCGGCCGAGAATTTCATTCTCGGCTGAGCCCGTTCTCCAGTTAAAAAATTGGTTTTTCTCTGACCCTTTGTCTCAGGCCTCTCGGCTGACCTAAGTTTCTCAGCCGAGCTCAGCTTATTGAGGCTTTAGCTCGATTTTTCTTCATTTTTGACTTGTGAGACTTGTTTTCTACATCCATCCTTAGTCGAGTTCAATTTTTTGGATTCACCAAATTAACTTCAAAACAAATCACATACATCAAATTATAACATAAATATGAACAATACACGGCCAATTACGTATGCAAATATCAGTAAATGAACACTTAAATCGACCTATTATGCTTGCATAAACACATGTACCAAAATGCCCCAAACTTAAAGCTTTGTTTGTCCCGAACGATACAAAACAAAGAAGAAAATAAAAGGACACGTGTTAAGGGAAACTTAAGAGGCAAACAAAGTTTCAGAGACATTTTTATAAAGAAAGACAACATGATAATCCGAGCATATCCAACATAGCAACTTAAACTACTTTCGAGACTCGATACTTTCAACAAGTGATCCTTACCGGTTAAGTGTATCACTCATCTCTCAAGTGTGTAAGGTAAATTCAATTTCACTCACATTGAACTACATGCAACGCCTACCATATGCTTGCCCATCATCTAAATCAGACCATGACATGTGTGACAGAAGATAAAAAAATGTCTTTATTTTAGGTTGTAATGTAGGCTTGAGGTAAGGTGGGAAATGTTTGGGTAAAAGTGATTATTTTTTGGACTAATCAAGTTTTTTCTACTCAAACACCCCTCAAAACAATCACTCAATCCTTACTCTTCAATTTCAACAAACCGTCCCGCAAGAAGGTTTCTTCACCCCTAAAAAATACTTACAATAACCCCAAGTGCTTTTTATGCTTCATTTGGGTACCACAATTTGGGACTACCTAATTTTTCATCAACTTAAACAATAAAGTACTTTTAGACTCCTAACCTCTGCTTTAAACAAAAATAGATACCATACTTATTTACAACGACTTTTCTTTTTTTCTCTTTTTTTTTTCTGATTTTTTTCATAATAAACTTCTAGTAACAACTAACCAATACGTCACACTTACACCCCCTCCCCCAAACTTGGTTGAAAACCAACGTTTGTGACGAAAAGAGTGGGATGAATTGGTTCTCTAAACATAACAATAGGAGAGGTTATTCAGTCTCCATTTCTTTGCCTATTATTTTCATATTTCTTTCTTTCTTCACAACTTCCCAAATTTCACCTGTATTAATCCCAAGATATTCCAACTACCTTCCAATCTTCCTCCCTCATACTCATTCTTAGTCCAAATGAGCCAAAGGTTTAATATTGAAAGGATGTGGCTTGTAAAGTAAGCCTATCAAAGAAAAAGCTACAAAGCTCAACTGGGCTGACAATGGAAAATTTTATTGGTCAAAAGGAAACATATTAAGGCTTAAAAATAGGTTAGAAATAAAAAACCGCCTAAAATCATTTCCTAAATCACAACATGTCTAACATATTCACAACAAAGACTCAGGGCAAGTTCTAGAGACAACCACATATAACCAAAGAATTCACACCGAAAGAATGCATATATTACTCCAAAGATATGAGTACAAAATTTGCCTAAAAAACTCACAAGGTTATAGGTGATCACAAATCTCAAGTACAAGCTCAATTTTATTTTCATTACATATCATGATCTATCATATGTCAATTTTTTTTTCAAATTTTAAGCAAAAATTATGATCATTATTAACTTGTTGCACACTTGCTATTACCATAATCTCTTTTCCTTAAACACACATCAAAATCAAAATATAATCTCGGTTTTTCTTTTTTAATTGATTCAACTAAAATGCAAAGTACATAACAACTAAACATGACCCAATTTGCAAAGACAATGGCTCACAGGCCAAACGATCAACCAAGTAATTGGCTCACATGCCATATAATTAATGGCTCACAAGCCACACTTCAACAAATAAACAAGAACTAGTAGCTAGCATAAAGCAAGAAAATATATGAAAATAAAGTTCAAAGCTCAAAAGCGGCCAGGTAGTCCCACTTACACCCCCTCCCTCAAACTTGGTTGAAAACCACAGTTTGTTATCTCTACCATGCTCCAATATTTGGCTATCGCGCCCCACCAGATGTCTTGTTATCTCTACCATGCTCCACTTCTACATTGATTTCGAGTCATGTTAGTTCCTACATACTAATAAAAAATGAGAAGAAAACGCATCAAACAGAAAAAAAAAATATATGAAATTTAAAAGCAAAAATACAGTAAACATTGGGTTGCCTCCCGACAAGCGCCTTTGTTTTACGTCGTAGGCCCAACGCAAGACTTCCCTTTTAGAAAATATACCAAGGAGGTTTGCGGGCTGGTCTTGACGATTGTGGCTCCTCCACTACCGTATGAGTTTTCATTCTGACTCGTTTCCTTCTCAGGTATACACTTGGAGCCTTGTTCAAATTGCACCCGCACTTTAATTCTTTTTCACAGATTGTCTGTAACACACTAGGGGACCCAATGTATGTCGTGAACCCAACACATGGCAGGATACTGGACGATCCAGTGTGCATCTTTAATACAATGTCCGTCAACACACTTGATGACCTAGTATGCGTCTGGCATACAATTTCTGATGGCACATTAGATGACCCAATGTGCATCTCGCATCTAATGTGCGTCTGTTCAGCCTGACTTTCAATGCCCTCTTCATTCTGCAGCACTTGCACGGGCTTTTCATCCTCTCTAGGTTGTTCTTTGCTCCTCCAAATAAAGGCATTTTCGTTCATCAGATTTTCTTTGGGTTGAGATGCCAATTTCTCTCTTTCTTAGCTTTCTTACCTGCTTACGACGGTGACCAATTGACTAATTTGAGACTCAAGATTCCTTATTCTTGACTGTGTCTCTTCTTGAAATTGCATAATGTTAGAAACCAAGATTTTCACCATATCTTCCAACGACATATTGGAATTTTGTTCCGCCATGATATCAAAAGAAACAGTAACAGTCCTGCAGAATATAGTAGTTCGACAAGCACATAGGATGACCCAAACAGTAATAAAAATAACTAATACTAATTAATAGAAGAAAATACGTAACTAAAATAACAGAGAATATGGTTAACACAAAAAACAAATTTAATTTCAACCGTTCCCCGGCAACGGCGCCAAAATTTGACCACGCTGTCGAGGCACGTCAAATTAGTTATTATTTCCTAACTTCCTTTTCTAATAGTAGATAGAGTAAGTCAGGATCGTTCCCATAGAGAACAGAGAAACTAATCGAATTATCGTATTAAACCAATTTATATAACTAATTATAATAATATAAATATAATATGGGGAGAGTTGTTTTGAGTAAATTAACTTAAAGCAAATAACAATTAAACTAACAAACTAAAGATGAATTTACTTATGATAAAAGTATTCCCGCCTTTAACCCAGTATCCCCCTAGTCCGAATGATTCTTGTAACTAATGCAATTGCTTGGCCAACTAGTTGTGAAACCCCTGCCCCAAGAATTAACAAGTACGCTTAGCTAATCCTTATTACCCCTTAAGTATAATTAATCGCAGGTTCGCTTAGTAATTAATTAAGTAGTTCTAGGATACGATCGCTAGAACACCATTAATCAAACACATAGAGAACTGGGGCAACGAAGTAGGTACGGTGTTGTACTCGCAAGCTCGGTACAAGTGACCGCGACCTATGTTATCCTAGCGAATAATTCACTATTTGCTACTCTTAGACATAAATGCATAATAATAACGGATTATCAATTTATGACCTAGCAACAGTTATATGCCTTATACCACGGTGATCAATCCAAATAGCAAACATATAAAAGATATGAAGGAATCGAATAACATAAATAATTTCAGAACGTAGTTAAATCAAACAATTACCGAATTAATTACAAAAACATCTTATAGAGTAATGTATAAAGCGCTCTTGGAAACTTTTTCTCCAATCTTACATGATAGTAATGCATCTAGGGTCTCGAAGCTCAGGAGTGAGCCCTTCCTCTTACACAATTTTGTTTTTATCCAAATCGGGAAGGATTTCAAAACCTTGAAGTCCCTCAACTTTCGGTGACAACTCTTTCAAGTTGTCTGAAAATGAAGAGATGTTTTCTCATTTTTTTCACTTGAGAGTGTGGTGTTCTTTAAAGACACCTTGGAGAGAAAAATTCAACCTTATCTTTATTCTTGATTTCATTTATCTCATTCAATTTCATTATATCTCCCAAAGGGTTTCCAAGAGGCGTTGGGATGGGTGGTGGTGAAGATATCTCATCGGTTCTCTTACAGTTCCCATCTTTCTCTCCACTGTTTCCACTGTCCTCTTCTAGACCCTCGTCTTCTTTTTCCACCGATTTCTCCTTACTCTCCTCTTCCCCCACAAACTTGAAGTCTTCTTTGGGTTCGAACTTAGTCCTATATTCGGGTTGTCCCGGGAGACTATTTGCGTGCCTTGATGGTCCCCAAGGTGAGTTGAGTAGGAGTTGCTCAATCACCTTATTATGGCTTATGAGGGTTTCAAATTTGGCGTTCATTTCCCTTCTGACTTCCTCAATAGCCGTATCAGTTTTATTCTTTATCGGGTAGTTTGGGTTTTGATTTCTTGGTGCGAAACCCATAGAATTTTATGTTCAGGAGTAAGCTTGGTATTGTGATCTTTGGGGTGGGTTTGAGGAATTTTGGGCATAAGCATAAGAGAACACCGGATTGTACCTCCACCCAGGATTGTAGGTATTCGAATAAGGGTGCCACTCTTCCTTCCTAGCCCTTTCCAACAATTGAACATTCTTTATTTGGGCCACAATCGAACACTCACTTGCCGAATGCCCTTATTCCCACATATATCACATGAATTAGCATTTGAAGATTGGGGATGGTTTGGACGTGGTACTTACAGATTTCATAGTATCAAACTTTTTGGTAAGAACCTAAAGCTTTGATGCCATTAAATCCAAAGAGTCCACTTGATGCATACCCTGGGTTCTTGTTAGGGAACTTGAAGATGCATTTGAGTTCCCTCGTGGTCGATTCCATTGATTGTGATTTATAGACATCACTTCTATGACTTCGAATGCTTCTTCAATACTTTTGTTCATTTCACATCCTCCCAAGGCGGCAACGATAGCTCTTCGATCATGATAAGATAGTCCATTGCAAAAAATGTCAAGGAGCATTAACCATCCAAGCACATGGTGAGGGCATATCTTTAATCCTTCCTTGAAATGTTCCCAAGCTTCAAAAAGTGTTTCGTCTTGCTTGGAGGAAAGAAATTTTGTAGGAATTTCACCCAAAGGTCCTCCAAAGACGTGATCAAGTTTGCCGGTTGAGAATTTAGCCACATAGAGGCTTTATCCCTTAATGAGAAGGGAAAGAGTACCTAGTTGTAGCTTGATTACCCATGTAGGAACATCCCTCATCTTTAAGGTATCATAAATTTGCAAGAATGTGGATACATGGAGATGAGGATCTTCGCTAGTTTGTCCTCCGAACCAATTGGCTTGGATGATTTGGAGGAGGCCGGGCTTCAACTGAAATAAATTAGCTTGAACTCAAGGCCGAACTATTCTTGAATGTGCTTCATGATTATTCGGGGCCACATAACACCTCAAAGTCCGGCGATGAACAACCTCCTCAACTTCTTCTTGTGGTAGGTGATTGTGTTCATGGTTTGCCATGTTCATTTCTTCGTTCACTGGCACGCTCCCATTTAATCTTCTAACTTCTCTTCTAAAAGTCCAATCATTTTCAGGGTCAGGATCAACAAGTATAGTGTCCACACTTCTTGTCCTTCTCCTGCAAGATTGGTACGTTATGAAAGAAATGAGTTAAGCAACTTTAACATAAAATAAAGAGTTAATTACAGAATGCAGCCTGTACTTTCAACGATTTTTCACTTTGCAACCTAAAGTAATTATTTTTTCAGATCACAACCTGTATAATACGGGAGTTTATTTTTGCAACCTCCGACTATATATTCCGGCATATATAGGCCATGTGTTCAGCACATGCCCAAAAGGTCCAATAAGCATGCGCCACGTGGCCATCTTAATTAAAATAATTAAAATAATTTATTAGATAATATAAAAAAGATTTAAATTCTAAATAATTTTATAAAATATAAGAAATATTCAAAAATTCAGAAAATAAATATAAAATTAAGACATTTATCTTAAAATTATTTTGAAAATTTTAAAATTCATTTAAAAATTATTTTTTATATTTTTTAATAAATTATTTTAATTAAGATGGCCACGTGTCGCATTCTTATTGGATCTTTTTGGCATGTGCTGAGCACATGGCCTATACATGCCGGAATATATAGTCGGAGGTTGCAAAAGTAAAATCCTGCATTATACAGGTTGTGTGCGGAAAAAATAATTACTTTATGTTGCAAAGTGAAAAATCATTGAAAGTATAGGCTGCATTTTGTAATTAACCCTAAAATAAACTAATATATAAAATAAGTGCTAAATCTCAAAGAATATGTATGACCCGGCTAATTACACGGGGAGAAAATCGTCGCGACAACGGCGCCATGAACTTGTCTCAAAAATCCATAAAAAATGTTAATTTAAGAAAATATTTTCTTAACCCGCAATCTTATGAATTAAGACAATTGTAGTAAAAGTCGAACCACAAGGAGGATTTCCGTGTGAATCACCAGAGTCAAGATTCTAAAAGTTTAGCTATCTTAGCAATTTGAGATTTGATATAACTAAAATCACAATAATGATAAACAAGTAGATGGTGGAAGATTTCCCCAAAATTCGGTTTCACCCAAACAAACAAGATCAACATCCAATAAATGAAAGGTAAAATGGTCGATTCACTACCAAACCGGCATCCCAAGCAATGAGTTCAGAATACGGTTGAGATGCAGTATTCCCCTAGGATAGGTAAGTAATCAGGGTTCTTTGTAGATTATCTACACGAATAAGCTAAACGAATTCAAACCTGGGCCCCGATATTCTGATTACGTAAGACTAGAAAAGGATAGCCCAACTTTTCCTACACTAAAGACCGGCGCAGAGGTGTAGTTCCTATACACGTGACTAAACCTAATTTCGTCCAACCCAACCAACGCCCCCTAGACTCTACCTCCCCGCTCGGTAGGGCTTCTCCTCCAAAGATTTTCCTACTGGCGATTGGGTTTTGGTTACTTTAATTTTCCAAGATTAATTCCCCACTCGAACAAACTAAGGAGTAACAACTAATCTTTAATCTCAACTAAGCTCTAGCCGGGAAACCTTGAAAGAGTAGCAATCCCTAGCCTAAGGGCAAACTATTATTTCCTAATTGCACAATTAATTGAATTTATTCTAAGCCACCGAAAGCCAAGCAACCGTGATGCAAGCATGTGGTCGAAGTCTCAAATTAACTAATCATCAATACAAGTTAACCAAATCTAACCCTAAGTTACCAAACCCTAATCAAATCAACAAACAAACAAATTGAACATCAACCCCGAAGCTTGGGCGATTCACCAGCTTCAATAAACAATAAGACTACTCAAAATCCATCATAAAAACATCCCCAACAATAAAATCAATAAGCAATAATCGAAATAAATAAAATAAAGAGAGAAAGGGATAAGAAAAGCTTAATGATGAACATTTATCGGAGAATATTCGAGATTTCTTGAAGGGTGCCACTCCCTTGGAGTTACAATGTTCCCTAAGAACCCTAGTTTCCCTCTTTAGGAGAAGGAAACCCTAACTAAAAAAAAAATATATGAAAATTAAAGAGAGAAATGAAAGACAAAAGTTCTAAAAAATGAGAAAGGACGGGGTATTTATAAACTCACCCACTCCTCTACTCCCAAAAGGACTAAAATCTACATAAATAAGCCCTAATAGTAAGGGCATAATACTAAAATACAAGTAAGAAAGCAAGGGATCATAAGTTGTTGAGTCGAGCCCCTTGTATGCGCTCGACTCGGACTTTTCACGATTACTGGGAATAATTAGTGTGGAATCAGCTCTAGACTCAAACATGAAAATTGTAGATCTTCGTCTTCCGATCCTTTAGCGTCTTGAACCATTTAAAACTGAGTCCGTATGAGAAAGTTACGGCCAAAAAAAGGGGGAGGCACGCTGAAACGATGATGAGCGCAAACCAGCCGACTGTCGTTCCGATATCGGCCCCCAGCAGTGGGGAAGATGGGAGAGCTACTAGACTAACTGTCGATAGGGTGCCGGTCTGATAGTGGTCCACTTTTGTACTCCTTCCTCGTCCCATCTTTTTCCATTGCCGTTTTGTGCATCTTCCTCTCGTCTTCTCGGCCCGATCCTGAAAACACGTTACTTATGCATGTATTTAGGTCGATTTAGGATCATATTTTATATCATTTACGTGCATATTTGACCGGCAATTATTTATATTAATAATATTTGGGTCATTTGACGTGTTTCGACTTGTTTTGAAGATAATTAGGTATTTTTATGCCATTTGGATGAAGTTCGAAGGAGAAACAAGTCAAATAGAGTGAAAACCGGCCCAAAAGAGTGAGAACCGTCCAAAAACCGGTCCAAACCGGTCCGAACCGGCTTGAACCGGTCCAGGAGCAAAACGGGGCAAGAACCGACACGGCCGCGTCACAAAGCAACACGGCCGTGTCAAAAGTGGTCTACAAAGCGCTGTTAGTTCTGGAATAGAACACGGCCGTGTCACAAAGCAACACGGCCGTGTCAAATTGTTGCTGGAAAAGGGAAATTCACAAAGCAACACGGCCGTGTCACTTAAGCAACACGGCCGTGTCAGAAGGGTTTTTCTGCGAAGATTTCCTATTTTTAATAGGATTTTGATCCTATCTTCCCCAAAATTCTTCCCCAACTCTATAAAAATGACCCCAAGCTCTAGGAAAAGAGGAATCAATCAGAGAAGAACTTCAATTACATTATTCTACCTAGAAGACATCTTGGAGGACAAAGAAGACGAAGATCATCGAGACGGAGTCATCCGGGTTTAATTATTCTTTTCTTAGTTTTAATTCTTTACAATGTTTTTATTATAATTTTGTATTGAATTATTCTTAGGCATGAGTAGCTAAGCTATTCGTGTCTTAGGGTTAGAAAGTAGGGATTTTTATGACAATGGTTTGATTATAATTTAATCTATTTAATTCCGTTCTTTACGTGTTTTATCTCTATGTCTGTGCTTAAAACTGAATTTAGCTTGATCACCTAGATTTAGTAATTTAGTTTAACAATTCCGCTTCGAGAGGAGGGAATCGTTATCAGACTTAGAACATAGAGCACAGTTGTCTATGACTGTGTAGGCCGTGGCTTAGGATCGTTTGGGAGTTATTAGGTTTAATTGACTCGAGAGGGTAATTAGCTTAATTAATCAACGGTTTAATCGCTTCGAGAGAAGGATTAGATTATTGTCGTGCCGCCTAATAAACACTAGAATTGGTAAATTAATAGGTTAATTATATCTAACATTGAAGTAATATCCTGAAATCGAAGCCCCAGGATACCTTTTCTCATTGATTATTAGTTCTTTTTGTTTGCCAATTAGTAGTTAAATTCCTCAGTTTTTAGTAAAATAAATCTTTTGCAACTTAGTATCTAGTTAGGACATTCCTAGAGTATTAAGGTACCAAACTACCTAAAACTATTCCTTGTGGGATCGACCTTGACAATAGTACTACACCTACATCCGTACACTTGCGGAACACTAGGTTAGAAACCGACGTGTCAAGTTTTTGGCGCCGTTGCCGGGGAATAGGATTTAGCGCTTAGTTTTTATCTTGAAAAATAGGAGGAAACTAGACTAGATTTTATTTTTTCGTAATTTTAATTGTAATTTTCGTTTTTTATTTTTGGGTTAATTTTTGTATTACGCGGTAGTTCTTGTTTTTGGTGTTTGCAGGCTTCGTATGCTCACCAGATCAAAAGGGAAAGAAACCCTTCTTCCTTTCGATCCGGAAATTGAAGCGACAGCTCGCAGACACCGAACTAGAAGAAACTCCGCATCTGAGATGGAGAACCCACCACAGCATCCGAATCAGGATGACGCACTTAACAGAGTACTGACAGCTCTGGCACGGTTGGATGATCGAGTCACGAACATACAGCAGCAGCTACCTCCACAAGGGCCACAGCTACAACAGCAGTACGACCCAATTCAGATAGACCCAGCTGCAGGCGATGAAGATGACACGCCTATTAGCGACTGCTTGAAGCCCAGTCCAAATCAGCAGGCAGGAGGAGTACAACCTCCACCACTCAATGCCAACAATTTCGAGCTGAAGCCTGCACTAATCAATATAGTGCAGCAAAACCAGTATGGGGGAAGTGCGTTGGAGGATCCGAATGCGCATCTGATCAAGTTTCGCAGACTGGCCGACACAATCAAGATCAATCATGTGCCGCACGAGCAAGTCAAGATGAGATTGTTCCCTTTCTCACTGAAGGACAGAGCATTACAGTGGTTCAATTCACTAGAAGACATCAGAGATTGGGAAGAGTTGAGTACTTCTTTCCTGTTGAAGTACTTTCCACCAAGCAAGATGCTCGACCTGCAGAACCAGATCAATCAGTTCAAGCAATTGGACCAAGAGCCATTCGGAGAGGCTTGGGAGCGATTCCGGGATCTTATCCGGAGTTGCCCTCAACATGGGTTCACCAAGAAGCAGCAAGTATGCAAGTTCTACAATGGTCTACTTGCTCCGACTAGAAACCAAGTGGATGCAGCTGCGGGTGGAAGTTTGATGGAGAAGTCAGTGAGGATGGCATTCTCAATCCTGGACGCGATGGCCAGAACGAGCTACCAATGGTCGAATGAGAGGAACATACCAAAGAGGATAGCCAGTGTCCAAAAAGTCGAGCCCGTCAATAATGAGCCAATTGAAAAGCTCACAGCACAAGTAACAGCATTGACGAGCCAGGTGAATTTGCTAACTAATCTAACGTTAGCACAACAGCCAGGGGGTCCGGAAGAAGTTGAAGAAGTAAAATTTGTGAATCAACGAAACTTCAACAACTTCCAGAACAATCAGCCTCGGTACAATCAGTACCCTCAGAATCATCAGAACTTTTCATATGGGAACGCGCAAAATACACTTAATCTGCCACCCGGATTTGCTGTTACAAATGGCATGATCCATGACGGTAAGAAGCCATCACAAGAAGAGATAGCGCAGTCACAATTTGAAAAGTATGATGAAAAGTTAGCTCAGTTGGAGAAGAAAGTAGATGGGAAATTTATGGAGCTAAACAAGCATATCACTGGGCAAGGGGCAGACATCAAGAGGCTCGAGAACACACTGGTGCAGACCCAAGCTAGCATTGGAGAATTGTCATCAAACATGAGCCAACTAATAAAGATAGTAGGAGCTCAACACAAGCAAGGCCAATATCCGAGTGATACAGTGGTTAATCCTAAAGAGCACTGCAATATTGTGGAGCTAGAGGAGCATGAAGAGAGCATGAAGGACCAAGAAGCGAAGGAATCAAGCGAGGAAGTAAAAAACATCAAGAAGGAGGAGGTCAATACAATCATAGACAAGAAAATTCCATATCCTATTCTTGATGAGTCTTTTGATTTTTGTTTTAAAAATTCGTTCTTTGCTAACCTTGACCCTTTAGAGCAATCTAGAGTTGTTGTTGTGAAACAGGAACCACTAAAGGAGAGAATCCAAGATAAAGAGGAAATCAAGAAGAGGAAGGATGGAAAAGAGACGACGAAGAAGACACTGAGTGGGCCCAAGAAGAACGCAACCACAAGCATGAAACCGAGAAGAGCAACAAAAGCAAAAGATCCAGGGAGTTTTACTATTTCTTGCTCAATTGGTAGTCATGAGTTTCATAATGTCATATGTGACTTGGGGTCTAGTATAAATTTAATGTCTCTTAAGCAGTATAGACAATTAGGATTAAGGGAAATTAAACGGTCCTTTACTACTATCAAATTGGCGGTTGGATCTTCATTAACGCCGTTGGGAGTAGCAGAGGATGTAGTGGTAAAAGTGCTAAATTTTGAATTCCCTAGTGATTTCTTAGTTGTTGACATGAAAGGGAATGATGAATTCCCTTTTATCTTAGGAAGACCCTTCTTGGCGACTAGCCAAGCACTAATAGATGTACCTAAAGGGGAGTTGGTTTTTCGGGTTCAAAACGAAATAATCACACTCAAAATACATAAGTCGGGTCTAAGGGGTAGGCATAATTGTAGCATTATTTACACTACCCTAGCTGCTGTAGAAAATCCTCATGTCCCAAATAGCTCTTTAATTGGTCAGAAAACATCCGACTCGGGGTGGCTAGAAAATGGTTGATAGAAAAAGGACGTCCGGCTGATGACGTAAAACAAAGCGCTTGTCGGGAGGCAACCCGATGTTTATCGTTTTATTTGTATTTCTATTTTTATTATTTCGTTAAGTTTTATGTTTTACCTGTGTTTTAGTGTTTTATGTTTTTAGGAATCAACATGGACGAGTGTTGCAAGAAACGGGGGTCGAAAAGACGAAAAATCGCGTTAAAAGGAGCAGAAGAGGCAACACGGCCGTGTCACACTATGAACACGGCCGCGTCATGAAGGTTCAACGCAACACGGCCGTGTCACACAATTGACACGGCCGCGTCAAGAGGCTCCTCAAAATGTGAAACAATGCTGTAAAGCAACACGGCCGTGTCATACAAACGACACGGCCGCGTCAAAATCAGGCCTAGAAATCAATTTTTGGTTCAACAGCAACACGGCCGTGTCAGCCTTATAACACGGCCGTGTCAAAATCAAGCTCAAAACGTGAATCAATGCTGGAATGCAACACGGCCGTGTCACACAAACGACACGGACGCGTGAAAAGTGCCCCAGAAACATCAATTTTGGCAAAAAGGTGACACGGCCGTGTCAAACTTCAACACGGCCGCGTCATTACTTCAGCAGAAAAAGATGCCAAAATTCAGAGCGTGATGCGGAGACGGACGAACCAAGATTCAGTAGGGGTTTCAAAACGCCGCCGTCGTCGAAACGATTTGTAAGTTAGCACCAAGGCGTACCACGTTTTTTCCTCCAAACATTGACTTTCAGCCAAGTTTGGGGGAGGGGGTAGACCGTGGAACGTCTTGGCAGCTATATTTCTAGTTTTGATTTAATGTGTTCGTTCGAGAGTCTTGCTGTTGATTGTGGGTCCGTGTGCCCATTGTGCTGAGTTTTATTGTTTCGATTGGTGTCATCGGGTCTGTGAGCCCATGTATCTGCTTTATTGGTGCTGATGGGTCTGTGAGCCCAAGTTTGATTGCATATCATTTCCATGTTGAGTCTTAGGAGTTAGAGTTTAGAGTCTTAGTAGTGCAGTTTTTAGAGTCAATAAGAATAATAAAACCCGGAAATAGGTAACAAGTGAAAAAAATAAAAAGAGAATAATAGGGAAAGATGGATGATGAATAGTTAATGATGAGATGATTTAGATGAAAAAATGGCACATAATAGAGCATGAGAGGTGTTTTGAGACGAAATTGAGCTTGAACTTAGAATATTCAATCAAAAGTAACCTTGTGAGAATTTGAGCCTAATTATACTCCAATTTTTGGAGTCATATACTTTCTTTCGATGTGAATTTGATTGAATATGTGTACTAGTCTCTAGAACTTGCCTTGAGTCTTTACTAAGAATGTGTCAAGTATGTGTTGTGATTTAGGAAATGATCTTAGGCGACTTTTTGTTTAAGCCTATGTATTTGAACCATGAAAATTGCCTTTGACCCATAATGGAAAAATTGTCCCTAGTTAGCCCAATTGAGCCTTATAGCCTTAATTCTTCATAACCTAACAATGTCAGCCGAAACCTTTTGATTTAACTCTTTTGGCCCTAATTGGATTAATCAAGTTAGAGGGAGGAGAATTTGAAGGAATTTTTGGGTGAACAAATTGTGGGAAGGAATGGGAAGTAGGGACATTTTCAAAAGATGAAGGAAATAAGAGAAAAGTGATAGGTGAAAAACGAAGAATGGTCTCTCCTAGAAACAAAAAGAAAAAAAAAAAAAAAAAAGTTGTATTATAGAGGAGAGGCTAGAAAATAAAGTGCTTAAATTGTGAATTTGCTTAGAACATTCGGGTAGTCCCAAAAATGTGGTACCCACAGAAATAAAAAGCACTTAAGTTGTACGGACTTTTAAAGGTGAAGAAGTCACTTTGAGGGGTGATTTGCTGAAATTTGAAGAGTGAGGCTGAGTGATTGTATTGAGGGGTAGTCGGGTTAGACGTAACTTGATTAGTCCAACGAATAGTCAGTTATATCCAAATGTATCCCACCTTACCTTAAGCCCACATTACAACCAAAATAAAGACCTTTTTGATCCTTTGTCACACGTATCAAGTACGAGGTCTAGTTTAGACGATTGGCAAGCATATGGTAGGCTTTGCATGTAATTCAATATGAGTGGAAATTATTTTAGCCTAAACACTTGAGAGATGAGTGAAACACTTACCCGGTGAGGGTTGAATAATTCGAAAGTTCAAAGTCTCGAAATTAGTTGATTTACGCGTTATCACATATGCTCAAATAAATTGTGTTGCCTAGTTGTTGTAAGAAAAATCAGACTGAAACTGAATTCATCATCTAGTCGCCCTAAACAAATGCATAATCACTTGTATTCTTTGTGTCTTTTGTTATGTTGTTCGGGACGAACAACAGTCTAAGTTTGGGGGAGTTTGATAACACGTTACTTATGCATGTATTTAGGTCGATTTAGGATCATATTTTATATCATTTACGTGCATATTTGACCGGCAATTATTTATGCCATTTGGATGAAGTTCGAAGGAGAAACAAGTCAAATAGAGTGAAAACTGGCCCAAAAGAGTGAGAACCGTCCAAAAACCGGTCCAAACCGGTCCGAACCGGCTTGAACCGGTCCAGGAGCAAAACGGGGCAAGAACCGACACGGCCACGTCACAAAGCAACACAGCCGTGTCAAAAGTGGTCTACAAAGCGCTGTTAGTTCTGGAATAGAACACGGCCGTGTCACAAAGCAACACGGCCGTGTCAAATTGTTGCTGGAAAAGGGAAATTCACAAAGCAACACGGCCGTGTCACTTAAGCAACACGGCCGTGTCAGAAGGGTTTTTCTGCGAAGATTTCCTATTTTTAATAGGATTTTGATCGTATCTTCCCCAAAATTCGTCCCCAACTCTATAAAAAGGACCCCAAGCTCTAGGAAAAGAGGAATCAATCAGAGAAGAACTTCAATTACATTATTCTACCTAGAAGACATCTTGGAGGACAAAGAAGACGAAGATCATCAAGACGGAGTCATCCGGGTTTAATTATTCTTTTCTTAGTTTTAATTCTTTACAATGTTTTTATTAGAATTTTGTATTGAATTATTCCTAGGCATGAGTAGCTAAGCTATTCGTGTCTTAGGGTTAGAAAGTAGGGATTTTTATGACAATGGTTTGATTATAATTTAATCTATTTAATTCCGTTCTTTACGTGTTTTATCTCTATGTTTGTGCTTAAAACTGAATTTAGCTTGATCACCTAGATTTAGTAATTTAGTTTAACAATTCCGCTTCGAGAGGAGGGAATCGTTATCAGACTTAGAACATAGAGCGCAGTTGTCAATGACTGTGTAGGTCGTGGCTTAGGATCGTTTGGGAGTTATTAGGTTTAATTGACTCGAGAGGGTAATTAGCTTAATTAATCAACGGTTTAATCGCTTCGAGAGAAGGATTAGATTATTGTCGTGCCGCCTAATAAACACTAGAATTGGTAAATTAATAGGTTAATTATACCTAACATTGAAGTAATATCCTGAAATCGAAGCCCTAGGATACCTTTTCTCATTGATTATTAGTTCTTTTTGTTTGCCAATTAGTAGTTAAATTCCTCAGTTTTTAGTAAAATAAATCTTTTGCAACTTAGTATCTAGTTAGGACATTCCTAGAGTATTAAGGTACCAAACTACCTAAAACCATTCCTTGTGGGATCGACCTTGACAATAGTACTACACCTACATCCGTACACTTGCGGAACACTAGGTTAGAAACCGACGTGTCAGATCCCTTCACGAATTTTGTTCATGACTCGATGAACTTCGATTCAGATTTTGTAGGGTCTTATTCAAGCTTGTTGGGGACTCATTTTTGCGGGCCAAAATGGGGAGGTGCGTGAGATTGATCTTCTTGCTTTTTTGGTTTTTCCTATCCTTCAAAATACAACTCAAAACACCCAAAAGTGCATTACATCATATCAAAAGGGAATTAAGACCTGAGAATGCAATAAAACATGAAATTGCACTTAAACATGATGATTACACACAATTTTCCCAACAAAAAATGGACGTAAAAATTGCAAGAAAAACAGTAATTTTCACGTTCATCACATAATCCAACCACAAAAAAATAAAAGAACTTAAGAAGCAATGTGAAAAGGATACAAAGACGACATTCTAGTCACTCCAAATCACACTAAAACACAAAGCATCGAAAGGCCTGAAAAGGCTAGCAAGCTGAAAGATTGGAAAGAATAGAATTCCTTGCTCATTAACGTGATTTACAACATGATTATATAATAAAAAGCAACCAGAAGTCAATCTATGGGTAGTAAAACAGCCACCCCCAATCGGCGTCTTTATATGAAATGAGATTCGATGTCAAACTCGAATATAAATACAAATCATGATCAAGTGTACCCCGGAGATATCGCAAGATACATTTTAATGCGTGCATGTGTTCCTCACGTGGATCACGCATAAACAAATAGACCTATTGTACTGTATAAGTGATGTTGGGCCTCATAAACGTGAGATATTGAAGAGCTCCAGGTAAGCGACGATAATGTGTCGTATCTGGATATGACGCAGATGCATTAGCACTCATCTTGGGTTTCGTGTCAATCGGAGTTTGTGAAGATTTGCAAGATGACATGCCTGCACGCTTAATAATTTCTTACACATACTTGCATTGGGATAAAAACGGTCCCTCTTTATGACGAGACACCGCAATTCCCAAAAAATAGCTCAATGGTCCCAAATCTTTTATAGCAAACTCCGAACTTAGGAGAGATATTGTAATGACTCGATTTTCATAAAATAAATTAACCTATTTAAATTTCTATAAATTGAATCATGAGATTTTTTTTTCCTTATAAATAAAAGACAATTCATAATCAGCCCATTAAAGGTACCACATAAACATGCAAATACTAAACTCCCTCTCACATGTAGCAGCAGAAAATAATATACCTTATTCAAGTCTATGACTTGTATCTAACAAATTAATTTAAAACATGATTAATCATATCATAATCTCATATTGATCTCTAACCTAATAACTTCAGATATAAATCATACGTAGCAACGAAAACTTAATACAACACATGATAATACATGCTCACAATAAATTATGCTTTTTAATATATCCGTAGCTAATAATTTTTTACCAGGGAATATTGCATCAAGAAATTAATAGGTATATATTTATTATCATATAACCCACTGCACCCAAACACTTCTAATTGCATCAATAGGAATAATTTCAAATCCTTGTTCATCATATGATCTCGGCTTTGCCTCATACTCGACCGACTCGCTCCAAGTTAACCAAAAAGGCTCAATAGTGGGTTGGGTGAGCTTCCTTCAGCTCGTGGAGGATCTCAATTGATCACAATAATACAACAAAGAGACATACAATGTACTAATTACAATAATGATGTTCTTGTATTAGCAAGTCACGTAGAGCTAGCTTGTATTGGCAAGCAACATACTGGTAATGGCTAAACTTGTACTAGCAAGTAGAAAATAAATCAATCACTTCTATTGGCAAGTAATAATGGAATAAAAGCACACATATACATACAAGTAATACAATTAAAGCGAAACCCTAACCTAAATTGTGATGCAACTCGGTATGTAGGTGTAAAATGTCTTATTATTCATCGCATTCGCAAGTCTCGTTATCCTTCCTACTTAGACATGCATTACCCTATTTTTCTCTTCAATTAATATATAGGATTTGAAAGTTTAGAATTTAGGGTTTGGTAGAAGATTTTGAGAAATTTTGAAAATAAATTTGAAAGAAATAGAAAACTTGTAGGAATGGATTTGTTGCGCAGCAGCGAATAAATAATTTATTTTTCATAAACGGTAAATGATAAGCTTTGAAACTTCTACCGTAGGAAACAAACTTACGTGGAATTATCATACTAATATATCATAATTTTTCAAGAAGCTTAACATGGGTTTTGAATTTTTAAAATCGAATATGTTGAAACTGTAAATTATGTGCAGTGGTAGAAAAACATTAATAACTTGAAAACTATTGGATGGATCACTTTGAAATTTTACAGTATGATAGAAGACATGTATATAATAGAAGACATGTATATAAAATACAAATCCAAAAATTAGAATTTTTTAAGAAGTAAACATATATTTTTCGAATATTTCTAAACAGAAAACAAAATATTGCAGATCATGTGCAGAAGTGATAGAAAAATCATATATAATGAAATATAAGTTTGATGGACTTGAAAATTCTATAGAACATTGTAGACATATATAGGAACAACATACTAAAAGTTCATAATTTTTCGAATTTTATAAATAAGAGAAATAGTTTTTGAATGGAATACATGTCTATCGGAAGGAGAAGAGATTGAAAGATGAAACTGGCACAATAAAAATCTATAAAATAATATGGACGAATTTTGAGATAAAATTAGAGTATTTGGGCTGTGGTTTTCATTTATGACATGAACTCCATATTTATAAATTATATTCCTAGGGTTTTAGGACTCTTAATTAGACTAGAACGTGTTTTCTAATTCCCTAAGTAAAAATAATGGGTTGGACTTGAATAATGCATTTGGTTAATATCCAAGTTCAGTATTTAAAATCTAATAACATGAAATATACTTTTAGCCATAACTTAAAATAATTGACATAATTTACAAAAAATAAACAATTTCCATTTGACAAAAATAAATATTTAAATATAAGAATAATTAAATGGGCATTACAGATATAAAAGATTTGCGTAGATCCTTAGACGAAGCAGTCAATATAATATCACCAACATAAAGTAGAAATTGCAGAACAATCATTTTCTATGATTGTATCCAACATATCGTTAGACATGGTTGCGTAAATCCACCGTTTGACCATAGCATCAAGAGGGTTCCACATTTCAATCTCGTAATCTATCATTGGAACTTTCTATTTTCCTCTCTTCATAGGGATAATGTGTTCAAGAACACAAGTAGACATGCAATGAATCTTAAAAGCCCGGGCCACGTCTCATATTGTGCATTTTTTAGATCAAGAAAGATCGTGATAGTATTCTAGATGTTCACAACAGCAGATGTAGGATGACAATTAGAATGTTTAGGAGGCATGGCGTAAGGCCGGTAGAGGAGAGGCTGAAAACCGCCGAAGAGAGAGTAGGCAACTGCATTTTCAGAGGTGAAGCTTTGATGGTTGCGGAAGCATAAAACGAGTTAGGAAACCTTAGGTCTCAATACCATGAAAGATTGCAAAGAATAGAATTCCTTGCTCATTAACGTGATTTACAATATGATTATATAATAAACTCTACCACTAATTTAGCAATTGATTATCAACTAATTACCACTATTCTAGGAACATAAATCCAATAATATCTTTTAACATAAATTACATTAATGCTAAATATATATTCTAACATAAATCACATAAACAACGCCGAAAATACCCGTTGGTTCAAAAATCATATGGGACTCCTCCTAGGGAGAGAAATAGTCTGTTAGTCTCATTAAACCTACCAGTTATAGAACCTCATGGGATAAAATTAAAAGGTATAAAAAACAATACCAATTATGGCGTATCAGGCATCAGGCACTAGAAAGGGCAGTCATCGAATTTTAACACCAAAAAAGAGATCAGCCACTGTGAGGACAGAGTATGTAACGTGTGGTGAGTCAGTCTGTAAGAAATATAGTGAGGTATATGTGGGGGTTGTATAAACCAACTCCAGAGAACTACCTACGTGGGGTCATTATGTGCCACATAGAGTGAGGTCAGTGTGTGAGGATTGTAGTGAGGTTAGTGGATAGGTTGTGGCTCAATAAAAAAAATAATCTTGTAAAATTTGGTCGTAGTTAAGTGACGCCTGAAGGTACTGAGGAGAAGTCCACCAAGTGTAATCTGTCTCCATCTTCACAAGAATGTCTGTTGTAACATTGCCTTCGCGAAAAATGTGGGAAGCTCAAAATTGGAAATGATTCATGCATTTAAACATTTGCATCTACCATCCTCGAAAATGCCAAGGAACCTAAAGTGCAGGGGTAATAAGCATGTGAAGCACATACGTTGAATTAGTTTCCAACCACAGAACATGTCATCCATGTATATCTGAGATCTCCACCGTCTGCATTGTCGTCGCTAGCTCTGCTTCGAACGCAAATCCTCTACCAAGAGAAGTAGTAAAGAAACCACGAACAAAAACTCTGCAGTGGTTAAAAATGCCTTCGCCAAACATGCAACCAGGTGCCCCAAAAGCGTTATCACCCACGTTCACCTTGCTCCAACCGGGAAGAGGAGATACCATCGAACGAAAGTAATATTTGCCGCCCTGCAAGGCCTATAGGAAACCCCTAACCTGCGAATAACAACAAGGTCAAAGTGAGAATTGAACATAGTACATATATCAAGAGTATTAACTCATTTGACGTAAGCGATAATAGCACGTCATCCCACCTCTACTTGAACATGCGCATCACAAAAAATAACATGATAGCAAACATTCCAAACATGCCAGATAATCTAATTAAAAATAAACCGCCACAAAGAGGAAATCTAGGCACTAAAGAGAGTCTCATCCCCGGAGAAACAAAAAATGCACTCCCTGAAAAAGGTCTAAAGAGACCTCAAACCTTATGCCATAACGAACACACATAAGAGTAGGAGGAAAGGATATGGTCAAGGGTCTCCTCCCCGTGCCAACAAAATTGCAAGCGCTCAGTCCAACAAAGCCACAACGTCTAAAGAAATTGAAAGTCAGGAGCATGCCATGGATCACTCTCCCAGCCACGAAAGAGCGCATATGAGGGATGAGAGAAGTCCAAATCCAACCCTCCTCTCCCAACTCACACTTGGAAAAGACGTACAAAGATGTGTGTGTGTGTGTATGTGTTATTTTTTTTTTTTTTTAATCTCAATCATATCCTGCCAAAACTAAATAATTACACTTAGGAAAAAAAATGCAAAAGTTGCCTATTAATTAGGGGGTTGGACTTTTTTGCCTAGCCCATTGCCCGCATAATTTATTCTCAACTTGTAGCAATCTTGTTCACTATGTGACCATTTTTGCTAAAAAATGAAAAAATACGCGTAAATGTCACATGCGTGAATTTTGATTGGCAGTGCTTATGTGGCAGCCCACATGTACTCCAACTCGGACAAATTAATGGACAACTTTTGCCAACCCAATTTTTTTAGAAAAAGGAAAAAAATACTAAATTAGCAAAAAATTACAATCTTTAAAAAATAATTAAATAAAATATAAATATAATATATAAAAAAGTAATTATAAAATTTGAAAACTAATAAAAATATAATGATCATAACTAAATTTTAGTAAATTTTTAAAAATAAACCTAAAATTATATTTAAAGCCTAAACAACATATTTAAAATTTTGGTAATATAACTAAATATTATGTTGTGCTTAAAATAAAAAAAATTATTAAATTAAAGTATCTTAGAAATAAAACCCCACGCCACCCCCATCTTCTTTTTTCCAAGAAACCAATCTCTCTCATCCTCGCGTATTATAGCGAACACTCTAGGAAATTATTGGATCCTCGGGTTCCTTAATCGAGGGTTTTTGTCGAACAAGTTGTAGGGTGACAGGAGCTTCGATTTATCAACTTATATTATCGCAACTGCGATGTCAATGTCGGAGTCGGAGGGGAGGAAGAAGTTAATCAATTTGGAATTGTGTTTCTTGGGTTCAGAGGTTTTGGGGAAAATGCAGATGTTAGTGGTGGAGGAAAGATTGTGTAGAATCTTCTATTAATTTATATTACTCAGAGGCATGATGGCGTAGAGGATAAATCGGGGAAGAAGAGACGGCTTCTTGATTTGGAGAGTGATAAGCAACGAGTTAGAATGGTTTTTAGCGCCATTCACAGTTGAGAATGGAGGATGGGGAAGATGAAGGTAAGGTGGGGTAGGGTCGGGTGGTTTGGTCGGGGAAGATGAAAGCGGGTGGGCGATGAAGATTTACAGTAAATTTTATATTTTATTGTTTATTTTAAATTTTCTTTTAATATTGTTATTTAACAAATTATTTGAGTATTTTTTATTTTAAATACAACATAACTTTTATTATATTACAAAATTTTGATACGTTTTTTTAGATGTTAAATATAATTTTTGGATTTATATAAAAAAATATTAAAATTTGTCTAAAAAGTTAGTTATGATCTTCATATTTTTATTATTGGTTTCCAAATAATTTATTTATATTATATATATATATATATATATATTTGATATTATTTTATTTTATAATTAAAATTTGGTAATTGTTTTCCAATTCTTTTTAAAAAATTAAAGTTGGCAAAAGTTATCCATTAATTTGTTCGAGTTGGAGTACACGTGGGCTAGCATATAAGCATTGCCTTCCGAAATTTGCACACGTAACATTTCACGTGCATTCACTACAAGAAAACTATCAAATTCAAATATCCAACGGATATTCCAACAGTCGCTGGAATAAGCGTTCGAAAATTATACAACATACACTTATTCCAATAATAATTCTAATGAAAATTCTTGAAATGTGGTTTCCACTAATATATAGTTTTTGGAATTTTGAAATTCCAATGGCCTCTTTTTTTAACGACACATACTGTTGGGATTTTCGTTGGATTCTTAAATTTCAAAAAAAAATTACTACTTCTACTGGTTTTAATTTTGTTGGTTTGATAGTTTTTTGTTGTGATTTTTGTATTTTCCGGCAAAAATTAGGTACAAATTAAACAAGTTGGGAATAAATTACAAAATCTAAACGGATGGGCAAGAAAATCCAATCCCCTTAGTTAATGGACAAATTTTGCATTTTCTTCTTAGGCTTGGCTTTTATGTCAAGTGAAATAAGGGTAGAAGTGGAAATTCAAATTTTCCTGTCCAAATTTTCATTGGGTTGAAAGTTGGTGAATTCTACTTGACCATCCTTTTAAAATATAATAAGATTTACTGGCCAGATCCATGGTCTATTGAGCCAACCAAGCCATTAGCCCAAAGGTAGGGCTGACCCTAAACATTCTGGGGCTTAAGGCGAACTTATATTTGGAGGTCCTCAATAACGAGTAAACAAATATATATTTTTTGTTTATTAATCAATTTTTCATATTTGAATTTTGAGAATATCATTTCATCCAACAAATTTGCTAAATCTATTTAGTCTTTCATGCAACATATTATAATGTATCTAAACAAAGTTCTTTCGCAAAGAGAGTTAATTTTAATTTAGAAAAACCTTTTTTTCTACAAAAGTTTAATTTAGTAACAACCTACATATATGGTTAAAGAAACCTTTAAACAAGTAATTCATTGCGAAAATAATTTATTATTTTGAAACTTATTACCTCAAATGATGCTTGCACTTTTATATCTAAGACTTATTTTAAAACTTTTAATCCTATAACTACACTAAATTGAATTAAGAAAATAATATGTTGAAATCATAGAGAAATACAGGAAAAATGTTACACTTCTTTGAGAGGACAAAATCCAAACACAAAATATTACAACATAATAAAAAAGAACAATATATATATATATATGTATGTATATATATGCACATGTATATATAGGCCCCTTGAATGATTGGCCCTTGCCAAATTAACTTTCTAATTGCCTGAAGAAAGGATTGCCTATGCCCAAAAGAGTCGGTTTTAGTGGGCTAAAAAATACTTCGAGCTACATTTTATATGCCTTATTCCATCTAAAATGTCAGTCGGTGTAAGCCAACCATCATGTCGAGCTAATTTATCACCTGTAGTTAAAAGTTAAATAATTTAATTAGGTTCGTGGATAGGTCACGCGTCACGAATTTATGTAATTTACATTAAAGGTATAAGTTTTCCTATTATATTATTAAAAACTATCTCATATATATATATATATATATATATATATATATATATATATATATTTATAGTACAACCATAATATTAACACAACTAAGAATATTTTTGGTATTTAAAATCATTATTTGGCCTTCCATTCTCTCTCCTAAGTCCTATCTCTCATAGCCATCTTCCAGCCCCCACCCCCGCCTCACCACACCCCTACACTTGGTCCTCTTCCCTTACTTTCATACGTCACTATCATACCCTTCCCATTTTTTTTCTTTTCTATTTTCCTTTTTGAAACATGTATTTTAGTGTGCAAGTGCAAGCTCTTTATTTTAGGGATACCAATAATATAAGACAAAAGCTTAGCAAATTGGATCTACCTCAGAAAATATGTAGAAATTTACGAACCTTATTAATTAAACAAAAATAGACTTCAAAAACATAATCAACTAAAATAAAAAAGAAATCACATTCATTTTTGTACACCCATCAACTATCATTACTTAATAATTTCTATGAAAAAAAAAATACATTTTTTAAATAAAACATCCTTTTTGTTGTGAAATGTATAATTCGGGACTAGAGGATGAAATATCAATATATGGTTATAAATGGTGTATTATAAAATAAAATTGATGTTGAAAAATTATGTAAAACCTAATAAGAATACATAAAGTCAAAAAATACAAAAAATTGAAGTTTATAAAAATGTATTATGTACGTATCACAAAAAAAATATAACCTAAACTGGAAAAATATATTAATGTTATTGGATCTAAAAGTAAATATTTGAGGATATTAAACACATGACAATGAACACATGACATGCTTGATAAATTGGGCCGAAAGATTTGAGATTAATTTTAAAGACTTGAATTTTAGTTGCTGCTATGAGAGTTATGTTATTAGATTGAACATAGATGTTAATTATGCATATAATCTACACTTCAATTGCTTTGAGGTGTGGATTAAATTTATGAGTGATTATCTCACAGATAAATGAATTGTTGAAGACTCGATAATTGAATTGAGATCATATGTGACATGTATTAGTTTAAATCGGCTGAAAATTATATTTTGTATCCCGTAACTTTTTACTACTTTTGGTTCTAAAAAAAAGTTTAAAATTCAATTTAGTCCAGTAATTTTAAAATTGGTCTAGATTTAGTCATTTTTTACCGTCGGTGACCAATTTGACCTGAAAAAAGCACGTGTTGTCCACGTCACTTATTTTTCCGACCGATTTTTTGAAAACGTGACACTAACGAGTAACGAGGAATTTAAAAAATAAAAAATAAAATTCCTCTTATTTTTTAGTTTTTTTAATTCAACGTCATTCGTTGGCGCTAGATATTTAAAAATTGGAAAAAAAGATGAGTCACGTGACCAACAATTGTGATTTTTCGGCCGAATTGATCACCGACGGGGGAAAAAGGACTAAAGTCGGATCCGTTTCAAATTTACAGGATTAAATTAAATTTTTAACTTTTCTTGGACTAATTGTATACGTGAAAAATTACTGGACTAAAAATGATTTGAACCCCTTGAAATCGAACCTTAAAAAATATTATCTCTTATTATAATTCATGTTAAGCCTGATTTATGTCACTTTTCTTGGAGTCATAATAAAATCAAGATTAAATGTTAGTAGTTTATAAAATAGATTATTATAAATCGTGATTCTTAATATGTTCAACATTGTGCACTTACGTCTTAAATTAGTATATAAAATAGCAAATAAGTCAGTGTAACCATTATTAAAGTATATCCTAATTCTGCTAATAATCATTTAACGTTAAGGTTGGTTGCAGGCTTATAAAATCAGTGTTAGTTGTGTTATACCTCATATAAAATGAAGTTTTTACAAATAATATAGAAGTGAAATGCTAATATAATATTAACTAGATCATGGCTAGTTGCATTATCTCACCATTTAACTAAGAATGATTGTCGATTCAACCAAAATGATGTTAGTTGTGTAAAATCCCATATAAAATGAAGATTTTTTTAAATAGTACATATAATAAAATGTTTATTTGAGATTCACTACATTTTGGTTAGTGGTATATATAATCACATCACTATTAAATTGCTTGTAAACGAAAAAATTTATAATATCATTCATGTTTTTTTAAATTTAATGATTGATTTAATAATTAGTGATTGATAATATACACGTGTGATAGTTCTACATATATTGAGGCTTAGAGGGTGTTTGGTTGGCCTATAAGCTCTTCAAAACATCTTATAAGATGTTTAAGAGCTTATAAGTTCATTCAAAGTGTTTGGCAATATTTTTTAAATAAGATCTTATTTTATTTCATAATAAGTTGTTAACAACTTATAAATTGTTTTTAAAAAAGTAAGGAGAGTCCAATTTATTTCTCAAATAAGATCTTATTTTGAATTTTTATTATTTTAACGACATAAATGTCATTACTAACATCTTATAAGCTCTATTGTCTTATTATGACCAAACACTTCAACAACTTATTTTTTAAATAAGATTTAACATCTTATAAGCTCTAACAACGTCTTATTATAACCAAACACTTCAACAACTTATTAATTACATAAGTTTTAACATCTTATAAGATGTTAGAGCTTATAAGATGTTTTGAATAAGTTTAGCCAAACACCCTCTTAGTTTACTTATATTTATCTATATATATATGTATATATCTATTTTATACTAAATAATAAATTTATTATTATTGAAAGTTATAAATTTATTATTATAATTATGAAAATACAACTGTAAAAGAATATAATATAAATTTATTATTATTATTATTATTATTATTATTATTATTATTATTATTATTATTATTATTATTATTATTATTATTATTATTATTATTATTATTATATAAGTAAACAAAATAAAGTGGGATCCATGAAAACGAAGTAAGAAGGAAAAAAAAAAAAAAAAGTAGACAAGCGAGGTTTAGAAGAAAAAAGGTGAGAGGGGGGAGTGGGGGTGATTGTGGCGCTCACTACTCAGAGGGGTTGCAGAGGGCGCGAAGGAGCAATCCAGATCCTCTGTTAATTGGTGTTTCATCCTCTGTTACATTCAATTCACTACGTGACACATATCAATTTGTGACATCATATCATACACGTGGCTAGTGACAGAGCCAGGATTTTTAGTCAGGGGGTGGTACACGTGTTTCGTGCACGTACTTTAGGGCACTTTTAGTGTCAATAATGTGCATAATCACGTGTATTTAGTGCTTTTATACTCTCATGGGCAAAATAATGCATTTGTGCTATTTTTATGTTAAGACAGGTGAAAAAGGATCGAAAAAGAACATCAAACGACCGCGGAGTCGAGGGATCGATCGAGGCAATAAAAGGAAGGGCTAACTGAAGATCTCGGCCGAGACAGGATGCGAATCTCGGCCGAGATGAGTCTCCAGGGTAATCATGAAGAATTGCAAAATTGAAGATCTAGGCCGAGACGGATATTGCATCTAGGCCGAGATGAGTCTCTAGAGGATTTCAGAAACTCAAGAGATGAAGATCTCGGCCGAGATGAAATCCAATCTCGGCCGAGATGAGTCAAATCCTAAAAAGTCCTAATTTTCTCTTTTCACGTCTCGGCCGAGATGCAACCCAATCTCGACCGAGATCAGCCTTCGACCCACCAGCTGAAAATCTCTTTTTCACATCTCGGGCGAGACACACTTGCATCTCGGCTGAGATTCCTTACCCTGTTTTAAAATCCTGAATGCGATTTTGCCTATTTTTTACTAGAACTTTTCCCCCTTATGTATATCTCCTCTCATTCAAATTTAACCTAACCTAGAACCATTTTCCCACACATATTCAGCCACTATTCTCCATTGGAAGCAAAGGAATGGAAGGGGGTTGAAGATCTTGATCTTGAACCCTAACCTTTGGTTCTTTCTATCTTATTTTCATGTTTTCTTTAATTTTCTGTTATTTTATCTTTGTAATAGCTGTAATGGGTGACTAGCACCCTAGAATTCACTCTTGATCATTAGTTGAACCTTGAGTTTAAGATATTTATGTGATTATTGCGGTTAATGTTACCGAAAATATTGTGTATTCAAGTGTTTTGTGTTATTTGTTGTTATTGAGTCACATTTATGAATTGATTATTGGATTGATCACCCTTTAAGGGATTTGTGAATGTGCTGCTAGAATAGGAAATTACTATCTGTAATTGTAGGATTTCCGATTCCCATGTCGCAAACAATAGATTTATTTATTGGTGATAACACAAAGTTCAACCACTAAAACCGAGCTTGCGAGTTTTATGTTGAATTTATCTCGTTGTCCTAGTGTTTAATGCATTTGGTTATTGAATCTAAGAGAGCTTGCGAGTTTTATGTTGAATTTAGCTGGCAGTGTATTTTATGCACTGAGTGTAGCAGAAGACTTGGAGTTTCAAGAGCCTAGTAGTTTCAAGGAAGCAGTGAGTTGCAGTGAGAGTGAATACTGGATAGGAGCCATGATGGAGGAAATGGAATCCTTAGAGAGAAACCAAACCTGGAAACTAGTAGACAAACCAAAAGGGCAGAAACTAGTTAGCTCAAAATGGATTTTCAAGAAAAAGGTGGAGGCTGGAAATGCTGATAAGATCAGGTGCAAGGTTGGTTGCCAGAGGCTTCACTCAAAGGGAGGGCATTGATTACAATGAAGTATTTTCTCCAGTAGTGAAGCATTGCTCTATCAGGTTACTTCTATCAAAGGTTACTCAAGAAGACTTGGAATTACAGCAGCTAGATGTCAAGACAGCATTCCTGCATGGAGATCTGGTTGAAAAGATATACATGAAGCAACCTGAGGGTTTTGTGATTCCTGGAACTGAAGAGAGGGTTTGTTTTCTCAGGAAGTCACTCTATGGGTTGAAACAAAGTCCCAGGCAGTGGAATAAGAAGTTCAATGAGTTCATGATGGGTGCAGGGTTCATTAGAAGCTTATATGACAGTTGTGTATACTTTAATAGAGGTTCAAGAGCTGAACAGGTGTTCCTGCTGTTATATGTGGATGACATGCTTATAGCCAGCAAGAGCAGTGACAAGATACAACAGCTGAAAGGAAAGTTGAATTCAGAATTTGACATGAAAGATCTAGGGGAAGCCAGCAAGATTCTAGGAATGGATATCATTAGAAGGAGAGAGACTGGAACATTATGGCTATCACAGAAGCAGTATCTGGAGAAGGTTGTGGAGAGATTCCACATGCATGAATCCAGACCAGTAAGTATTTCAGTAAATCTACAGATAAAGTTATCCAAGGATTAGTGCCCAAAGACTGCAGCTGAGGAGATTCACATGAAGAATGTTCCATATGCCAGTGGGGTTGGCAGTTTAATGTATGGAATGATATGTAGCAGGCCAGACTTGGCTTATAGTGTGTCTCTTGTAAGCAGATATATGTCAAACCCTGGGGAATCACATTGGGAAGCCTTAAAACAGGTGTTAAGATATCTGAAGGGGTCTGTCAGTATGGGTTTGAAATTCCAGAGACAAGAAGCAAATGCCACACCTTTGGTAGGGTATGTTGATGCAGACTTTGCAGAAAATCTGGATACTAGAAAATCCATTACAGGGTATGTGTTTACTTTGTATGGTACAACTGTGAATTGGAAGAGTGTGCAACAGTCAGTGGTTGCATTGTCAACAACAGAAGCAGAGTTCATTGCATTAACTGAGGCAATCAAAGAAGCTTTATGGCTTAAAGGAATTCTCAAGGACTTGGGAATAAGACAAAGCTGTGTTACTATTCAGTGTGACAATCAGAGTGCACTTGATTTAGTGAAGCATCAAGCATTTCATAAAAGGTCTAAACACATTGATGTTAGACTTCATTTTTCAAGGGATATCATTGAAGCTGGATCTGTTGAAGTCAAGAAAGTGCATACTTTGGACAATGCGGCAGATTTTTTGACTAAGGCAGTTCCTAGAAGTAAGATGGTACATTGCTCAAGCCTGATAAGGCTTGAACAGTGTGTTTAATCCTGGAAGAAGAGAAGACAGTAAGAGGTGATGAAATGCACTTTAATTCATTGAGGTGGAGATTTGTAGGTATCAATTCAATTTCTTCAAGTGAACATGAAGTGTAGTAGAGGTTGAGTAGGGTCAGGAACCGGGTCTGGGTTGGGAAGAACAGGGCCAGAGAACCGGGATAAATTCAGTTCAGATTTGGAAGGTATTTGATGAACCGGGCTTGCAGCGGTTATAACAGAAATCCGCAACGGTTTTGGACTGTTGCATGAAAAACCGTTGTGGAAGACTCGTAGCAGTTTAGAAAACAGTTGCAACTAATTTTGATTTCAACTCCCAGAGTTTCTTGATTCGAGCTTAACTTGTTATATACATTTGTTCAACATGTCAAGAAGAGTTGATACACGTAATTTTCCCTCTGAAAACACTACTCAGTCATTAGAATTAGAGAGCTAGGGTTCTTGAGCTCAATTCGGATTGTGAATTGGGGCTTCTAGTTTTCTGGGTTGTTTCTTGTAATTGATTGTTTAGTTGAGTGAATTGAGGTATATAGAGCCTCCGTGGATGTAGATCACATTGATCGAACCACGTAAAAGCTTGTGTTCTTCATTTTATTTCCTGTTTTTGCGTTCGGTTTCTAGTGGTCGATTTTCAATTTGTTTTTCATTCGTTTCTGGTTTGAACTTGTTGTTTGTGTGTTATAAGTGTTCTCAAACCTAACATTTAATATGTTACATTTAGTGTTTTTAGTAAAATGCTCGTAAAAATTACTTAGAAATAACTAATTCTATTTTATAGAGGCTATGTCTATATATTTGGTAATTGTGCGCATAAGTTGTGTATAAATATTAACGTAGTTGAATTCAAATAAGACATAGTAATTTAATCTAATATAAAACCTATTTATATTTTTAGGATGAAATTTTTATTTTCATCAAAATAAAGTAAATATTTTTAAATTACAAAAATACCCCTATGAAATTATTAAAATTTGAAGGGGGGCCCAACGATTCCGTTGGCCTCCCTCTGGCTCCATCCTTGCACGTGGCGATTAGTGAATGTGGTGAAATACAAGATGTAACACCAAAATGTAACAGAGAATCTCATGGGACGGAGGAGGGGGTTGTGTTAGAGGTCAAGTGGGCCGAAAAAACAAAAAAAAAAAAAAAAAAAAAAAAAAAAGATGATAGAAAATACTTTGAATTTGTATGTGACCAATTTACTCTTTCATATTATATTCATTTAACAAATGAATCAATGGTGGATGTTGTAAGATTTTTCATCTAATTGTCTGGAATAAAGTTATATTGATAGAATGATTATATCATAAAAGGACAATATATATATATTCCTGATTCATGATTTCATGATTCTAAGTCCTAAAGTATGTTTACCTGATTTTGTTTGTTTCTCTCTCTCTCTCTTTTTTTTTTTTTTTTTTTTTTTTTTTTTTTTGGGATAGCACAAGCAATTATATCGTTTTATGTACTTAATTTTTTTAACTGAGCTATATATATTGATGACGGCCGGTGAAGTAGTCGAATTGTCCGAACTTCATAAAAAAATCTTACTATTAATTTCTGATTAAATAATTATTGAAAATAAGGTTACTATCTCATTGAAATGAATACGTCCCTCTTTGTAACAATTCTTTACCCCTAGTGTGATTAACCTGTTCCGAGGACATTACCAGGCGAGAATTCGAGTATTTGTTGATTGGAATATAATGTGATTTAAGAAGCAAAAGCATGTAAATGCATTTGATGTGGGTAAAATTATATATTTTTCAGGTCTGATAAAATAAAAATATCAGAACTGAAATACATGTTGAGTTAAAGAAATAGGGGCATGATTTTCAAAACGGACACCTTAAGAACTGCACTTCTACCTATTCTGGAGGAAAGATCCAACCGAATTGGGTTTAGGACTGTATATCTCAGAGCTGTAGTATTGGACAGACGGTTTTAGAGTGATCAGAATTATATGGAGTTCGGGTTAAAGAAGCCCAGGAAATGACCATTTTGTCCTTCGGGTAATAGGTATAAGAACTCATTCCTTCCAAAAGACACATATATCCCCAACTCACTATTCACTTCCTACTTCTTCTCTCTACTTCTCTCATTTATTTTCTCTCTTCGATCACGGGTCATTGGACTGACTTTGGCATCGGAGGTTTCCCCACTGAAAATCCTTCCGGTGGTTTTGCAGGAATTATCATGGCTATTTCGACTAGAAGTGTGAAGATTAAGAATATACTTTATTTTGAGTCATTAATTTTCTGATTTTACCCTCTTTGGTTCATAACTTCTCTCCTTTAAAAAATTTCTTGATTATGAATTGAATCCTCAGTTCATATTTAACATTCTTAAAAAAACAAAATAATAAAGCAGCAACAATGATAATATTAACAATAATAATAACACATCAGAAATACACGGTCATAACCCACACTTAGGCCAAAGGGGCACTGGGCTCCCCTCATCCCGTAATATATTAGTCGATTTGAATACAATTTAAATTAAAAAAAAATTATTATTATGTACAAAAAATAAAGATACTAATTTATGAAAATATAATGAATAAAAAAATATAATATCTTGATTATATTTTTTTCTTTTTGTAATTAGAAATTGATATTATCTAAATTGTTAGTACTTTTCAATTTTATTTATGGAGTTGACTGTTGTTGGGACTCATGAACATATTTAGGGGTTGTACAACGATAGTCCTCCATTTTAGATTTTCTAAAATATTATTTTTTTAATGTAATTTTTCCAATATTTTAAGTTGACCCTATTATAAATTAATTTGATTTTTAGCATACTCAGAATTTGCCCCATATTTGGTAAAATATTGCTACATATGTGTAAAGCATAGTTGAAAAAATACCCTGTAAAATAAATTCATAGATTCGTCTACAAATGAGCTCCCTTTAACTAAATTCCTGAGTCAATCATTGTATGTATATATATTTATATTATATATATATATATATATATATATATATATATATATTAGTTCAATGCACCTGAATAAATTCTTGGTTTCAATCTATGACGTGAAGTCCAAAATCATGATTTTGATTATCCCATGTACAGATGGATTATCATATAATATCTATAATGCGCAAATTAAATGAAAATCATATCATTTAGTGATTCAATTGCAAAAACTAATGTAATTTTATGTAATTAGAGATTAAAAAGATACATACAATGCACGTACAATTGACCAGGTCAATATTTCAATTTCGAGCTCTTCGAAAGCAATTAAACTTAAAACTTGCTTGGATATTCTGAATTGAATTTTAACATAAGTAACTCTATTATTTATAAATTTAGTTTGTAGTGGTTTAGGTTTGTGGCCGACATATATTCTTGTTAATATATGTAATGAGAGCATTGTTGCGTCAGTTGTCCTAAAACATGCATCCTGAATGAATGTATTAGGTAAGAATGAGATTTATAGCATGTAATACGAAAACCAAGTCGCACTCAGTTTTATATTTTCCTCAGAACTTACAACTTAAATAACTTATGTATTACTTAATAATAGATATTTTTTCATGTAATAATCGTCATTTCATATAAATATTTTTTCTTAGAATGTGGTCAGTAAATGTCTCTATCAGTGTAGCATAAGATCATGAAGCTTCGTTGCATTAAAGATTTGCTTAAATTATTGTGCACAGAAGTACGTACCACTACCAATTGGCTACAGCTAAAACTTAATTGCATATAGATGCTAATTATTTTTTTTAGTTTTTACATTATCCATTAATAGGCCTTGACAAAATATTAATCTTTTGTTTATTTTAGATTACATGTATACCACAGCTGATAAAAAGTAACTGCATTATGACATTATTTTAGTTGTTTTATGGAGTGTACAGTTTGTTTTGGTTTCAATTTGTCTATTTTTATAGGATTATAAAAGGGCATTAGAACCTTTTTTCAACTTTACCTTTTCATTAGTTCAAATTGTAATTGCCCATTTTAATCGTTGTAACAGTAAATATCTCTATTTCAAGTATTGATATAACAAACTTTATTTAAAATTTTTTTCTCCTAATCTATGAGCAAAGAAAAAACTCTCTCCACCTCCCACGGTGACTCGAACGCAGGACCTCCACCTCCCACGGTGACTCGAACCCAGGACCAAAAAACTAAGTAGTGGATGCTCTGCCACTTGAACTATCCAACTTTGTCGTAACAAACTTTATTAAAAAATGCATTCTAGTCATTGGTATACATTTACCCAAAAAAAGTCAGTGGTGTATACATGTTAAGTACTATCCTTAGTATATATCTCTTATTATAAATAGTTTTACATCTTTCTGATGCAGTTGCACTAGTAAAAAACAAATGTGTATCAGCGATGTACAAATTATTATTTGTACGTCATATATGATATTGGTGTAACAATTACAAAAGAAGATATAACATCATATGAATAATATATGATATTTGTAACTTATATTGCATGTTTTAAGGGCAATTAGGATAAGCTTATTGAAAATAAATTATACTTCAATTCTAACATTTTATAAGATGATTTTATAGCTGGTCAGTTTGGATAAAAATAAGATGATGAATGCTATAAATATGAGTAAAGGCATTTTTTTTAAAAAATAAACATATAGAAGTTAATTAAAATAAGATTTTATATGAAAACAAAGTTGAACCTCCTAGCTATTTTCTTTGTTTAGGAACTTATAAACTCCCAATATTTTAGGATAAATGTTTTTTTGGGAACCTTTACCAAAAGACATAATGAGCTTAAAAATTATTCCCTCGATCTCATTTAAATTTGCACACTCGTCATCCCATCCGTCTCATTTAACTTTGCAAACCTTTAAAAAAGAAATTTTTCTTACAATCTACACCCTCAAAATTTTCATCCTCAATTTACATATTTAATAAAGTAAATTTAAAAGTAAAAACAAAATTTTCATAATATCTGTATTCGATTAACTTCGCAAAATTAAATGGAACGGACGAAGTATAAAATATTTGGAGGCCTCCTATACACATATGTATCACAGGTCCGATCCAACCTCATAAATAGGTAAAACATGTGGGTCCCAACCCAAGTGATCCAACTCATATGGACTTGACATTCTCGCTCAACTTAAAAAAAGAACAAAAACTCCTATCCACTATATATACCACTGTAACAACTCTTAGTAGTTAATATATTTTTGCAAAAAGATGATACTTTTTCAGGAAACGTGATTTTTTATAGAATTATTGAAAAATTATATAAAATTTGGGAGTTATAAATGGTGTAATTCTGTGTAAACATTATATTGAAAACTTATATAAAATTTAATTAGAATCACAATTATTTAAAAAAAAAAAAACAAAAATTATTAACTTTTCTTGAGAAAAAAAGTTGTACATCTTGCAGAAAAAAAAAATTGTATTTCTAAAAAACTATTATTTTTCAAACTTAAAAGTAACCAATACAACTTTTGGTCAGAAAGATAATTCTTTTATAGTGAGTCTCGTGTGTGACGGTCTCACGTGTGACGGAATATATTTTTACAGGAAACATTGATATTTTTACAGGAAAAATTGATACTTTTTTGTTCAAGAAAGTAATAATTTTACAGATAAACATGATACTTTTATTAAAAAAATAATATTTTTCTTTCGTCACAGCGACAATCTCATATAAGTTTTTGCCATTCTTTTTTGCTAAACATAATTTTTAGGGTACTTCAGTTAAATAAAATACGATTTGAAGGTCAAATACAAATCTTCATATTGAAATTGAAAGTTAACATAAATTATTGACAAGACGCTTCAATTGTTAAATTTTCTAAATAAAAGTATTTCATCTTCCAAGAAAATATTACCCTCTTGATTGTTGACGATTTTTTGTTATTTTTTTAATTGAGTGATTCTTTTTATGATGTAGTCGATCGGTTATATGGGGTTAACTTGAAATTTATGCATTTGTGATAGAGAAATATAATTATAAAAATTAATGATAAAGTGCATGAGTGTAGCATGTGATAATTTAAGAAGCAGGCAGACGCAGAGCTTATTACATGCATAATGAACCATCTTTATCTATCATCAGCTTTAGGCTTTAACTTTAATTAGGAGCTCATCTATTCATGCATTATTATTCTCTTCTTTTTTAGACTTTACACACTCTACATAAATTATCAAGCACTAGTCTCTCTCCCTCTCTCTCTCTCTCTTAAAAGGAGTAACTGAATTTCTATAATGTCAAAACTGAATTAAAGCAACAAAAAAGCAAAAGGCGTTAACATTAAACCCAATTAACTTTTGATCAAAAAGTTGTAAGAACCAAACCAAACCTAACCCAACTTTAATTGATTCTCTATAAGAAGGTTACAACAATATTGTTTATAGCATCGATCATATCAACCAAATTAAACCAAAATCAGATACCTAAATAATCCATTACTCGAATTAAACCTAATAAACCACATCAACATGTGTGTACAACAATATGATCATTTCTTGAAATTTTATGTGCTTTTTTTCATTGAGAAGGATCGAAACCCGGGTTGTTTTCCTGCCAATGGCTTGGATTGAGGGAAGAACCGGCCTGATTGCCACCCTCGCCGCCGTTGTCGGCTGATCCGTTCCAAAAACCTGAACTGGCGGCGGAGCTAGTGGCGGCAGGGCCTCTGTTGATGAAGTTTTGAGTCCAGGAAGTCAATGGCCTTGACGGAATATTCAAGCCTTGATGTGATGGAAAGTACTCGTGATTCTGTACCTGAAATTGTTGGGGCGCTTGAGGTTTTAATGGTTGAAGGCTTACCCCTTGCAGAACCGCCATATTTGCATCATAATGGCTGTTTCCGCCGCCGAGATTCGCGGCGGCCCCTTGGTTGATTCCGGCGGGGAGATTTTGCATGGCGGCCAAAGAGGATAAAAACGATCCCCCTGAATAAAAGGTATGGCCGATCGACAACATACCCGGCGGCAAAGGCCTAAACCCTTGACCCGGATTCATACCCGTTAAATTTTGAGAAGGAGGTGCGGCAGATAAAGACTGGGTTCTGCCGCCAATCTCAGCGCTAGACGAAGACGGAATCGAGGGTTTCGGCCGCTTGCTTTTCCGGCAGCCCCCGCCAACGGGGACGTTTCTTAGGGTTCCACCTTGAGTCCAGTACCTTCTGCAAGCCTTGCAGAAGTAGCGCGGCTGAGAAAGACTGTAATTGTTGTAATAACAAAACTTGGTATTGGAAGAATCACATCGCGGGCACTTCTGCGGCGGCGGCGGCTGGTGGTGGTTCTGCGCCTCCGGCGGCTTCATCCGCTGCTGCTGTTGCTGATCCTGCTGGTGGTTTCGCTCCATTTTTCTGTCTCCGTTTAATTACCGCATATATACAGACACCTGCGCGTATATATAAGAGTGAGGAATTATTAGAGATGAAATTGGGTTTTCGTGTAGAAGCTTTAACTGCATGCGGTGTCTTAACTGGTAGAATTATTCAACGGTGGGATGTGAATGTAATCCACAGTTGTCTGTTGGGATTACGAGAATCAGAAATTCAGAAGAAAACATGGTGCATGAGTGTTGATTTCTTCTCTACCTACCCACATCAAAAACCACGGTTTTTCTTTTTCCTGTAATGCAGAAAAGGCCAAAATCAAATTTAAGAGTAAATCTTTCTTTCAATCTCTATCAAAATCTGCACAGATTTTCTACTGAAAATTGCGGGAATCACAAATAAGTGAGAGAAACTAAAAGGATGAGAGAGAAATCATTACAGGAGAGCCACCTGCCCTTTTATTGTTCTTCAGCTTAAGACTTAAGAAAAAGAGAGAATATAAAAGAGGGTAACTTTGTACGGACTTCACAGCTCAAGTTTCTCTGCTTTCTCTCTCTCTCTCTCTCTTAAGATCGTGGAAGCGACTAATAACAGAGAGAGAGAAACAGGTTTTGCAGATTCTGTTTAAACTTCAGAGGGATTAATTTGTTTAATTTAATCAAACCCTTCAAAACATAATTAACCCTTTTTTCCTATTTTGCCTTGTTGATCGATGATGAAAAGTTCAAATTTCGTGTTAATTGAAACCAAAAGAATGCATGGATCCATGAAATTAGAATTAAACTAACCTCAAATCAAAATTTCTGTAGAGGAAAATTACAAAGTGTAGGTTTAGAAGAAGATAGGATCATAGGGTGTGTAGTATAGTATGATGGACCACGGTGGCAGAGATGGCGGCCGGCCGCCAGTTTGGTGGCGGAAGAAGGTGGCCGGATGGTGGCTGTGTCAGCTTTATTGTCTTGGTCTTTTGACAACAACAATGTCTTTCTCTTTTCTCTCTCATTCCACTTTCATCTGATGAGGAGGATTCTTTTCTATTCCATGGTTCTGACATCAGTTGGAGGGTCCGTTTGGACGCCCACCCCAAGTTATTCATTCTTCTTATTTTTCGATTCTTTTAGTAAAAGTAATTCATCCACTTTTATTATTAAGTACACAAATAGAAAAAGATTGTGAAATTTAAGACTCTTTGCCTCCTGAACAATAAATACATTTAGAGGTTGTTTGGATTGGACTGTACGTGTTCTGAGCGTCTTCGATTGTACGTATTTGAAATATGTACCACAATTTGAATAATAAGTAATATTTATATTTGGATGTAATTTGACATGATAAGGATTGTAGATGTCAAATGAATAAATTAGTTGTGAGTATGTATGATACTGAAGATGTCATATTAATATGTTAATTTTGAATGTGGATGATACTGTAAATATTAAATTAATAAATTCTTTGTAATGCCAATAGTTATTAGTTGGATAAGGTGAATGATCGATCCTCATTGAAAATCCAAAACAAGTATTTGTGGAGATGGTCATCTCCAACCCTATCCGACTGAATATAAGTCAGCCCAAACATCCTTTTATAATTTTTGGGATGGCCTGTGGAATGTATTATTATACAAAATTTGATAGATTAAGAAATGATGAATTGAGGAACATTAAATATGAGTTTTACTCCTACTAAAAGATTGCAAGTAATTTAATTTTATCATTTGTTTGTGGTATTTTAGTTTCATAATTGATAAAAATACGGAAATAATTTATGAGAAGTAGGTGATGATGGGAGTTGTAATAAAAAGAAGGTAGTAATTATACGGCCTATGCTATATAGATTAAAGTGACGTGCTACATTTGGATTAGAGATGAAAATGGATAGAATACTCTCTGATCTCTGGCCCATTATAATGTAGCCCACCATAAACCCGGCTGAAATTTATATAGCCTCTTTTCCGATTGATTAAACAAATAGCACTATTATTTGAACCGTCTCCTAAATCGATAACTTAAATCTTCAGAACTATACTGCCTAAACCGGTTTATTTGAAATTGTATCAGGTCTTCATTATTAAACCCTTATTCAATAGTTTATTTATATCGTAAGAAATCGTAAATATAAAGCCAATGAAATAAAGAGAATGTATACAAAAACGAAGACTCTCCGATGCTAAAGTAATTGGAAATGAAGAAAATCCACAATCTTAATCAAAGTAGTAAGTATAAAAGTAAAAAGCAATGAAAAAATGTGTTTTTCTTTTCAAAGGAGTGGGTATTTATACTATTCTCTCCCAAGGGTAGGATGATCATTATGTCTTTTTCTTTAATCCTAATCCGTACTGCCCACGGGGCCCTGTTTAGGCAACCAGACCCAATAGTACTATGAACATAGACTGCTATTCAATGTGTAGAGATTATCAAAAAGATAATCTCCATGACTATTCTTTTCAGTTTGTTCATATCTCGATAATTCTCATGATTGTGCCCATTTTCTTCAAATTGCTCCCTAGACTCTTAATCTTAGACCTGTTCTAACCCGATAACTGAGCTTTGAAATGTTACCAACGAGGCGTCCTAAAAAAGCCACTTAACTCTGAGATATAGCAATCCGAGAGATCTTTAAGTGTCCCTTCAGCTCTAAGATATGTACCATGGATGTGTCTCTTAGGACACTTGGCTCTGAAGAGAGTTTTTTTCACAATCTTTCCAGTGGTTTGATAGTCCAAATTCACATTTCTTTCCAGGACTGCTAAACCTATCCCTATCAAGTACTCTCCCTTACTCTGAGTCAAGGTGTACGTTTTACTCAAAGTATTGCCAGTTATTTGTCGTTGTCCCTATTTTTGAATCACAAAAACCTTTCTTTTCCCCCCCTCTTTCAATGCATCTCTAATAGGTTGTCACTGCTTTGCGGCCGTCTAGTTTCCGAGATCAAATCTCATCCGCTGCTTCGAAACGTCGATGCCACGTGTAAGCCTCCTAAGCATGCGTCAGTTGAGTGTTTAGAATGTGTATATGTATATATTAATGATCATCCATTTCCCATTCAGTTGTTGTTCCATTTCCTTTTGTCTACACATTCCTCCTTCATCGTTAACCCTCGTATTCCTCCTTTACTCCTCGAATTCTGGCGATTTTCATTATAAGGTGTTCTAACAATCAACTAAGTATTTATTCTAGAGTAACACTTGTGTGCAGGTGATGTACAATAAGCTTATTATACATCACTACAATTTAACACATGGGACTTGGGTTGAAAATACAAACCCTTAGTTGATTATTTTATCTTATCTATTATTTGTTATGTTGATATTTCGAACCTTAATTCTGTCATTATTTGTTTGTTGCATAGTACACTATCTAACTGCTGCAAACTGAACTTCTGTCTATATGCTTATTACTCATGCTTACAACAGTTGATAATTGATGTTGTGTTTGTGCCCTTGTTCATTTACATTGTGGTATCACATCTCTGTGATACTTCTCAACCTCTTCTTTTGAGTTTTAACAGGTTATCGTAAACCATGAGCACCAATCGTAATTTGGTAGTTGTTGACTTTGACTGTCTAGAATCAAGAAGAAATGGGGAATGTAGTTAGCAGACGACAAACAAGCCTAACACTAGGCGTCAATCTGTTATTTTTTAAAATAATGAGAACTCGGCTCTGGAATCGAAATCACCCACAGATCACTTAGAGACGTGTGCCACATGGACCGACTTGCTGTTCGAAGGACCCAGGGCATTAAGAAGGATGTATTGTTTAATGATCTTGGGCACCCTGAAGGACCCGTTGCCGAAGAAATACAAAGTTACATTGGCATCTTTGTCATAGCGAATATTGAGATCACTTACGAAACCTGGAAGAAAGTACCAAAAGAGTTGAAGGATTTGGTCTGGGAGTCAGTTAATGTAAGGGGGTGTTTGCAAACCCAACAACACCCTTCAAAATCACTTCTCACAATTAGTTATGTTTGCAAACTTATTTTATATCCCCCGAAATTTATTATGTGAAGCACTTTTAAGCTGCTTTTGAGAATCAAGGAGAGAGCAACTTCTATAAATAAATTTTTAAAATCACCTTTTTTCAAACACTACGAAATTTTTATTTTACTTCACAATCAATTTTGTTTGCACACCCCCTCTAACTCGTCTAACTAGGCTGAATTCATTACGTTTCTTGCCATTAAGTTTTTTAAAATTGTTGCTTACACGTGCTGTAATTTATTGTTTCATCGGATGTAGTTGAACTACAATATCAATTCGGAGTGGAGGGTTGCATGCCTGGAATCAGCCAATGAGAAGTGGCGTCAATTTAAAACTTTTCTCACCAGAAATTCATCAATCTGCACCGGGACAATCTTGAGAAGCTGAGGAAACCACAAGTGACTACAACATTTCACCGACTGTTTGGAGAGAATTCATGATTAGTCGAATGTCCGAGGGATTTAAAGGTGAAATTTTGATTACTTACCTCCTTTATTAGACTAACTTACATGTAACAAATGGCCTCATTTTAATCTTTCAGAAGTTGAGTGAGGAACAACAAATAGAAGGAAAGGAAACAAATGCCACACCATCTTTCTCGCAAAGGATACGTGGGTCGAGCCAAGGAAATTGTAAATATTTTTCTAGGTATTCCTCTGTTGTGTATTTTCTGCGTTCTCAATGTTTTGATGAGATTTGCATGATGAGATTTGGTGTCAATCTCACCCATGTCTCAAACAAATTTGCATTGTACCTCAAGCATTTGATCAGTACTTAAGATATCTCCTAGGTCATTGGGTGCCGATGCGAGTGATACACCCAATCATGTTTGGAACTAGCTCTACATTTAGCAACTCCTCTTGAGCCTGCATGTGTAACTCTAAAGAATCCTGAGCCTATTCCCACCGCTTCCCCCTTCAGATCCTCACAACCAGGTCGATTAGGAGCTTTCAGAACTAAACTACTAGCAATCCTTACCGACTCCATATAGCAATTGCTAGAGTTGCATTAGTCCCTCACGATTTCAAACATCAACAAAGTATTTTAGCTTCACATGAAAGAGTTCATCATAGGTCTCCCAAGTATGACATTATAAGCAGAAGGAGCGTCTATGAAGAGGAAGTTCATTATCTTAACTTGTTGAAGTGGTTTCTTGCCTAGTGCCACTGGTAGACTGATTTGCCCCAAAGGATGGATCGATCCTCCTGTAAAACCAAATAGAGCAGTGTTTATCAGCTCCATCTTCACCTTTGGATACATCTTCTTAAAGCGATTTATGACATGATGTCTGCTAGTATCGATGAAGAATCTTGAAAAAGTATAACTCGCGATCTTCGCCGTGATGACCAGGGCATCATTATTCAGCCTCTAAGCAGGAAGAACGACTCTGGGGACAAAACTTATGCTTGGGGCTTGATTAACTTGTACAACCCCTAATATTTCTTGAGTTAACTCTAGGCCTACAGCTCGTAAGTGCGCCTTCTTAGCTCTGTGAGAATTCCCATCCCCCGGTCCTCCAATAAACATGGTTACGAAACCTCTCTTTGGGGGAGGGGGATGGCTGGGCCTCCTTCCGTGCATGGTCAGTGGGAGCCTTCCCTTAGTCTCTTCCGCACCATTCCCCTTTTCCTTTTAGCATTTTCTATTTCGATCATACGAGTCTTGCTCATGATATACGAACTCCTTGAGATGGAAATAATTCTCTATGGTGTGGTCGTACTCATTATGGAATTAATAAAAGAATTTAGACATCAGTCGTTGGGGGCAGGTATTCTAGCGCATACATAGGCGAATATTCCAAAGCTTCATGCTATATGGCAAAGGCCAAGCCTTTAATCTTGGTGTGCACCTGATCGATCGGTTGAAAGTAGCATCAAAGAAAAAAAAGGCAAGATAAAAATTGGGGGCATGCTAATTCCAATGCAAGATGGATAGGAGTAGACCTTTCCGAGTGGGACGAATAGGAGCCTCAATTTCTCAGTTTAGAATAGATAATAGGTAAGAATTTCCTAAGAGCCTACTAGATTGGAAGGTTGTATTTGACCCAAAGATTGAATGATCTGTTCTTTCCCTTGTCAAATAAATCTTCAACGAATGCATCTAATGATACTGCAAATGAATGAGTGGCCACACATGTATGTCGCGGAGTGTGAATTGCTGAAGAAACCATTTGCAGGATCCAACAACTATGTGGTCAAGGAAAGAAAGAGGAAGGAATTTGGAGGACATCCGGATAAGAAAACACCTCCGAGAGAGATTGATGAAGGATCATGGGGTTGGATAGAAGTCGCCCGACGACGACTAGTTTGATGAACACGTCTAGCTATAAACATAAAACGTAACGCTAAGTGGGACATAAAACAATTAGGTTATTTGATTACAAAACAACCATATATTTTTAAACAACTCGATTATTTAAAACAAAAACAACCATATTTTTTACACATCAATACAAAACAACCATATAGTTTGTTCAACTTAAACAATAAACTAATACATAAGTATATCAATTACAACCATAATCTGAAAAAACAACACGTTCATACATTGAGAAACAAAATAAAATATGTTATAAGGAAAAACATGAACAAAAACATAATTCGAATATGAAGATGAAACATATGAAAGAAAACAAGATTGAAATGAAGGAGAGATGAAGTTGAAAGAGTTATTGGTTTCATTTCGTTCCGATCAGAATGGCCGAAACATTGCATTCCGGTCATGAAAACGGAACGGTTGGCCAATTATTTCGTTTCGTCCAATTTCTCGATCGTTTCGGTCAGGAACGGCCGAAATGACGTTGAAATGGTTGAAATTTCCGATATGGCCGAGATAAATGGAATGGTCTGGAAAAAATTGTGTTTTTTGTAATTTGTTTCTATATACATATGTGTGTATTTAAATGAAAGGTTGAATTATTATAATAAACTACAACTAACAGATCTTTTGGGTAATTTATGTGATATTTCTTTTTTTCGAATTTAGTGTAGTATTAAATATAGAGACCAAAATCATCATGGTAATTGAACAAACCTTATATATATATATATATATATATATATTCCAAAACGGAACTCCGAAATACTCCGGTACCGAAATATCTTGTTCCAGTTGTAAATCCAAAACGGTATTGATAACTTTGGTTGAAAGAGACAACTAAGAGAAAGTGAGAAGATAACTCGTGGATAAAAGAGAAAGAGAGAATAAATATGAAAAAGGAAAATGGGGAAAATGAATTCCTTTTCAAATTTGAAATTCTACATTGTTTTTATCTTTTTTTTTTTTTTTTGTTTTAATAATTTATTATGGTCAAATTGAGAGAGACTTTTTGTAATTTGTTTCTATATACATATGTGTGTATTTAAATGAAAGGTTGAATTATTATAATAAACTACAACTAACAGATCTTTTGGGTAATTTATGTGATATTTCTTTTTTTCGAATTTAGTGTAGTATTAAATATAGAGACCAAAATCATCATGGTAATTGAACAAACCTTATATATATATATATATATATATATATTCCAAAACGGAACTCCGAAATACTCCGGTACCGAAATATCTTGTTCCAGTTGTAAATCCAAAACGGTATTGATAACTTTGGTTGAAAGAGACAACTAAGAGAAAGTGAGAAGATAACTCGTGGATAAAAGAGAAAGAGAGAATAAATATGAAAAAGGAAAATGGGGAAAATGAATTCCTTTTCAAATTTGAAATTCTACATTGTTTTTATCTTTTTTTTTTTTTTTTTTTTTTTGTTTTAATAATTTATTATGGTCAAATTGAGAGACTTTTATGATAATTTTACTGGTAAAAAAGCTATATTTGATGTATATCATGGTGGGTTATTGGGTTTAATGGATGGATTGGGTAAATGCACAATAAGACTTATTGTGCACCAATGCACATAAGTGTCACTCTTATCCTACATGCAATGTTTTTAAACTCGGGGTCCGATCCGACCCATTTAACCGGAAGTAGGGCTTAGTGTAGGTTCGGTTCTTAGTATGTAGCGGGTCTTAAGTGTCCCAGCATGACTTGGTAAAAACACCGAATAAATCGATGACCCAATAAAAAAGGTCTTTTATAATATTTAAAATCTCAAAAAAAGAATAAAAGAAGACCAACATACGCCCGTAACAAGTGACTAATATATATATATATATATATATATATATATATATGAGTCATCCTATTTTTCCGTAATGTTTAACCGTTCAAACTGATGATCTAATAACCCAATTCATCGTTCGATTTGATGATTGGGACGAGTTTAAAAACAATGACTGCATGTCATTTTATGACTTTTCATATCACCAATTTTGACCAAATCTTTAATTTGGCGAAAACTGCTCTTAATTGTAAATGTTACAGTTTATTTGAAATTTTTTAAATGTTTGCTAAAATTACATTTGTATGCAAAGGTTGGGTGGTTTGTTTTGTTTTTAAACTAGCTCACACACAAACAAAGACATGTTGTTTCGGGTTTTGCATATCCTAGGGGGTATGATATATACAAAAAATTACGTGATTTTAATGGATAACATATATTTTTGTGCATTTAAGTTCATTTATTAACGTGATTTTAATTGATAAAATATATTTTTATGCACCCATTGTTATTTCCAATTTTCAATTTCTAAAATGTTGAATATTGTTGTTGTTGTCGGTGATGCAGGTCACGTGAGAGGTGGGATGAACTATTTTCATCAGAAGCCAAAGGTCCCCATCCTTTGGGAAGAGGGGTTACAACTGCTCCATTCTGTTTACTGTTTTTGTCTACGCTTGGAACTTGCCAAGCCAGCAGCCCAATGACTGTAGTTGCGTGGCCTCAAATGGTTGGGCTTGTTAACCAACAAAACCAGCTTCATGCAGTTCATGCACATCTGTCTCAATTAAAATCTGATCCTAGTTGTCATCCACCTCATCTGCCAACACAGCACCAATCCTTATGTGGCAATGCACATCAGCAGACTTGGAGAGCAAGATATATTGACCAACAACATTATGGAGATACAAGACAAGCATTAATTAAAAGATGGTACAAACTTGGAGAGGACTCCAATTTTGTAGGAAATGGACAAAGAAAATTGCTGCTGCCTTTGGTTAAAGCTGCATTGAAGAAGAGATCCAATGGCCAAGATGATTCTGACAAAATAAAGAAGTTGACTGCATTAAATGAGATACAGCCGTTAGTCTTGCAAAGCCTTGTAATATACATTGTATAAATAGTTGGCACTGTTGATAATGAAAGAACACAACAAAAATCGAGAAAAATTATTTGCAGCTTATCTTCTCTACTTGCTCTATTTCATAGCTATGCCTTTCTTAGCTAGATTAGTCCTGCTTCTGATATGGTATCAGAGCAGGTCCTAGGACCTATCCATGATCCTATTCCCCTATTTTCCTTGCTTCATCCTTTAATCTTTATTCAAGGCTACACCTACACACGAAAAAACAGTTGATGCAACCATTGCTCAACTGCTGCTCTTCCAAATCTGTCTAATCACCCTGCATTACCCACTATACAACTCCAAAGCCAACTCATCTCATTGAAACTTGATGAAACAAACTATCTGATATGGAAGCAACAAATACTCACTGCAATCAGGGGTTATGGCCTAGAAGGTTACATAACAGGAGAGGAAACCAAGCTGCCAAAGATCATCACAAATACTGCTAGACAAGAAGAAACAAATCCAAAATATGGTGCTTGGATGAAACAAGACCAACTTCTTGCTTCTTGGATACTGTCATCTCTCTCTGACAGTATTCTTACCTTAATGGTTGGTCTTAGTTCATCTCAAGAAATATGGGATACCCTGCAGACAAATTTTTCAAGCCAGAATAAGGCTAAAATTATGCAGCACAAACTTCAGCTGCACAATTTGAAGAAATCTGGAATTCCCATGAGGGAATTTTTGGCAAAGTTGAAAGCATGCTTTGACATTCTAGCATCTGCGGGACAAGCCATCTCAGAACATGATCAAATCCTGTATATCCTGGGAGGACTGGCTCAGAATATGACTCTGTAATGGTCAGCATAACTTCAAGAGTTGATCCTATTAATGTCACCGAGTTACAAGCCTTCTTGCTGAGTTTTTGAATCAACGCTAGAAAACACACAGCCCTCACTTTCTAATACAGAAGGGTCACAAATGAGTGTTAATATTGCCACTCAATCTGCCAAAGGAAGATTTCCCACTACCAACAACAACTTTCAAGGAGGAAGAGGAAACAACTATAATAATGGAGGAAGAAATGCTGGAAGAAACAACAGGGGAGGTGCAAGAGGTGGAAGAGGAGGCAGATACACTCAGAACAAGCCAACTTGCCAAATCTGTTATGTCCAAGGGCATACTGCAGATAAATGCTGGTATAGAAATGATGCTTCATACCCTGGGCAGAGAAACAATCAACAGAATCACAACTTTCCCAATCAGAGGAATCCATCACTCAACATGGCTCAAATCCCCACTTATGGAAGTGAAACAGGTGTTGATAGCAGCTGGTATCCAGATACAGGAGCCTCAAATCACGTGACAAATGATTTCTCCAACCTCAACCTCAATAATATGAAGGATTATCTTGGTAATTCCAAAATACAAATGGGAAAGGAGCTGGTGAGTCCATCACCCACATTGGTAACACCTTTCTTACTACTCCTAATCATTCCAGAGCTTTTCTTATAAGAAACTTACTACTTGTGCCTAACATCACTAAAAGACTTCTGAGTGTCTCTCAATTTTGTCATGATAATGGTGTTTTCTTTGAATTTCACCCCTCCTTTTGTGTTGTTAAGGACCAAGCAACACATGATGTGTTACTCCGAGGGACTCTTAAGGATGGACTCTACCACTTCACTCTCAAGCCTCAGACCACTCCATCAACTTTTGCTCAAGCTTCAAGCCTCAAATTTCCTAGTTTTAAGTCTTCTCATTTCAATGTGTTTTCTGTTTCCCTAAGCAAAGCTCCTGATCTAACTCTATGGCATTAAAGATTAGGTCACAGTAGCTATGATATTGTAAAAAGGGCTTTGCACAGTTGTAATTTACCTATTTCAATCAACAAATCACCAGATTCCCTTTGTCAATCTTGTTTGCTTGCTAAAAGTCACAGATCACCATTTCCTGACTCCACTTCTGTTTATAATTCACCTTTCCAGCTTGTACATAGTGATCTATGGGGCCCTGCCCCAACTAAGTCCAGAAATGGCTTTGCATACTACATCAGTTTTATTGATCATCATACCAAGTTCACTTGGATTTACTTGTTGAAAATGAAAAGTGAGGCTTCTGCAGCGTTTCTTAATTTCAAAAGTTTAATTAAAACTCAGTTTGGTGCCGAACTGAAGTGTTTACAGAGTGATGGGCGTGGTGAATTTTTAGGCTCAAAGCAGATTTTGCAGCAGCATGGTATTGATCATAGAATATCTTGTCCTTACACACCTCAGCAAAATGGTGTTGCTGAGAGGAAGCATAGACATATTGTAGAAATGGGTTTATCACTTATGGCTCATTCTCACCTTCCCATCCATTTTTGGGATGATGCATTCATTTCTGCTGTTTATACTATTAACAAATTACCCATGAAATCCCTCAAATTCAAAAGTCCCCTTGAAATTCTGTACAAACATAAACTAGATTACACCAGACTCAGAGTCTTTGGATGCTTGTGTTATCCCTATACCAGACCCTTGAATAAACACAAGCTGGAATTCAGGTATGCTCCATCTACTTTCACTGGCTATAGCAACTAATATAAGGGATATAAGGTACTTCTTCCATGCAAAAAGGTCATAATCACTAGAGATGTTGTGTTCAATGAACACATGTTCCCTTATGCCAAATTAAATCCACTTCCTACACCCACCACATTCCAAGGAATATTACCCACTCCACCTATACCACCAATTTATCCTACAAATATCCCACCTATACACCACTTTGATGACAATTCCTCATCTCACAGTACCTCTCGATCAACTCTTCAATCTGAAATGACCATTCTTCCTCCAGCTCTCCAATAACTTCCTCACACCATCCACTCAATCTCCTGATCCACCCTCAGCTCAGTCCAATGATCCATCACCAGCCCCTCCACCACTTCATCCTATGATTACAAGATCAAAAGCAGGCATTTTCAAACCCAAATCCTATTCTGCTGTTTTATTTGACACTACCAAGCCCAAAACCTTCAAACAAGCTTTATCAAATTCTCACTGGAAATCTGCCATGCAAGCTGAATATAATGCTCTCCTCAAGAATTACACCTGGACTCTTACCCCACTTCCTCCGGGTAAAAATTTGGTTGGCAACAAGTGGATCTTTAAGATCAAGAAAAACACTATTGGAGATATCTTGAAATACAAAGCAAGACTTGTTGCTCAAAGCTTTTCTCAAGCTGTCGGCCTTGACTTTTCTGAAACTTTCAGTCCAGTTGTTAAGCCGACTACTATCCGAGTTGTTTTCTCTATTGCAGTATCCAAAGGCTAGCCCATTAAGCATCTTGATGTAAACAATACATTTCTGCATGGAGATCTCAAGGAAGAAATATACATGAGGCAACCCCCAGGTTTTGAAATTTCATCTCCCAATGGTGTTGAATTGGTCTGCAAACTTTCCAAAGCAATTTATGGCTTGAAACAGGCATCCAGAAGTTGGTATCTCAAAGTCAAAGGGCTTCTCTTCAGCTTTGGTTTCAAGGCCTCTAAAGCTGACACCTCCTTATTTATCAAATTTTCTGCTCATTCAGTCGCCTACATTCTAATTTATGTTGATGACATTTTAATCACAGGTAATGATCCTACAGCTCTTCATACTATCATTCATCAACTCAGCACCAGTATTTCTCTTAAAGATTTAGGTGATGTTCACTATTTTCTTGGCATTGAATTAACAAAAACAGCCCAAGGGCTTCATCTCAGCTAACAGAAATATATCACTGATCTTCTCCAACGAACTGATATGCATGAGGCAAAAGGCTTGACCACTTCCATGATCACATCTCCTCCACTCTCCAAACATGATGGCAGTCCTTGTCCAAATGGTTTTCTTTACCACAACATTGTCGGGGGATTACAATATGCAACAATAACTCGTCCTGAAATCTCTTTTGTTGTCACTAAAGTCAACCAATACCTCTCAGCTCCTCTTGATACTCACTGGAAAGTTGTTAAAGGGATACTCCACTACCTAGCTGGCACATTAGACTATGGTTTACATATTCAACATTCATCTCTTCCTCATTTAACTGGCTTTGGTGATTCTGATTGGGCTACTGATATTGATGATAGAAAATCTATCACTGGCTTCTGTGTATTTCTTGGCAGTAATCTCATTTCCTGGAAATCCAAGAAACAGCAGAGTATCTCCTGCTCCAGCACTGAGGCAGAATATCGAAGCCTAGCCCATCTCACAGCTGAAATTCTATGGTTAAAGTCCCTTCTTCATGAGCTCTCCCTCCCTCTAGCAAAACCACCTACAACCTAGGTAGATAACATCAACACTATCGCCCTTGCTTCTAACCCTGTTCTGCATGCTCGCACTAAGCATGTTGAAATTGATCTTCATTTCGTTCGAGACGAAGTTGCTAATGGCAGATTACAAGTTCTTCATGTTCCCTCTCATGACCAGATTGATGATCTCTTCACCAAACCTCTTAGCAAACAATTCTTCACGCGACTTCGAAGCCAACTCCATATTGCTTCTCTCTCCCAGCTCGAATTGAGGGGGGATGTTAACCAACAAAACCAGCCTCATGCAGTTCATGCACATCTGTCTCAATTAAAATCTGATCCTAGTTGTCATCCACCTCATCTGCCAACACAGTACCAATCCTTATGTGGCAATGCACATCAGCAGACTTGGAGAGCAAGATATATTGACCAACAGCATTATGGAGATACAAGACAAGCATTAATTAAAAGATGGTACAAACTTGGAGAGGACTCCAAGTTTGTAGGAAATGGACAAAGAAAACTGCTGCTGCCTTTGGTTAAAGCTGCATTGAAGAAGAGATCCAATGGCCAAGATGATTCGGACAAAATAAAGAAGTTGACTGCATTAAATGAGATATAGCCGTTAGTCTTGCAAAGCCTTGTAATATCCATTGTATAAATAGTTGGCACTGTTGATAATGAAAGAACACAACAAAAATCGAGAAAAATTATTTGCAGCTTATCTTCTCTACTTGCTCTATTTCATAGCTATGCCTTTCCGAGCAAGATTAGTCCTGCTTCTGATAGGGCTTTGTCTGCCTGCTCCAATCTTTTAATTGCGCGCGATCAAGCACAGGTATTGGTTTCGTTCTATTTTTTTGAATGGAATGACCAAAACCATTTCGATCAATTTCTCAACCGTCTTGATCCGAAATGACCAAAATGATGTTGAAATTGTTGAAATTTTCAAAAGATGGCCCAGATAACTATTAATGCTAATATTTGTTAACAATATATATTTGGCCAATTTTATAGTGTGTTTAGGAGTGACAATGGGTGGGATCGGGGCTGGTATTGCACTCCCCATCCCCATTATCAACTCCCAACCCGATTCCCATCCCCGCTAAATTCCCAGCTCGAAGACCTTGGGTCGGAAATGGAAAATCTCCATTCGGGAAAGAGTGTCTCCACGGGGATTCCGATTCCCTGTATTTTTTTCTTTTTTTTTGGCAAATCTTTTAAACAAAAAGAATAATAAAGCTACAACATACAACCACCAAGCCTAGAACATGTCAAAAGTCAATAAATCTAAAATAAAAGTATTAAAATAATTATATATGTATAATATTTTTTAACTAAAGATGAAGTAATACAGTAAGTTGTGAGCGTATATTTAGTGTATATATAATGGCAAAAACTTATATGAGACCGTCACACGGTGCGACAAAAAAAAAATCAACTTTTATAGTAAAAGTATAATTTTTTAACAAAAAAAAAAATATTTTTTCCTGTAAAAGTATCAATTTTTTCTGTAAAAATATATTCCGTCACACACAAAACTCACTCATATATAATTATATATATAATATTATTGATATATAAATATATATCTAGGAGAGAATGTGAGTCGAATTCGGGATCCGGAACGAGACGAATCCCCACTCATAGACTTTCGAGAAATCTCCGTTCCCATCTCCGTCCCAATTTTTTTTTTTGAAATCCCCAACCCAATATTTTCCAGTCTCAACGTTCCCGCGAGATTTTTGTCTGTTTATATCTAGTAAGAAACTTCACAATAAATTATGATCCAACATATAATGCCAAAAAAAAACCCAATACGCAATACGTCAAAATATGTCAAGTTCAGAACAGAATACCGAAATGTTTCGAGATCTCGTTTAGGTTTTGCAAATTCGAAACCGCCACAACAAAGATATTGATAACTTTGAGATCAAGGACTAGGCCCAGAAACTATCGTACTTGGATCTTACTACGTTAGTCCAATAAAATATGGGCCACATAGTTCTATCCACAGGCTGGCGTTACGTAGGCCCAACATCTCGTCCCATATCGTCAAAAGCCGTTACTTCAAAATACTTAAAATTACAGAGAGGCAGAATATATAAAATTACAGGCACTTATTCAGGTCCTTATCCTCCACGCGCCGCCGCATTCAAAATTCAAAATAAAGTTAAAATTACAAAAGAAATACTATAAAATCACTTAAAACGCCTTCAGTATTTATTCTGATCCTTATCCTCCACGCGCCGCCGACTTTCATCCATAATTTTCTCCCCTTGCTCTTTGGCCGGCTTCCGGACATGATCCTCTATAAAGTCATCCACGTCATCAGACTTCCCCACCACCGTATCCTTCATCTTCTGCGTTGCCTCCTTTGTCTTCTCCCACGCATCCTGTACCGTCTCTTTAGCTTTCTCCCCTACATCCTGCGCCGTATCCGCCACCTTTCCCGTCATCCCCTTCGTCTTGTCGGCCGCCGCCCCCGCCGCATCCATGGTCTTCTCCTTCGCCTCCCGCGCCGTTTCCTTTGTCTTGTCGGCCATACTGTCAGCGCTCTCCATTGTCTTGTCTTTCATTTCGTTGGCCTTGTCCGCCATTGAACCAAATGTCTCCTTGCTTTTCTCGTCCATCACCTTCATTTTCCTCTCCGTCTCCCCCTTCATGTTGTCCGCGTTCTTCATTGCACTGTCCTTCATTTCTTGAGTCTTGGCTTTTGCTTTGTCCATGGTTTCTCTCACTTCATCTCGTGGCTCTTCCACTGTTTCATCAGCATTCAGCGGGCTGTACTCCCTTCTCTCACCATCATACGCCGCATTTCGTCCCTTACAGAATATCAAAATATTTAAATCAGTACAAGTAAAATGTTCAACGAATCATAAAAAGAAAAATGTATACACATGTATATATATATATAAGGAGATAGCAGACCTGAGTAAATCTGGTAGCAGAAGTGAAGGAAACCCTAGAGATTTTGGGGCGGAGAGGGAGAAATTGGACCGTGTGAGTAGACCTGAGGATTGCACTCTTGAATATAGACATGGCTGCCATTTTTGGATGATCAAAACCGAAGTTGTGGTTTGAGAAACTTAATGTAGAAGTGTTACTGTATTGAAGGAGAAGGGGGGTTCTTATAAGGTGTAATGTGGGAGAGATGTGAGGATGCAATAGGCGGACACCTGTAGATGGAAGTGCCACGTGCCGATGAACGATATTTTGGGAAATGCAGCAGTTATAAACACATATATATCCCAGCCGACCTGCCTTCCTCTTTTCTTTTTCTTGAGATATTATTAATATTAATTTTGGAAGGCGTTTATCACTTATCGACGTAAAATGTTTATTCGCCATTTTTGAAGAGGAAATGGACCACTTCATGAGTCATTATATACATTTTAGTTTTTTGGGTAAACCTCATCGGTGACTCACTACATTTTTTGGTGAAAAACTAGGAAGAAACAAGATGGAAAAACGAAAATTTGTCTTTTGTTAAACAACTGGAAATGACTCAACTTATTTATTTTATTATCAATAGAAATGAATAAAATAGAAACTGATGCTCTTGTTACTCATCAACTCTAATTCTTCGTAGTGCGATATAAAATTTAAAATATATTTATTTATTAAAAGAATAAAACTAAATAATTAAAAAAATATTTGAATAACTTATTTTCTAGTTAAATAAAAGAATATAATTTATCTAATAACTTTAAATTTTAATAATAAAAATTATTTAATTTATTTTTTGCAACTCATATTTAATGTAAATAGTGCAATTCAAAATAAATAATCAAATCTAAGCACAATAATCATCAAAAAAATAATTGTTTATTTTATATTTAACATATTATATATCAAAATATTTAATATCAGTATCAAATTAAATACTAAGAAAAGTGTTTTGCTTTTTATCTATTGAAATAAAATTAAGAAATAGGTTAAAAAAAGTTATTACTACATTTAGGATATTTGAAAAATTAAAACTGAAGTTAGTTTTATGGGTTTGTCCCACATTGAAAAATTGGGCAAAAATTGGCTAGTAATACATAATTCTCCTTCTAAGGGGTATGTGACTATGTAGTACAGAGGCTCTCTCTCGTGTACCCAAGCACAGATGGGGTGCAAATCAAGGGCAGATTCGAGGCTCGGACCAAGAGACTTGTGTGCAAGTGCAACCTGCGTACACGAATGTCGGTCCGATGGAGGGGCGGCCCCACGAGCCAATTTTTTCTATTTTTTTCGAATTCGGCATAGATTTTCAACTTCATGGCTGTTAGACTTCTCCACTTTTTTACCTTAAGTGGTCTTAATTTTTGTAACTTCTGAAGTTAATTTTTATTATTAATTCTGATTTAGTGGAGCTTTAAGATGGCTCAACCAACAGTCAGTTCGAGCCTATTTGTAGTGGCTCTTTCAAGTCCATTTGACACAGATTTTTCAAATAATATTATGCAATTGCTATTTCTCTCTTATAGTTTCCGGTAAACCCCCTTAGCCCTCTGGTGTTTGGTGATACAACTCATGCATCTATATCACTTTACTGTAGAGCCGAAATTGTGTGCTATGATTTCTGCTAAACCCGTTGTATCCTAGGAAACTAAAGCCCGATAGTTCTCTTAGCACCAGTGAGGAGATGACGAATTTGTTTTAAAGAAACTGTGTTAATCACAGGCCTCGGTTTGTTATATTTCATAGCCATCAACCATATTTTCGTCCTACATTTCTAAACAGTTGTAATATTGTAGAAAACATACATCTATGAATTTGTTCATAGAGTAAAAATGAAGTTTTGAAAAAATATAAAAAATAACTAAATTTCAAAAAAATATAGTTAATAATTATTTATAAAAAAATATTCTTAATATTTTTATTTAATTTTTATTTGTATCTCAAGACCCAATCAAATAATTCAACTCATATTACATAAACACATGTAACCTAAGTCATCAAATAATTTTATTTTTTTTATGTAATTTATTTTAAAATTTGCAATGTAGATATCAAATTAAAGGTCATGAAAAAAATTAGTCTGTTATTAATAGTGGTATTGTTATAAATATCATTTAGACAACAATTTAAAACCGTTGTTTGTTAAGCAATAAACAACAGTGTTTACAACAGTACATAACCGTTGTCTATTCAATTACAGACAATAGTGGATAACTGTTGGTGTTCTTGTAAAACCGTTGTCTTTATAAGTAAAGATAACAGATAAAACTCATTGTCTTTTTTAGCAAAGAAAAAATATTGCTGCCTTCCAATAAAAGACACCGGTTTTATTATTGTATTGTTGTTTAAATACATAATCTCATTTGAGACACTCAATAGTCAAAACATATCATAAAATATTTACAGAACATCAAATAAAAAAAATGTCTATAAATTTATCAACATTAAATTAATTACTATAATACAATCCGAATTCTTCAACTAAATAAGTCCTAGAATGAAACTAAAAACCAACTCTTATTTACTCACAATTCTTCTATCTATACCAAAACCAAATCTTCTGCATGACAAGGTCCTAGGATTATGGTAATGTGTATTATAGCTTTCTCCATAGGCAACCCAAGCAGCAATAACTCTGTTCCAAAGTATTGTTTAATACAAAAAGAAAAGCAAGCTTATTATTAAAAAGAATACAAAGTTCAAATCAAGAACTTTATGAAAAATACTACACTAAAATTTCACCAAAATAAACTGGAAGCATACTTTTCTTTAATTTCTCCAAGGAAGCAAATATAATTTTCGCTTTTGTCTTCCTCAACCACTACAAACATCCATTAGATAAGGAATTACTTCTTTAATAAATCCTTATTTGCGAAGAAAGTATGGTGCGCGGATCATCCAGACCCCTAATTCTTTGGTGGCTCAATTGCTTAAGGGACGATATTTTAAATATGGGGCATTATGGACGCAGACATTGGGTCGAATCCATCTTTTATTTGGAGATCGAGATGTTTGGAGTCGTGATTTACTTGCTCAAGGTGATATGAAAGGTGGAGGGTGGCCTCTTTACTGTGTTGTTCTGTGATATATGGGTACTTGATTTAGCATCAGGGCGAATCACTTCCCGGTTAGTTTTTTCTAGCTGTCGAGTCGCCAATTTTATTCAACCGAATCAGGCTTGGGATGAGAGTCGGTTGCGAGCTACATATTTACCATATGAGGTGAGTGGCATTCCAGAGATCCTTATGCTGCATAATAAGTCTCCTGATGTACGATATAGGTGGTTTGATGTGAAGGGGTGATATTCAGTGAAGAGTGGATATAGGTTGGCTATGGGGGGTTTTGCTTCTTTGGTCTTGCCAACATCAAAGAATAAAGGATGGTGGAAGTTCCTTTGGGCCTTGTCATTGCCGCCTAAGGTAAAAATATTTCTTTGGCTAGTCTCGTCTAATTTTATTACACTGCTGTATAATTTGTTTGTCCATCATATTCTGGTTTCCCCTATGTGTAAGTATTATCCTTATGTGGTTGCTAATACGATGCATGGATTGTATTTTTTTATTTGGTTTGGAGCTTTTTCATGTAGCGAGAAGCATGGAAATGACAATTATACGGGGGCCTAGATCCGTTGATTTTAAGAATACCCAGATAGAGACATAAATTGGGAAAAACCCCCTATTTTTCTCTATTTTAATATATCAAAACAACCATCGAATGCAGTGTTGTAGACTCCTATTTATACTAATAATTAAACCCTAGAAGTCTAATAACAATACATCACTGCTTAATAATGAAAAGGAAAGAAATCAAAACAAATATTTTAAAAGATAATCTATATCAAATTCGATATAAGATAAAAATGATTGATGTAATTAAACCTTCTAATCTTATGTCCATCATTCTTCTCTCCCTGAAAGAGAATCATCCTCGAATTGTGTAGGTCGTGTATGTGCGAAGACGAGTCGAACCATCTTAATATTCATGCATCCATGGACCAACAATATAATTCATAATTGTGTGGATCAAGTGAGAAAAAATCTGAAAAATAAATGCAACACAGCCATGGAAGTGATCGAATATGTTTTAGCCTGGAAGATGAACAAATTGGTACACGCGTTTATTTATGCACTTTAAGTCTGTTAGAGTGATGAATTGTGATGTTTGCGTGTAGAATGGAGAGTATTTGGTTTGTTTTAGTGCCGTTGGACAATTTGACGTTTGTGTTTTCATTTTGAGCTAAATAGGTGATTTAAGGCTAAGTATTCGTACTCGGCCGGATGCACAACGAGGAAATGAAGTCCGGATGTCAAAAGGATGAAAAAATCGCCGAAAAATAAGGAACAAAGTACCGCGACCGAGGCAAAACGGCGCGGCCGCGGTCCAAGTGAAGAAATAAGCGGAAAAACTCTGGACAAGTAGCGCGGCCGAGGCACACTTGCGCGGCCGCGGCGTACTGCTGGACCAAGAGCGGGCGCGGGTGCGGCCCATGAGCGCGGTCGCGGCCCGTTAAGGCGGTTAAATTAATCCTTGGGCCACAAGAATTCCGTTTTAAAGCCCAAAATCAACCCAAATTGACTTCCTCTATAAAAAGGGACCCTTATGCTCGGAAATAGGGGACTTAAAACATTAGAAGAGAGCAAGATTGAGAGATTCCGAAGGGGACGAGCAATCAAGATCGGCAATACTCGGGTTTTCTAGTCCTTAAGTCTTTCAATTATGTATTTTCAGGTTAATTTGTCTTTTGTCACCGCCATGAGCGGCTAGTAGGTTATTTCAGTCCTTAGTCGAGTCGAACCCTAGTTTTGCTATTTTGTGATATTAATTACAGTGGTTATCAATCAGTTTATTCCTTGAAATGTTGTTATACTATTTGGTTATCCTTCAATGCTTGTGTATTTATATGCTAGATTGATCACCTAGGATTATAATTGCATAAGTAACGCTAGGTTATAATCGTAATCCGTAATTGTTACGAACCTATAGCCACTTAGTAGCGAATAGTGAGTGATATCGCTAGGATAGTATATAGCTCGGTCTGAATGGGTCCGAGCTTACGAGGTCCACACCGTGTCTATCCCGTTATCCTAGTTCTCTAGGCGTCCGGTTAATGAGATCCAGAGAGCTTATTCTGAGGTCACTCAACTGGATAGACTAACCAAAGAGCTTGTTTTGGTTAGTTAAACATAAGGGGTAACGAGGTTAGCAGAGCTTGTTGCTAATCTTGGGGTAGGAGTTTTAAGGATAAAATTGGTTAATAATTGCATCTATCACAGGGTAGTAATAACTAGGGGGAGATAAGATTAAGGGCTGGGATTCGTTATTTTATAAGTAGAACAAGTCATAGTTAATTTGCTTAATTTCTGTTTTAGTTCCTTAGTTAATATACATCAATTTACAAACCCCCATTATTTATATACTTATATGTGTTGCTAGTATTAGGATCTATTTAAGACACTAAGAGTCTTCCTGCTCCCTGTGGGATCGACCCTACTTACCACTTCTACGAGCTAGAAGGGTAGCTAGGTTTAATTAATTTTACCGCATTGCGACAGTGCGGTCACAAATCCAAATATCGATCGGCGTATTCTTCATTGGTCTTCTCATCATAAAAAATGGTGTTTGATCATAACCACCACGGATGACCTCCATATAAGTATCAACAATTTCAGTGTGAGAATTGTATCATCAATCTCTTTGTAAAAAAATAGCGGACCATTATAAACAGTATCACCAATTTCACTCGAGAGACATCCACACATTATTAATGGGGAGAAGAAATCCTCAATAATAGTTATATTTGGATAATCCTCCTCATCGAAAATTAGTAGTCCATCATAACCACCAGGATCAGTTGCCAACAAATTGATCTGTTGGTGGATCTGCATAAAACTGACTTTGTGCAACTCTTCATAAAGAATAGCATCGAACATTGGTTGATGCGGGAACCATGATCGAGGATCATAACTGGTCTCTAGATTCCAATTGATGCAACAAGAAGCGTGGAAAGAACAATGATATGCGCGTCTAGATCCGTTGATTTCAAGAAATACCCGAAAATAGACATAAACTGGGAACAAAACTCATTTTCTATTTCAATATATCAAAACAACCATCTAATACAATATTGGAGACTCCTATTTATACTAATCATTAAACCCTAGAACCCTAATAACAACAAACCATTGCCTAATAATAAAAATGAAATAAATCAAAACAAATATTAAAAGATAATCTATATCAAATCTAATATATGATAATAAATAATTGATCTAATCAAATCTTCTAATCTTATCTCCATCACTTTTGGAAGGGGAGTTGTTTTTGGAATACTTTGAAAATGATGAGGTTTGCTTCGTTTCAAGAATGTGGTGCCCGGGTTTATGATTTGTTTGGTAAGGATATTTTTCGAGTATCCTTTGTTGCTTCATAGATGATTTGGCGGTCGATTGTGTGTTGAATCACGGTGATGGAAAGAAATTTAAGAGTCCATATTGGAGTGAAGTGGAAGCATAAGTGTTACAATTTGATAGGAATTTAAGAGTCCGTCTTCGATTTGAGGTTGGTATTCAAGGTGGAGACGATCGGCAAGCTATGACCGAAAAGGGAAACAGGTCAAGCCACCGATTGGTTCCCTTCGTTTGGATATTGATGCACCGATGGATGATGTTCGATGGGTATATGGTGTTGGTTTTGTGTTGAGAGATGACTCAGGTCGCATTATGGCGGCAGACTCTCACATGATTAGTAAGCCTATATTGGTTGGGATAACAGAATTGGAGGCTTTGGTTAGTGGGATAAGGTTTATTGTGGATTGTGGTTATGAGAATGTGTTGGTTTTTTCGTATTTATTGCTTGTTATGTATGTATTCACGGGGCAAGTTGATTCTTTGGGTTAATTTGTAGTGTTAGGGGACAAAATTCGTGAATTGTAACGTGGGGGTCATATTCTCAGTATCACATATATGAGTTGTTGGCGCATTACGGTTCCTCATAGCTTAGCTCATCAGTCACTCCATCTATCTGGATTGATTTGATATTCCTCTATGGATTGAGAATCTTGTACTTCATGATTGTGATTGAATAAGATTCTTAAATCCTTCAAAAAAAAAAAAAAAAAACAAACAAACAAACAAACAAACAAACAAACACCTTCTAGATTGGGGGCTACAATATGCCTGCCTTGAAATTCTACTTCCGAATATTTTCCACGGATCACTTTTATATGTTCCCTAGGGTTAGGGAGTGGGGTCATTCTGGTGAGTTCTTCCGATAGGGAAGTGGCGACGGCGGCGTTAATTCTGATTCGAACAGGGATATTATGCGACTGATTGGCCGGGTTCATATACCTTACTTCTTAATATCTCAATATGTTTTAAGTTTTCTTTGTTGATTCCTTACGTTTTGTGTTATGTTCTCCATACATCCTTCCCGTTCCGAAAATTGAATAATATTGTGACAATCGCTTTCTTTCTGTTTTCCGATTACATAGCTAGGGTTTTACAGCTTTCCGGTTTTGCCTGTGCCCTTGGTCGGTGTGATAGGTATAGAGTTGCGACATTTTCTTTCCGTGATTCACTAACGCTTGATCTTGTGAGGAGTTTCTGTTGGTTGTTTCATTACAGGTTCTATACAGCTATAGCCCTACAGTTGAGATTGGACTCCATGGATAAGGGCAATCGGGTTGAGGGGGTGATGCTTGATCTAGATGAATTGGTGCCTGAAACCCAAAATGAGAGGGATGTGAAAGTTTATTGCTTAGGGGGAACGTTGATCCGAGACAAATATTGGAATCCGAAGTTTGTGGGAGACTTTATGGCTAAGGCATGGAGAGCACGACATGGTGTCACGGCAAGCGAATGGGGATTGAAGCTAATTCATTTTACATTTAATGATAAGGATGACTATGAAAAGGTGCTACATAATCAACCGTGGCACTTCGAAGGAGCGTTGTTTGCTGTAAAACCACTTACTGGATTGGAACAACCATCCACAGTTATCATTGACAGATCAGCCCTTTGGATGCGGATTTATGATATGCCCCCGGCTTGCATGAATGAGCGGGTTGCAACTTTATTGGCACGACAGGTGGGGGAGCTAGAACGGTTGGATGATACCACTCATTTGCATGGCGGAAAGTATGTACGTATGAAAGTATACTTGGATATTTCAAAACCGCTGATAAGGGGCATAACGGTGAAACTGCGGGGGAACATCTTATGGCTTCCAGTTAAATATGAAGCACTACCAACATATTGTTTCTGCTGTGGAAAACTGGGTCATATACTCAGGAATTGTTCTGAATATGATAGAAATGCGAGTAAAGACATCACAGAACTGAAATTTGGGCCACACCTAAAAGCCTCCCCGCTGCGAAGAAATCACAATGCTGACACGGGTGATCTGACGAGGCGTGATATAGCCAGACCGCTTTTCCCAGAGAGTGCAGTAAATGATGAGGAGGAGGATCGTGGCCTTCCGGTTGCACCAAAAAGCGTAGTGGACGTCGGTAAGATATCGGGGACGTTGCTCAATGAGATAACGGAACGTTTGCAAAATGTCACACCTTTGTCAAAACCTGGGATGCCGAATGATGTGCAGGGTGACTATGCCATGAAAACACTAGAGCAAAAAGGAGTGGTTTTCTCATCCCCTCCAAAAACGGAACCGGTGCTCCGACCGAAGTCCCCAGTAACGTTCAAGAAAAAGAAATATATATCACCCAGTAAATTGCATCCTACCTTTCCTTTATCCAAAACATTGTACTCTTTTCACTCACCCCACAAATCCACTGAACCATTATCCACCGCATACTCCAGTGACCACACCCGAAATATAGCCAAAGCTTTTAACATCACACCCCTTGCTGATCTTCAAAACCTAACCTACGAGAACAGGAATCTATTACCTCCTACCTACTGCACTGACCATACCAAAATGAACCATCCGGAAAATACACCGATAGCCAACCGCAATAAAAAAACAACCTGGACCAGACACACCCAAAAGCATCCCAAAACAACCAAACCTGTTGCACAACCAACACATTTCAAACGGAAAACTGCCAGCTGCACGGATGATACTAAAATTTTGGAAGCTGGCATTCCACAGAAGAGAGTAAAGATAGATGAGGGGAGTTCTTTGGACTTGAACAGGATATCGGCGGAGACTGCGGAGGAGCAGTCCCGCCGGACATTATGAGTTGCCTAAGTTGGAACTGTCGGGGGCTTGGGAACCCATCGACAGTTAATGCGCTAAAACGGGTATTGAATTCAAAAGATCCCATGCTGGTGTTTCTGATGGAAACTAGGTTAGTCGAGGTGGAAATTTTCGAAATGGCTCGGAAAGTGGGTTACTCTGTTGCTGGTTCGGTTGATTGTGATTTGGGGGGAGGTGGCCGTAGTGGTGGCTTGGTGTTACTTATGAAAGAGGGGACTGAGTGGCAGTAGTGGATTCTTCGCTACATCATATAGATTGTGTGGTTAAAACGGAGGGTAAGGAATGGAGGTTGACAGGGGTTTATGGATGGTCGGAGGAACATAATAAACGGTATACGTGGGATATGCTATGTGACTTGGAGAGACGGATGTCATTACCATGGCTATGTGTGGGCGATTGGAATGAAATACTTTATGCACATGAGAAGATTGGGGGTCGGCCTCGTGAGGCGAGTAAAATGGAGGCTTTCCAGAAAGCCTTGGATCACACTCGGTTGGAAGACTTGGGGTATGTTGGCTTTAGTTTCACGTGGACAAATAAACAGAGGGGAGAAAATAACATTCAAGAGCGGTTAGACAGGTGTGTCGCGACCGCAAGCTGGCGAAGTTTATACCCAAGGTGCCGAGTTAATAACCTCTTTAGAAGCAAATCTGATCACTGTCCTATCTTACTACAGTGGGAAATTCGAAATTCTAAGAAGAAACGGAAACGGGGAAAAACTTATCGGTTTGAAACAATGTGGTTACAAGATGAGAGTTGTGTAGCAACGGTCGAAAATGCATGGAGTGCTGATCTTAATGCATTACACCCACCTAGTCTGATGGAGAAACTTAAGAAATGTGGTTCATGTTTGTCGTTATGGGACACGAATCATTTTGGAAATATCAAGACAAAGAGCAAAGAGTGCGAAGAAAAACTAGCCAGGTTGCAAAGATTACCACTAACAGTTTCGGTGTTGGATGACATCTGTAAAGTTGAGTCACAAATACTAGAGCTCCAAGCGAAACAAGAAGCCATGTGGCATCAGCGGTCGAGGGTGAATTGGATGAGAGACGGGGACCGCAACACGGCATTTTTTCATAGGACGGCGTCAGGCAGGAGGGATAGGAATGAGATTAGACGGATTAAAAATATGCACAATGAGTGGGTTGAAGATGATGATGATATTGCAGGGGTGTTTAAGAGTTACTTTGAGGGGATTTTTAGTGCTAGTAGCAATCTCAATATGGACAGGGCTATAGCTGCGGTGGAATCAAAAGTGACTCCTACAATGCAAGATATGATGGCAAAACCTTTCACGGCAGAGGAAGTGCTTGCGGCTCTTTCGCAAATGCACCCGACAAAGGCACCGGGACCGGACGGTATGCCCGCAATTTTTTACCAAAAATTTTGGTCTACTGTCCACACTGATGTCCTTTCTGTTGTCCTTAATATTCTTAATGAGCAATCTGACCCCAGTCCTCTTAACCATACGTTTATTGCTCTGATTCCTAAAAAGAAAAAATCTGAATTAGTCACTGATTTTCGGCCTATCAGTCTTTGCAATGTCATTTTTAAGATTGTCACAAAAACAATCGCGAATCGGTTAAAACTCATTCTTTCTGATCTTATCTCTGTTAATCAGTCGGCTTTTGTTCCTGGACGGCTCATTACTGATAACGCCTTAGCTGCTTTTGAAATATTCCATTATATGCACAATAATAATGCAAAAAAGAGAGGGGTCTTTGCGTTTAAATTGGATATGAGCAAAGCATATGATAGAGTTGAGTGGATTTTTCTGGAGAGAGTGATGCTTAGATTAGGACTGAATTGGGATTTTGTGAAACTGATTATGCGATGTGTGTCTTCGGTTTCCTTTTCTGTGATTGTTAATGGTCAACCAGGGGATACCTTCCGCCCTTCACGGGGTCTCCGTCAAGGGGACCCCTTATCCCCTTATTTGTTTTTGTTCTGTGCAGAGGCTTTCTCCGCCCTTTTACAAAAGTCGGAGAGGGACGGTTTGCTCCATGGTGCTCGCATATGCAGGGGCAGTCCGTCAGTATCCCACCTGTTTTTCGCGGATGATAGCATAATTTTTGGGAGATCAACGGAGAAGGAAATTGATGAGGTCCGAAGCGTTATTGGGTGCTACGAAGCTGCATCGGGGCAGCTAATCTCTCTTGAAAAGTCAGAAATCTGTTTTAGCAGGGGAATCGATGAGCAAAGAAGGGTGCTACTGGCGAACAGGCTTGGGGTGAAGAAAGTGAATAAACATTCTATTTACCTTGGGCTTCCGGCCTCAGTGGGCAGGTCAAAAGAGGCTTTATTTAGTGGAATAGTGGAGCGAGTAGAGAAGAAGTTAAAAAATTGGAAGAGTAGAACATTGTCGAATGCAGGACGATTAATTTTGCTAAAATCTGTTGCTCAAGCGATTCCAACCTATGTGATGAGCTGTTTTTTATTGCCACATTCGACTCAGCGGCGAATCAGATCTATTTGCTCTAACTTCTGGTGGGGCCAAAAGGCACATGAACATCGAATCCACTGGATGTCATGGGACATGATGTGTAGACGAAAGGAGGAAGGGGGACTTGGAATTCGTGACATAGCCTCTTTTAACGAGGCCATGCTAGCAAAGCAAGGGTGGCGGTTGATTCAGGATGAGAGCTCTCTTCTATCCAAACTGTTGAAAGCAAGGTATTACCCGAACCAAACTTTCCTCAATGCTAGTATTAGCTATAATCCGAGCTATACCTGGAGAAGCATACTAGCAGGGAGAGAAGTTCTGAGGAAAGGTATGATTTGGAGAGTTGGGCAAAACTCGACTGTACGGGTTTGGGACGACCCTTGGTTACCAAACTGTTCAAACTTCAAGCCGTCAAGTGGACATGAAGGGCAGCATGGCATTATAGAAGTCCGTGATTTATTTACGCCGGGTTGGACTGCATGGAACAGAACGCTAATTCACCAAGCTTTTGAAGCATCTGAAGCGCAGCAAATCCTCAATATTCCTTTGCACGAACAATTTGGGGCCGATAAGATGTATTGGAAGTTTTCGAAATGTGGCAACTATGAGGTAAAATCTGGGTATCATTTAGCCCGGCTGGCAAGAACAGTAACTCAGTCGGGTTCCTCGTCTGGGGGAGGGGCTGAGAAGCTGTGGCGCTGGATTTGGGGGTTGGAGGTTCCGCCAAAAGTACAGGTGTTCATTTGGAAGACAGCGATGGGAATTCTGCCGGTCTCGAAGGGCTTAATTCGGCGAGGAATGAATGTGGATCCGGATTGTAAGCGTTGCGGCCAAGCTATAGAGACGGTAGAACACGCTCTGCGGGATTGTAGCTGGGCAAATGTATATTGGAAGGGATCGCCATTACGATTGACGGATGACATGTTATTGCCGGAAGCCTCAGCTGCGGATTGGTTAGAGCGCTCCTCACTAATGGGTGATGCTGAAATTCAAGCACGTTTCTGTATGCTTTTGTGGATGGCGTGGCGAGCACGGAACGAAAAATACTTTGATAATAAAGACATGACTCATAATCGATGTTATAACATCGCGGAGAAAACGTTACTGGACTACCGCGCTTCTAAATTACACCCTCTATCTAGCGGAACTGTTACGGCTCCAACAAGGTGGACGCCGCCTTCATCGGGTTGTGCGAAGCTAAACACTGATGCTTCGATTATTCAAGGGAAAGGGACTGGACTGGGAGGAATACTAAGGGATGAAGATGGTGGGGCTATTCAGTGCATTATAATTTTTAAAGAGGACTGTCTCGAGGTTGATATAGCTGAAGCATTGGCTGTGCTTGAGGGATTGAAAATGGCAGCAGCTTGGGGCCTTCAAAGGCTTGAAATTGAAATGGATAATGCTGTGGTTTTTCAGCGCCTCACACGGGGTGGTGATGATTTCTCATATTTGGGGTCGTTTACTTCTCCAATTTTATCTTTAGTAGCGTCTTTTCATTCATGTAGTTTTAAGTTAGTTAGACGTTCGGCAAATGAGGCAGCTCATTTTCTAGCGCAATTTGCATTTAATTTTGACGCACCTTGCACGGTGATCGGTGATGTACCCGAATCTCTTGAACACATTGTTTTAGCGGAGGCTTTCCGCCCATAGATAAAAATTAGTTTACCTTCTCAAAAAAAAAAAAAAAAAAAAAAAAAAAAAAAAAGTTAACTATTCCATATATTTGAGTTCTTTTTATAATTGAACCTTAAAAATAAAATAATTTTTGTTTAATTTATAAACGGGCTAAAGCAGGTAGACTCGCGTTCAACTTAATTTTTAGCGTCTTCCTTGTGTTCGACCCATTTAACCCATACACCGATTATGCCTCTACCGCACCAGCTTAAACTGAGTTGGATTTTGTTCGGATTGGCATGTTGAGACCTATACTGCCACCCCTAGGTATAACAGCTAGCACAAAAGGTTCGTGGTTCAGTCTATTAAAGTTCCGTAAAATTATAAGCTTTGGTTAAAAGATGTAGATAGATGGTGTAGCACTCATTGTAACATAACTTACCTTATATAATATCTTAAAATAGTTACCTAATAGCCAAACAAATTATCATAGACAATATATAACACTTTAATTGGTGTTACATCTATCAATATACATATACTTTCTTTTTAATGGTTGGTGTACCCATAATCAAATGTAACAATTTATAGTCTTTTTAACACGCTAGTATGACTCCCATATAATGCACAAAACTGTGCTAATAGAGTAAAATTATAACTAAATCAAATACTATATAATTTTATTATTTCAAAATTTGAATTTTGTATACTTGATAAAATAAATATTTCAAATACTATATTATATATAGTAAATTATAAAAAGCGTAGATATCTATTCTCCCGTGTAATTTTCAGAAAT